>JAOWBW010000145.1:1048566-1272148 GCA_026119855.1 Campanula takesimana
TGGTTTGCTACAACTGTAGAAAGCCTGGTCATTTTGCATCAAAATGCCCTACGTCAAGATTTGAGTACATGAAAAAGAATACTGCGCAAAGATTTTCTAAGCAGCACGGAATGTTACTGAAGAAGACTCTGCTGAGAAGCAACTCAAGACCTGGATAGAGACTGACAACTGAAGAGACAGTGATGATGATGACTCTGAGGATGGACTGCTCTGCTTGATGGCCAATGCCGATGCTGATAGCGATTCAGACAATGATCCCAAAAATGGACACAAAGGCTGCGCCAAGTACTACTCAAAAGAAAGGTCCCACCATCATAGAACTGGCAGAAATGGAACATCTAACTCCAACCAGACAGAATGGCAAGTACTTATTTGCCAGAGCAGACCTAACAAAGAAATTTGTTGCTGCGCCAATACGCAAAGAATCTCTTGAAATTCCTGCTGAAATTGTAATAGAAAAGGATGACTCTGCTGCTGAGCGCGAGTCTATTTTTCAGCAAGCTGAAAGGTAATCAAAAGATTCAATTCTATGAAAGAAGCAGCGGACTTATCAATTGGAGAAATTTCACAGTTAAGACGGAGAAAACTCTTTTAAAATCTGAGATCACCCTCCTTAAGGAGCAGATTAAGGAGCATGACTCCTCTTACTGAAAAGAACCGTTTTCTTACAGATCAAAATGCGCTATTTAAAGTAAGAAACGAAGAATTGGCTGCTCAAGTAGCTGATCTCACAAAGATCACTGATGAGTGGACCAAATCTCGTGTCACTATGGATCAAATTCTAGAATCCCAAAAAGCCAGTGGAGATAAGGAAGGCTTAGGGTTCTCAACTAGTGATAACTTTAAATGCGCCGTTTGCTCTGAAAGAGAAAAGGATTTTACACCCCAACAAACTATTGAAATTCCTAAAGCAAAGCATTCTGCCTCAATGGGTAAAGGACAGGAGAAAGTCCAGAGACAAAATTTCCATTATGTCTACCCAAAGAAGCAAACTGGAAAAGCCAAGGGTAAGGCTAAAGTTGAAACCTGCGCATGACAACTCATATTCTGACTATGGTTGCGCTTCAACTTCAAATGTCAAATCTGTGCAAAAGGGTCATGCGCATGAAAGCCATGCGCCCCAACGCCAGATGCGCATTCTTAAGAAAAGGCACCCAAACCTCAGAAAATATGATTTGTCAAGCAAGTTCATCTGCTCCAGTAAAGAATGCTCGCCAAAGAAAAGTAAAGAGTTTGTAAAAACCCAATCTATAAGTGGCTTTCATCATTGTGTTGTGTGTGATGGTTTAGGTCACAAGGCGCAGAATGCCTTTTGCGATTTGCTCCTAATGCCAAAGGGACGTAAAAATCCTAAGGTCAGACAGGAGTGGGTTGTCAAAGTTGCTAACCCTAGGACCCAAGAATAAAGGGGACCTGCGTTCTTAATGTCTATCTTTCAGGTCTCCTGCTTCACTGCGCATCTTCACAAGCTAAAGCGCATATATGGTACCTCGACAGTGGATGCTCTAGACACATGACTGGAGATGTCACTGCTCTTGAAGATGTGCATGAAGGAAGAGGTCCCTCTGTAACTTTTGGAGATAACAACAAAGGGCACATAGTTGGTATGGATATAAAAAATCAGAAAAGATAAAGTGTGCATTGAGAAAGTTGCGCTCGTAGAAGGTCTCAAACACAACCTGCTCTCCATATCACAATTCTGCGATAAAGTTTGGAATGCCACTTCACTGCAACGCACTGCTACAATCAAAGATGGCATATCCGGACTAACTTTGCTCACAGGGACTCGTAAGACTAATGTTTACATTATTGATCTTACTGCTATAGATTCTTATCACTTATCTCTGTTTTGTAGCAAAGAATGTAAGTGAAAGCAGCTGGCTATGGCATAAGCGCTTAAGTCATTTGAACTTCAAGTATTTGGCTAAGCTAGGAAGGGAAATCTTGTCAAAGGACTTCCCAAAGTAGCTGACCATCATGACAGAAAATGCGCAGCATGCCAGCTCGGTAAACAACCTAAGCAGTCTTTCTCCAGCAAGATTGCTTCCCAACTTCCAAATGTTTACAACTGCTTCACATGGATTTGTTGGACCGATCACCACCGCAAGCATTGGAGGAAACAAATATACTTTAGTCGTGGTGGATGACTACTCAAGATACACATGGGTCGAATGATGATATCCAAAGATGACTGCTATGATATCTTGACTGCGCTATTTCGAAAGCTCCAAACTCAAAAAGAAGACGACATCGTGTGTGTTCGATCAGACAATGGAACTGAATTCAAGAATAACGGTGTTGCTCAATACTGCGATGACCATGGAATTGATCACAATTTCTCTGCTGCTGGAGTTCCTCAACAAAATGGCGTTGTGGAAAGAAAGAATCGCACGTTGATTGAGGCAGGAAAAACAATGATAGCAGAAGCTAAGCTTCCAAAGTATTTCTGGGAGAAGCTGTCAACACTGCTTGCTTTACTCAGAATAGATCCCTCATCAACAAAGCCTACAACAAGACTCCATATGAGCTATGGAGAGGAAGAGCGCCCAACATTGCTTTCTTCAAGATTTTGGCTGCAAATGCTATATCCTCTACAATGGCAAAGATCATAGAGGTAAATTCGACGCCAAAGCAGATGAAGGTATTTTCGTTGGGTATGCCAAACATTCTAAAGCTTTTCGTGTTTTTAATAGAACTACTCTAGTAATTGTAGAATCTGTACATGTTACTTTTGATGAGCATTCTCTTCTTGAGCCACATTTGGCTCCAAATGATTCTGATGATTCTGCTGAGAATGAGACAGGTACGCAGCCTCAAACTGCACCTGCGCAGAATGTTAATCAAGAAAATCAAACCAGAATCAAGCAAGTCCATCGCATGCGCATACACCTGATGTTGCGCCAGAAGTGACGACTCCTGATGCGCAAACTCCTCCTCCTGCGCATGATGTTTCTCCGCTTCAGCAAATCACTTTCGATGACCTTGATGCTGGAGCAAATGAAGTACCCATTGAAGATCTTCGTATTCCTACCACTCAACCTAACTTACCTCCCGAGGTTCGTGAAGTTAGAGATCATCCAACTTCAAACATCATTGGTGATCTCAATGTAGGGGTTCGTACTAGGAGAGCATCAAACTTTGATGATGAATATCACTCCTTTATCTCACAAATCGAACCAAAGAAGATTGATGAAGCGCTCCAAGATTCAAGCTGGGTACTGCTATGCAAGAAGAGCTTAACCAATTTGAGCGCTGCAAGGTTTGGACTTTGGTACCCAGACCCCATAACCAAGGAGTTATCGGTACAAAATGGGTATTCAGAAACAAGATGGATAAGAATGGAAGCATCACCAGAAACAAAGCAAGGCTGGTTGCGCAAGGCTATAGGCAAGAGGAAGGAATCGACTACGACGAAACATTTGCGCCGGTAGCAAGACTTGAAGCTATAAGAATTTTCTTAGCTTATGCCTCTCACAAGAAATTCAAGCTTTATCAAATGGATGTGAAGAGCGCATTTCTCAACGGTGAACTCCAAGAGACGGTCTACGTAGCACAACCTCCCGGTTTCGAAGATAGCAAATTTCCAAATCACGTCTTCAAACTTCAAAAAGCTTTGTATGGACTTAAGCAAGCTCCAAGAGCATGGTACGATACCCTATCAAAATTCCTGCTAGAGAAAGGCTTTAAGCGCGGTAAAATCGACACAAACTCTTTTTATTGCTAAGTATAATGATCATTCTTTACTTGTTCAAATTATGTCGATGATATTATATTTGGTTCTACTAATGAGTTACTTTGTAAGCGTTTGAGAAGCTCATGAAAAGCAAGTTTGAAATGAGCATGATGGGAGAACTCACTTTCTTCCTCGGGCTTCAAATCAAACAATTGAATGATGGCATTTCATAAATCAAGCCAAGTACACAAGGGACTTAATCAAGAAATTTGGACTTGAAAATGCTAAAACATACGACACTCCAATGGCCACTGGCAATAAGCTTGACAAAGACTTAAAGGTAAGAAAGTTGATCAAACTTTATATCGAGGTATGATTGGCTCTCTTCTTTATCTTACTGCAAGTAGGCCAGATATTATGTTTAGTGTTTGTGTCTGTGCGCGCTATCAAGCGGACCCTAGAGAAGCGCACTTAGCTGCTGTTAAACGCATTATTCGTTATCTTTATGGAACTGTTAACCTTGGACTTTGGTACACAAAGATTCGAATTTCGATTTGCTAGGTTATTCAGACGCAGACTACGCAGCATGCACTATTGACAGGAAGAGCACAAGTGGAACTTGTCATTTCCTTGGAAATCGACTTGTTGCGTGGACAAGCAAGAAGCAAGCTGCTGTGTCCATCTCCACTACAGAAGCTGAATACATTGCTGCTGGAAGCTGCTGCTGCCAAATCCTATGGATGAAGCAACAATTGGTGGACTATGGAATTCATGAAACAAACTGCCCAATTTTCTGCGATAATATGTCCACCATAGCTGTCTCCAATAATCATGTCATGCATTCAAAAGACAAAGCACATCGACATCAAATATCACTTTCTCAAGGACCACGTGGAAAAAGGAAACATTCATTTAGAGCACGTGGGCACAGATAATCAAATTGCTGATATCGTCACAAAGGCTCTTGACGCAAAAAGATTTGCTTTCTTGAGAGGGAAAATGGGTATGCTTGAACTTAGCTAATTGTCCATATGATTTGTCAATACTAATGATCTTGTGTTTACTTGAAAATTCTCTAAGATAGGGAAATGCCTCATGCGCCTGCGCATATGAAGCGCACAAGATGTTGCGCACAAGGCAAAATATTTATGAGTTTTTGAAGAAACTCTGCGCATTATATTGATGCGCATGAACCTCACGCCCATACCCCGTGGACCTCAGTATATCATTCTTCCGGTGTTGCTCCCTTAGATCCCTCAAGTGGTCACTGTGCAGGCAAAGATTCAAGAGCAACTGGATGCGCAGGATGCTAGGCTCGATGCGCAGGCCAGTATGCTATAAGGCATTGATTGTGCCATTAAAGGGGAGAGTTATCTAACAAAGGCAAAAAGGGAGAGAACAAAGGCATTAAGGGGGAGAGAGATTAAGGGGGAGAGTAATCTATCAAAGGCAAAAAGTTTCGATTTGATGCTCGAGCTTCAAATAATTGAAGCTCTGTGCAAAGCAATTTGGGAATCTACAAGATGAAGTGCGCAGAGCTCTCTCAAAGGTGAACTCAACTTATAATGCATCATTGCTTTTCCCAAAACCTTGTTCAATTCAAACTTTCTGTTTGTGGAACAATGAGCGCATTATTTCAAACTTCATGCGCATATACTTAACTGCTCATATCTCCTGTGCATGATGTTTTTAAACATTCAGTTTAAACGCATACCAATCCTAAACTCATATTATCTGTATGCACTGAATGATATATTTCTGTCTTTCCCATATTGTAAGTTATATCTTTTGGATAGACTAGAAATCTATGACATTGGCTAGTGTGTACATTGACTTGAGGCATGATTTACCATTTTCATTTCTATGGACATGTTATTATCAAGTACAATGAATTGCCTTTGTTATAGTAGGTAATGGCATCAATCATTTAGGGGGAGATTGTTGGGTATGCTTATTTCTTAACCCTCCCAATTATGTTAGAATTGATTGATACCATCACCTAAGTATTTTGTGGACTTTAGGATCTTATGTAAGAAGTTTTATAACTTCTATTTTTTAGCTAAGTCCAATTTTATAGAATAGGCTTAGCGGTTAGGGCTTGCTCGGAATTGAGGTTTCATTTTCTGAAGACCAAGTATAATGCGCAGGAATTTCGTGCGCAGCACATTTCACGCGCATAGCATTACCTGCTCAGTCTCCGCGCACATAGCATTACTTGCTTATTCTCCGCGCGCATAGCATCACTTGCTCATTCTCTATACGCATGGCTTTTATGAGCAGAGCAGATTAACTTGGTCCTTATGCTTATCTTTCAACAACCTCATATTCTTGAAGCTTGAAGTGAAAAGGAATGATCTAAGCAAGACTGTGGTCTCTGCGCAGGACTTCCTTGCGCAGGACATCACTGCGCAGGTCTCCTCTGCGCAGCATTCAACCTTGCACAGTTTTCAATGCATTCAGATCACCTAACTTGGAAAGCGCTTAGAAGATGCACGCTTATTAAAAATGCTGAGGTGTGCAGAAACGACAAAGAAAGCACACTCAGCAGATCCAACGGTGGAGACGCGCTCAAGAGAAATATTTCAAATGAAGACAGCTGTCAACCTTTTAGAAGAAGCTTTTGAATTTGGTCTTCATGCTCAGTCTCCAACGGCTCTAAAACACCTGCGCACCAATCATATTGTGCCAGGTCATCAACTTTGATCAGAGCTCCAACGGCTATAAAGGACACCTGCGCACCAATCATATTGTGCCAGCTCATCGTCCTTGCTCAGAGCATCAACGGCTAGTTTTAAGCTCTCTGCTATAAATAGCCTGCTCATCTTCATTTCCAAGTTGCTTGAGTTTTTGCTTCCAAGAGAAACTTTGAAGATTTGAAGATTGCTTGCTCATTTCCAGAATTCTCAAGATCAACCTTCATACCTTCACACTCAACCAAGCCCAGATCCTATAAGCCTTATATCACCAGAATTCTTCGTGCTCTTCATCTCTTAGATTCATAGAGCCCAGAATTTCTGAACACACACACACCTCTTGAAGTTTTGATTATTTCGATCATACTTCTAGAGATACACCGGTTTAGTCTAGGATTTGCTCTTCATAGATTATAGATCTTTGAGTTAGTTTGTTCTACATTGTTGTATCTTGTAACTCTCTCATATAATAAGATCTCCATTAGAAAATCCAAGACTAACCATCTTGGTAGAGGACGTAGATCTTTCATTGATCGAACCTCTCCAAATAGCTTGTTCTTTAATCTCGCTATTTACTTCCTGCTTAATCATATCTGAATTCCTGCTTTGTTTGATCTTTCAGATTGCTATACTTTGCTGCTGTGTTTGTTATTGCCTATTGCCTTAGAATCCGATTTTATCCAACATTTTAGCCAAATCTTAGCGCGTGCGTTTTTACCCTGCGCAGTATACCCTGCGCAGTGTTGCTTTAATTTTCCGCTGTGCATTTCACACTCTCACTGCGCGCTATACTTAGCTTATTTGAGAACTGTGCGCATAAGCCATTGATTTGCAAAAAGGGTTTGAAAAGAATTATTAAAAACGCTATTCACCCCCCCTCTAGCATTTTTCATACCCTTGTTGCCCCTCTGGGACCAACAAGTACGAATTTCGAAAATGTAGAAATTGGGGATTGGGGAGTTAGGGAAGATGAAGGGAAGGCGGAGGTGAAGGACGAGAGAGAGCAGAGGACGAGGAGGGCGCCATGGTCGTCGGCGGTTATGGGGCGCCATGGTCGTCGGCGTTTATGGGGGAAGGGACTCGTTGTTTTCTTCTTCTTCGTCGCCGGCTTTGCTCATCGTTCGGGCATTCCCATCGGTAAATGAAAATGCCGTCTCCGGCTCCGATGCAAATCCTCTCTCTCTCCTTCACTCTCTTCGGCTCCGGCATTCCAAAGAACAACAGCGATAAACACGCCGGAGTTAAATGACATGAACGCCGGAGGAGAATCTCAGATCTGGGGATGGGAGATGGCGGAAATCAAAGATGAAGAGGAGCTGGGTTGGCAGTTGGAGTTAGGGAGGATGGAAGGGAGACGGTGGTTGTGGAGGAAGAAGAAAGAGGGATGAAATGTTGGGGTGAAAATGTGAAATGGAGGGGGTGCCGGATCTGGATGAAGATATGGACTGGGTTTTCTTTTTTTATTATTATTATTATTTTCTTTTTATTTTGCATTTGCTTTCTTTTTCTTTTTCTTTCCTTTAATTGAAAGTTTATAATAAAATGACCAAAATACCCTGCACATGGCATGCACATGACCATTTCTCGTTAATTTTCTAACGCCGTTTGGGGTCATAGGGGGTCATAGGTCAAACTTGGACAAATGGCAAATTAGATGGTCACTTTGGGACAAAATTGGGTTTGCGGTACCAAAGTGGGATTGGTGGATACTTTGGGGGGCTAAACATATTTTGGCCTAAAATTTTCCATTTTTTGTCGTTAGTATACGAAAGAAAAGAACGACGAGACGGTACCATGAAGAGAGTAGAGATTTGCAAACGCCAAACCGCACTATTGCCTGAGAGTTAAGGGCCCAGCCGTATAGTTAGCCTAGGGCCCCAAATTTGACAGGACCGGCCCTGCCAATAACTATTCCTTACCCCACTTTCTCTCTCTTACCAAACAATCTACACTCACAACACATCAACTTTTTTATAATTCTTAAACCTATTTTTTTTTTAAAGTTTAAATTGAGACATAAATATTTATATTCAAAAAATATTATAATGAGAAAGAGATTATTGCGAGCTTACTAAATGAAGCAAAATTTACAAGTTAATTACTCCCTCTGTCCCTAAATGAGTGTCCATTTTCAAGAAATCTTTGTCCCTAAATGAGTGTCTTTTTTGAACATAACTTTCGCCCTAAACGTTTTTTTTCGAAAAATTTTTCACCGGTTTCTTTATACGTGCAAAACTAAAGGTTTGGAAAGGAGATTACAAGATTATATATGAATCGTTGTTACCAAATTGTTCAAAAAGTTGAGATTTTCAGTGTCCCTTAAAATGGAATTTGGACACTCATTTAGGGACAGAGGGAGTACAATTTTACTGTATGAATACACGGGGAATGAGTTAAAATAAATAAAAAAAATAATAAAATTACGACAATATATGAATTACGACTTCCCAATGAAATTTTAAATTAAAAATAAGGATGTTTTAAATGGGATGGAAGGAGTATCAAATACCCATTTCGTCCGAGCAATGCTAGGGGCACAAAATAAGGTCACAAAATCTTGCTCAAAAAATGAGGTGACGATATTTTATTGGTTGTATCGATAATAGAGCCGCCCACACTCTAATTAAAAAATACCAATAAAATCATTACATTTAAAATTTTGTGAGTAAATTTTTATGACTTTTTTTGTGCCATAGTATTTTTCATTTCGTCCTTTGATTAGGAGCTAAAATACCTTTCTAATTCCATCCATGTAGTTTGGCCATGTACCAATATTTGTCATTCTAGGTATAGTTTAAATGAATGTAAAAAATGAGAAAGGAAAGAGAGGGCACTAATTTCTAAACCTCAAGGATGGAAACTTTGAGAAATACATTTGTCCCAGCAGAAGTGTCACTTATTTCCCTTTTGGTCCGTTCTAACACAAGTGTCACTACCCAAAATGAAAATGTTTTAATATATTTATATTCAACCAATCCCACCATTTAACCCCACTCATTCTCTCTCTTCATTTTCCACCACTCATTTTATTCAACCAACATTACTATTTACCCACTCATTCTCTCTCTTCATTTTCTACCACACAACTACTACATTTTCTTAATCCCCGAGTCCCAAAAATTGGTGACACTTCTGCTAGGACGGAGGGAGTATATTTTTCTAACTAATCATCTCCAACGATACTCTAAAACTCCAAATATAGAATATTGTTTTATTCTAATGGAACTCTCTATCACTTACTTCAAATGATATTGATGCGCTATTCCGTTTTTCTTCTTTTTTTAAAAAAAATATCCGTTTTTGTTTTTGTTTTTGTTTTTCTTTTTGTTATATATGAAAATATTTTACATTATAAAATTATATAACATACTATTATTTATATATGTTAAACAATAATCAATATTTTTATTATATATTCTTATTTAGTATAAGATTTGAAGCAAACTGTTTGAAATATTTGGTGTAAAATTGCACTATTAAAAAGAATAGTGCAATTTTTGCACTAAACTGTTGGAGAAAATTCTAATCTATTAATGTGTCTACAAGTGATTCTTATCATTTTTTTTATATAAAATTAAAATTAAAGCAAATAGAAAACATACTAACAATTTTTTATTATTAATAGTTAATATTTTCAGAGTTTTTTTTTTTCTAATTTTAAACAGAAAATAATAATTTATTTTGAGACGAAGGAAGTAATATTTTTTTAATGCCATCAAGAGTGTTTCTTAAATTTTAAATAGAAATATAGAGAAAAACAATTTATTTTGAGACAAAACATTTTATACTATCAAATGTCAAAGTTAGGTTAGAAAAGTTTTTAAGAAGCCTGGGAGAATCATTAAAGAGCTCTAACTCATGCGGTATCCGTTGTTAGTTTTTCATGCAGGTTGTTTACTTTTTATGCGAAGGCCACAAGTTTGAATCCCATTAGTGAGATTTAGGGCCGTAAACGAGTCGAGTCGAGCTTTGGGGTGTCGAGCTCGAGCTCGTTTAAAACTTATCGAGCTCGAGCTTTTATCGAGCTCGAGCCCACTTGCTTGTTCGAGCTCGAGTCGAATCGTGCTCGCGAACAACTCGAGTCAATATCGAACTCGAGTTTTAACGAGCCGAGCTCGAGTTTAGACATTTTTTAAAGAAAAATATGGTCTTAACGAGCTTATCGAGCCGAATTCGAGCTTATCAAGCCGATTTCGAGCCGTTCGAAAACAAAAATTCAATTTTAATGAGCTTATCGAGCCGAACTCGAGCTTTTAACGAGCTAAACGAGCCGAACACGGTTGGCTCGATAACAAAAACGAGTTTGACAATCGGTTCGAGCTACACCTCGAGCTCACTCGAGCTTTCACGAGCCGAGCTCGAGCCAGCTCGGTTCTTATAACAGCCCTAGTGAGATTTATGTTAGCCTATTTATAAGCCCAATTATAGTTATAGCCATCAAGAAACCAGGGAGAATCACAACATGATATTTTTATGGATTATTATGTTTGATTTATTTGTATCTTCTTACTTAAGATCATACTAAAGTTATTGTCAAAATTTTTAAACAATGTACTCCTCAACATATAACCCGCCCAAGCTTGTCATTTGTCCTACCAGCGCGCGACACATGGCACATATTTTTTTAAAAAAAACCTCTCATAATTTTAAAATGCAATATCTTGTGATTTTGAAGTCGAAAAAAAATTCTAAAAATAACGGTGTGTTCGTCTCAACGAGACGAATAAAACTAGATAGATCATGGTATAGTCTGTTTTTTTTTTTTTTAAAAAAATTATGTTTTAACACAAAAAAAAAAAAACAATTGTGCTGCTCGTCTCCTGAAATGTAACACATTCTTATGAAGAAAGTAACAGTTTGGTCTTAAAAAAGCTTACACTTTATTGTAAGATGTAACAACAGTTTTGCAAAATAATATAAATAGTTTTTTTGGTTAGAAAAAGTAATAATTGAATGTAACACGGTGCATATATGATTGTAATATGCTATATAGATGAATATAACAGTTTATAGGTTAAATGTTACATTTTTTTTAAAAAAAAAAAAGAATAAAAAATCATGTATATAATCGGTTTTGTATTTCAATTGAATGTAAAACCCTAAAAAAGTGTTACAATTGAGAAAAAAAATGTTACATTCATTTATTATAAAATGTAACATTAGTTTAGTTGCCAATCTTATGTTATCTTTAATCTATTTCAGCAAAATTGTGGTAAATTTTTGAAAAAAAAAGTGTTACATATGAGAAAAAAGTGTTACATTTCTTTATAAAAAGTGTTACTTTTTTGCTGGCAAGCAAAAAATGGAAGGGGAAAAAAATAAAAATAAAAATTGGCTTAGCTCGGCTGTGAGCCGTCTCGGCCCACCTCATTTTCTTTTTCTTATCTATTTTATATGGTCACAACACCCTACCTCACTTTTCGTACATTGTACCTAATCTTTTTAAAGCATAATTGGTTCACCATTAAACATGGTCTGATAGGGTCTCTAGAACTACTCTTACACTCCCTCCGTCATCAAATAATCTTCCCCTTATTACATGAATTTTGAGCAATAATTTTAATTTGATTTGATTATCCTAATGAAAATTTCAAACTTGTTATTAATAATATAATTGATGGTGTATCAATAATAAGTTTTAAGTTTTCACCTTACATTACATGCAGTTTATATAGATAAACTGTGAAAGCATAGTTTGCCACTATATTTTAGCATCATCCAATTCATTTACTTGATGAATTCAAGCAACAAAAATCTCACAAATTTTCCCAAAAATGGGAACAGACTTGTTTTCAGCTTACTCACTTTGAGTTTCAGATGAGAGAATTAAGAGGAGTATCGTTAATATGCAACCAGGGTGTTAGAAAAACAATTCAGCATTTATTTAGCCATCTGCAAAATTCTGCAGTATAGATAAATGAACTGAAGTTTACAAATTTATCTCAAGAAAGCTTAATATTATTGTGCTTTTGAGTCGCCATATTTTCTCGCAAACAACAAAAGATAGAAAGAACCTACCCACAAGGGACTAAAGATTCTAAAACGGAAGGCGGTGGGACAATTACTCAAGCTTTACCTCTCTAGTTGGGGGGTCGAATTGCAAATAGATGAACGGCTCGGTTGGTTCTTCCCTGTGAAGCAAACACGAAAAATACATAAGTAAAAATATAGTCAAACGGTAGAAATTATAGAAGTTTGCACATTTGTGTTGCACAAGCAAAGGTGTTGGTATAAAGATGATGGGAGAGTTGAGAATTTCCTTCAAGATTTCAGTCCACTGGACTCTCAGAAAATACTCCCTCCGTCCCACCTCATTTGAGACCCAAGAGGTGGGCACAAGAATTAAGGAAAAATAATTTATGTGTGGTAGATAATGAAGAGAGAGAATGAGTGGGGGTAAATAATTATGTTGGTTGAATAAATTGAGTGGTGAAAAATAAAGAGAGAATGAGTGGTGGGGTAGATTGAATATAAAATTCTAAAAAGATGACTATTTTGGGGAGTCTCAAGTGAGTTGGGACGGACCAAAATGGAAATACTCCCTCCGCCCCACCTCACTTGAGACTTATTTCCATTTTGGTCCGTCCCACTTCACTTGAGACTCCCCAAAATGGTAATCTTTTTTATAATTTTATATTCAATCTACCCCACCCACTCATTCTCTCTCTTCATTTTCCACCAAACAATTCATTCAACCAACCTACTATTAACCCCACTCATTCTCTCTCTTCATTTTCTACCACACATTTTCTTTATTTTATTTGTTTCCCTTAGTTATTGTGCCCACCTCTTAGGTCTCAAGTGAGGTGGGACGGAGGGAGTAAGTCTCAAGTGAGGACGGAGGGAGTATAAAAGAACAACCACCTAAAAATACATTTAGGCCCTTTGATGACACAAATAATTGACCAGAAATGACAGTCAATCTTACTCATTTTTTAAAATCAAGGACGTGGCTGCATGGACAAAGAAAATCTACCTACCCCAGCCATGTAAAATGGCCGATTGCCCTTTTTTATTGCTCCCTCCATCCCCTGAGTAAAAATCCTACCTCGGTTTTGCAAACTTATTGAGGAAACATTAAGCAACTAGTAAATATTTCAAGTGGGTTAAGGACTTTATTGCCCAAAACACAATTCACAAAGGACAAAAGTATCCAAATCACTATTCATAATCTGCCATTTTGTCAATTGGACTCTTACTCTAGGATGTACCAAAAAAGGAAAACAGAACTCCTACTCTGGGCCGGAGGGAGTTTTTTTTTGTGTGTATGTTGGGGTGGGTCGGGTTGGGGGGAAGGTAACATCGCTAAGAAACTAAGGCCATCACAAAGTTGCTGGAATTAACTGTGATGCTCAAACCTTTCAATTTTGCCAATGTACTCGTGTCTACAAGACATGGATGTTTGTGTGGGCATGGCCGCATGGGTGCGGCTACATTTTTACACTACATTTGTAGTAATATCTTAAAATTTTGGAGGATCCAACTCTCGGATTCATACCCATATCAGGCAGTCGTACCCGAGTCCGAGCATCATACGGAATTGCCATATCCCATGGCCATTCTAGGGGTTGTCTACTTTATTCCTTCCAGATTAAATTTGCGTGAGTACTTGCATGCTTCTCCAGCATACTTGATTTTTTTTTTGGTAGAGAGGAAAATCCAGCATACTTGATGCAATACGAATATTTGATTATATCAAATATTATAATTGTATGAGTATTTTATTTTTAATTAGGATTTAATTAGTATTTTAGGATTTAGTTTAAATTAGTTTTTATTTTATTTTTTATTTTCGTCATTATTTTTGGTAGGTCATTTAAAGAAGGTTTTAGAGTAGGATTAGGAGTTATTTTGCTATTTTTAAGTCCTAAGGTTACTATATAGGTTAGGGTTAATTCTAGAAGGTTTATGATTGTTTTTCAAGTTTTATGGGCACTATAAAATAGGCCTAAGGTTGTATTCCGAAAATTAGATTATTCTCAATAAAAATTGAATTGCAATTGCAATATTAGTTAAACCTTTTGGTTTTCAAGATTTCTTGTTGATTTCTTGTTTGGGGATTCCTTAATCCTTGCAGAAGAATTGTTCGTAGATCAATTCTTGTTACTATTCCGCTGCGTTTACATCAGTTGGTATCAGAAAAGGGAACGATCGTTAGACGATGACCAATTCCGGTGGAGACAACGGAGCCAATCAAACCACTCTTGCTATTATCCTAGCGGGCATCGCAACTCACGATCGCGAATCTAAGGAACGTTCGGAGCGTCAAGCACAGGAAGCTAGAGAAGCTAGGGAATCGGCTTTAGCTCTCGAACGCGAACAACATGCCCAATTATTAGCGGCCTTGGCGGGATTGCGAGTTGGTGGCGGTGGTGGCAACCCGGATAATCAACATGGTCCTCGTGGGAATAACCTCCATGATGATGAACCGGTTAGAAGGGGATTTCGAGTTAATGGTGGTGGCGAGGACATGGGAGCTCCTCCGGTGACACAACAACCTAAAATTGAGACGGATATTCCATCCGTTAATGAAGGAAAATACGAGGCACGAGAAATTCTAGATTCTTTCACAAACAACAATAGTTTGGATCATGCTAGATTCATGGTTGAGTATGTTCGACACATGCAAATCCATGAATCTAGATTTTTCGAACAATGGGTTGCTCAAGAAATTTGGTGGACTAAGAAGGTTCATGACTTGGAAGAACATGAAAACGAGTCTCTAGAAGTGCTTTCAGAGGAGCGACTTTTTGAAGTGGTGGTGCCGGTAGATTGTATGGATCAGTGCTCGGAAAAATTGTACGAGAAAGAGAGATGATTCACAGACCAGAAGAGATCCGGTTGGACCAACGGAATGACCCGCCCGGACCTATTGTTGAGGTCCGCCCGCACCAGGTTACTGACCCGCCCGGACCTGGATTTTGCCCAGTATTTGCTTCAATTCCAGTATGCATTACTAATTCAATAAGGCTCTTGGGTAAAACAATGGTGAATTCCCAGTCCATTAGAGTTCTGTTTACTGTGGCTTATCTCACCGCGTACAAGGAGACGACATCGTGCCAACAAGTGGACGATTTCTTGAAGCTTGGGAAGGAACGTGTTTATTCTAAATATCTATTCAAGTGGAGCGGAAGACTTCAAATTGCAAGAACGAACTCGAGGACGAGTTCCTTTGAAGCGGTGGTGAATGATGCAATACGAATAATTGATTATATCAAATATTATAATTGTATGAGTATTTTATTATTAATTAGGATTTAATTAGTATTTTAGGATTTAGTTTAAATTAGTTTTTATTTTATTTGTTATTTTCGTCATTATTTTTGGTAGGTCATTTAAAGAAGGTTTTAGAGTAGGATTAGGAGTTATTTTGCTATTTTTAAGTCCTATTAGGTTACTATATAGGTTAGGGTTAATTCTAGAAGGTTTAGGATTGTTTTTCAAGTTTTATGGGCACTATAAAATAGGCCTAAGGTTGTATTCCGAAAATTAGATTATTCTCAATAAAAATTGAATTGCAATTGCAATATTAGTTAAACCTTTTGGTTTTCAAGATTTCTTGTTGATTTCTTGTTTGGGGATTCCTTAATCATTGCAAAAGAATTGTTCGTAGATCAATTCTTGTTACTATTCCGCTGCGTTTACATCAATACTTGTAACAAAATTTATGAAACATTAATAAAAACAAAAATAATCAACAAATGTTCACAATTAAATTAAAATCAACAAAAGAAAAGGAAGATCAAACTTACCCGGGCTTAGAGCGCATGCACCGCCAAAAGAGCTTAAAAGGGCCCGGAACAGTCTTAAAGGGGTTACCTTCAAAACATGCCTACAGACCATACAAATGAACATGAATTCAGATTTCATATATCGTTCTTTAATACACACCCACATTCAGATATGATGAGGAGATAACAGGGCAATGACCTTACTTCCAATCTTTCTCACCAATTTGGTAATCAAAAAGATCACGTTGAAGTAAATGAGTGGTAGTATTTGCTTCAATGGGGAATCTGTGGATCCCATGATCCCATCAAGCAAGTAAATGCATTATTATAACATACTCCCTCCATCCCACCCGAAATAGGATTTTTTTCCCTAACACGGGGATTAAGAAATACTAATATCTTATTGTAAAAAATGGTTTGAAAAGTAGGTGTTGTGAGTATGAAGGAGAGAGAAAGTGAGTAGGGAATAATAAATGAAAAGTTGTTGTGAGTATGACAAGTGGGTCCCTTTAATAAAAAAGTAATAAAAACTTTCTCTTTTAAGATGTCCTATCTCGGGTGAAACACCCAAAATGGAAAAACATCCTATTTTTCGGGTGGGACGGATGGAGTATATATTCCCTCCGTCCCACTTCACTTGACACCCAAGAGGTGGACACAATAACTAAGGAAAAAGAATAAAATAAAGAAAATGTGTGGTAGAAAATGAAGAGAGAGAATGAGTTGGGTAAAAAGTAGTGTTGGTTGAATAAAATGAGTGGTGGAAAATGAAGAGAGTGAATGAGTGGTGGGGTAGAGTAAATATAAAAAAATAAAAAGTAGGCTATTTTGGGAAGTGTCAAGTTTGGAAATAAGTGTCAAGTGAGCTGGGACGGAGTGAGTATATATTTTGGAATTTTAACACCATATACTTGTAAAAACAACAAAAAGTTACCCCCTTCTACCCTATCTACTGCTAGCCCCTTCGCATGAAAATTCTTCTAAGCATCAAGTTCTTTTGTCCTTGAACTTTTTACAATCCCAAATCTTTACTTGCACAAGAATTTTAATAACATAGATGAATCTGAATCACTGTTTGCATTATCTTGCTTCATTCTATGATGTAAGATATAGATACACAGTGCTTTATTTGACTGAGGCTCACATCAGCTATAAACTTTTCCACAAAATACTTCGGATGTTCATTTATTTCGATGCCCCGGGTGAAGGAGATTAAGTGTAATTGATGAAAAATTTCCTAACCATCTGTCAGCACGGGTAATTTAAAACAAAAATTTATTTAGTTCGCAGTACAATGCTTGAAATGACATACGCAATGAATAGCTACAATAATTTCAATGACGGCAGCCACAATGTTTTGGAGAAAATTACGGTGCAAGTTATCTTAAAATATACTCCGTATTATTGTTTTGTCCTATTAAAGAAAAACTAATGTTTTCTCTGACAAGCGAGTAATGATGTTTTATAAAGCTTTAGAAGGGTCAAACAGGATCAGGTTTTAAGTTCTACCATCATCTCAGACTCTCACAAATGTTTTGCTCCCAATCTTTTGATTGGATCTCAACACAGCTGGATAGCTTATAACTCAACTCAACATTTGTCCAAACTACTTGGGGGGAAAAATAATGGCACAATGCTCGCTCAAGCAATCTTATTTGGAGATTCCTGATCTGGCGTACGCACAATTCAGTTTCATGTAGCTCAGTATTTGTCCAATTCTTTTTTTGCAAAAATGAGTTAATGGTGAAACATAACCCGGAAATTCTAATCTGGTCTGCACAGAATCTGTTCAAAAAACATATTCCCTCCGTCTCATCCGAAATAGGATTCTTTGTCCCGACACGGGGATTAAGGAATATTAATATGTTAACTCTCCCTTTTAAGTCATATCTATCATAATTGATGCGTGCTTGAATGATCTCCCGGTTACACAATTCTAATTCTTAGTACACCAAATCTTATCCTTAAGCAGCATGGTTTTCTGCTACTTCAACTTCCGATTCAAGTAGGTAGAGATGTCCTGTTCTATGCTGTCTGACTTAGAACTTCTACACTCCAATAGCAAAAATAAATTGAAAACATAAGTGCATCAACAAATTATATCACAGCTACGATACTCATTTTCATAAAAGTAAACAGCATCTAAAATAAAATAATAAAAAAAACTTATTTTCATATTTGTGATAAAATAATCACACACTATCATATTTCACTTAACAAGCGAAACGCTAGATTAGAGATACACCAAACTCTCATTCTTCATCAAGTACTCAGAGAGATTTTTTCTAAGGCCAAATTGTAGTTTAGTTACCCAAACTTTCCCACTTTTTGCAGCCCGGTTAGAGTTTTCATATTTAGCAACCTGAGATCACATTAAGCAATAAACTAAACTAGTAATGTTGGCTATCAGCTTGCTAAAGATAAAAACTTGATAACCGAGATGCAAAATCACAAAAATTTGGGCAACTAAACTGCAATTTGGCCTTTATTTACCACACAAATCAATCTTGACAATTATCAATATCATCTATACATGCTTGAGTTATCATCAACAACAATAATCACCAATTATACTGTCAACCAAACTTCAAACAGTCTTGCATTACTGAATCACAAATACTTTTCAAATTAAGTACTCCCTCCCTCCCTCCCAAAATGATCTTCACACTTTTTTCGATGTTACTACGAAAAAACTTTGAGCAATGATTTTAGGTTGGTTTAATTATCCTAATGAAAATTTAAAACTTCTTATTGACACACCATCAACAATACTATCGATAACAAGTTTTAGATTTTCATTAGGATAATTAAATCAACCTAAAATCATTGCTCAAAGTTCCTTGGTGAAAAAAGCGTGAGGATCTTTTTGGGACGGAGGGAGTATACAATTGAAACACAATCCACGATCACCTCCAAACAAAACCTCAGAACAGAAAGAAAGAAAAGCAATTATAAATACAAACCCACATAACATTTCAAGAAAATAAAAACGCAAACTGTATGAAATTACTGAACACAATACGGAAAATCGAATTGAAAAAAAAGGGGGAAAAGGGTTTTAGAAGGAAGAGGAATTAGGGTTTGTTACTTGAACAACATCTTCAGCTCGATCGTTGCATCGGTGAGCCTTTGGTTCACGAGCTCCTTCAGGTACTCCCCATGGACTCTCTCTTCTCGGTACTGGTCTCTCGCTCATCTTCTCCCCCCCTTCACAAATTTGGCCACCTTTCTGTCAAATATCAGATGGCATAGGAATCAAGGTTCAAGAAAAAAATTACATTTTGATGACTGAAGTTTTATAAAACTCCCACTAACAGCTGTTAAATGGTAAAATTTTGGGGGAAACTAATTTCTAAATTATAAAAAGTTCTGTTTTTATAGGGGTTAAGGTTTAGAGTTTAGGGTTTAGAATTAAAAGTGAACTTTTTATAACTTAGTTTCCCCCAAAAGGCCAAAACCAACTCAATAAGCTTTGATTCTCATGCCTTTCCTTCGTTCAGATGGTTGATAATACTTATGTCCCGAAATAAAAGTCATAGTTGACAAGTCAATGTTTTTAAGTTTTTAGTTATGTTTTCTTGATTACACCAATCTATTCATATGGGTAGAGTGACACCTCCTATAACATTGCAATGCTTGTGCTTATTAGAATGAGTAGTATATAAAAATCACCAAACTTCATACCCTATTTTAGTAATACGACATTTATTTTGAGAAAAACAAAAATAGAAAATAAGATATTTATTTCAGGACAGAGGGGAGTAGTAATTTGTAATGGCCGAGCAAAAAGAACATTCAATAAAATAATGGAATTAATCATGTCCCCTCTCATGTTAAATTTTAAGGGCCCATATGTCATTTAATTGACTGTACGGGTAGGCATGACACTTATTAAAGATGTCCGTTAAATATGTCATCCACCGTCGTTAGTAAATTAACATTTAGTTAAGTTTAGAATAATACTAGGGGCACAAAAAGTTCACAAAATCTCACTCACAAAATCCTAAGTGTAGTGATTTTATTGGTGTTTTTAATTAGAGTGTGGCGGGTCCACTTACAACCAATAAAATATCGTCACCTAATTGTGTGAGCATGATTTTGTGACTTTGTTTTGTGCCCCTAGCACTGCTTTAAGTTTAACACTAAATTGCCAATAGAAGATAAAATTGAATATTAGGTTGACAAAAAAAGTATTATTGGGAGCCAAATCGCAGAACGAGTCATATTTTATGATATTTTTTTTTATGTAAACAATAGGCAAAAACATGTTTTTAGACGCCGCCGATTAAATGAAAGTGACCGGGATTCAATAAACAAAAGGCTTACCCCGAATAAGTCAATGACAAAGTTAAAAAATGTCAAGTGTTAAAAGTCGAAATTTCTATGTGCTCAAACAATTAACCGACAAATAACTATATTACTCCCCCTATCCCTAAATGAGTGTCCGATTTTAAGAAATTTTTGTCCCAAAATGAGTGTCCATTTTGATCATAACTTTGTCCCTAAATTTTTTTCACCGGTCTCTTTATACTAGCAAAAACTAAACGTTTGTAAAGAGAATTACATGATTATATGTGAATTTTGCCACCAAATTGTACAAAAAGTTATGTCCCTTAAAATGAAATTTGGACACTCATTTAGGGACAGAGGGAGTTGATGTTACCGGAAAAATCTCGGGTTGCAATCGGGTTCCAAGCTTGTAGTCTAGAGCGGACATCGGCTTTCTTCTCCGTCATCACCTACACACACGAGCACCGTGAACTTAGGCCGGGGGCAACTCCGGCGGAAGCCCCTCCGGCGTGAGAATCAGTCTCTCTTTCAAATCTCTATCAAACATAATCAGAAATATAGGGGAGGAATCTCTAGGGGAGGGAGTAAGAAAACTCACCCTTTATCCAAGGAGAGGGCCCTCTTATTTATAGGGGAGGAGCCTTGGCTTTATCACTCTACAATGACCATTTTACCCCTTCAAGTCTAGTATATTTACGATAATAATTTTTATAGATACATCATTAGCCCCTCACTCCTTAACTCGATTATTTATGAACGAGTTAAAGGAGTACTTTCATAGAAATTCACGTAACCTCGTTACCACAACAATTTTCTGACTTAAACCGATAGTTTGCTTAGCACCTTTAAGCTAAATCGCTTGCATAGCCCTTTTTTGCTTAGCACTTTCAAGTCCATAACCATTATACCAAATTTCCTCATTAAACAAAGGCCCACTAGTCATTTATGTTCAACCATACTTCTTTTTTGGTCGATTATATAGTCAAGAGCCATTTACTATAAACTCACCCATTCATTCACCATTTAACAATCTATGGGTAACCCAACAAATAATCATATACATGTGAGTGTATTCCTGTAAAAAAATAAGCGCAACCATCTTTTTTCATTTCTCACGCACGAACCATATCTGAGCCGCATTCATTTATGGGGATATAATATCCAAACCACCATTTTTTACTTTCCACAATTATCATTAGCCACTTTTTCTCATAAGCCTTCATCCCTTTACGAGATTTAACATCTATTACCATGCATATTATCTAGAGGTCTTGATTTTATCATCCATTTTTTATGTTCTAGATTTATCATTATCCTGACAAAACAAGTCAAAATTCACTATATATAAACTTAGACGACACATGTTAGGATCCATCATGTCGTGCCCTTAATCAATTTTGGGTATCACGGAAATTGTGGATTCAATACTCGTAATGGACCACAATGACCTTTGCCAATCACTAAGCAATCAAGTAGATAATCATACAAACACATATCTCACGAGTGTAACAAACAAGTATATGCATAATATCAATTCAAGAACTTTTATTTTGCTATGAAAATTCTTTTATCCATCCCGACATGGGAGTTTTACCCGTCCCGACATGGAACGTTCAACGTCATCTTGCTATAGCTTTCCTTATATTAATGGCATTGTTGCTGTTTTAAACATGTCAATGGCATCATGATGGATTTACCCTATCACGACATCTCTTAGCAACTCTTGGATCTTTTCGACAATCATCCGAGATGATGTCGCGGCCATGCCGCTTTCGAGCTGACACAAACAGCTTGACTGATTTTTGACAATCATCCGAGATGATGTCGCGGCTGTGCCGCTTTCGTGCTGGCTCAAACAGCTTGAGAATGTCAACAGGATAAACATTACCATGTCCACGGTGTGCCAATCAACTTGACAGTTCGGGATGTGAGCCCCAACTAACTTGAAAGTTCGGGATGTGAGCCCTAACAGTTGATCAGGATGTGAGCCAAGCAACACGACAGTAACACTACAGTTCGGGATGTGAGCCCCACCAGGTGATCAGGATGTGAGCCAAATAACACGACAGTAACATTACAGTTCGGGATGTGAGCCCCACCAGTTGATCAGGATGTGAGCCAAATAACACGACAGTTCGGGATGTGAGCCCCAACAGTTGATCAGGATGTGAGCCAAATAACACGACAGTTCGGGATGTGAGCCCCAACAGTTGATCAGGATGTGAGCCAAATAACACGACAGTTCGGGATGTGAGCCCCAACAGTTGATCAGGATGTGAGCCAAATAACACGACAGTTCGGGATGTGAGCCCCAACAGTTGATCAGAATGTGAGCCAAATAACACGACATGGTGACTTCATCAACTTTGAGAGATCTCATCACCCGCTAAGGTGCGATCCCACAAGCCGCGCTGACATGGCGACTAACTTTTCTGGAACGCTAATACTTTTTTTTTTATCACTACTATGACTATTTTGCCCTTGAAGACCAACACATTTACACTACAATTTTTGTGTGGGCACATCAGAAGCCCCCCACTCCTTAACTCGGTTATTTACGAGTGAGCCAAGGAGGCAATTTTCATATTGGTTCTTAATTTTCATTCACTACTTTTCACTTTGTTTTATATGCGACTTGCCTTATTTTCAAACCAAGCCTTTCCTTTCCCCTTTATTAATCTAACACATTCTCTGTTCCTCGACTTTGACATTTTCCAAGTGTGTTTAGAATTTGTCCCGCAACATTCTTGCTCTCTAACAATTTCTAGTGCTTCATATTTGATATATTACATGTCCACATTTTGTTTAGCAAATGCTAAAAATTTAACGCTCGTCTTTCTTTGGGTACATACCCTCTATACCCCCTTCAAAAGTAAGGCTTGTCTTTAGGCAACCTTACTAAAAGAAAAAAAACCCATTCTTGCGATTGGTAATATAACAATTTTAATATTACGCAACTAAATCAAGTAACTTAGATCAAGTATTTTTCCAACTATACGCACGGAGCCTACTTGCAACAATGTATTCATTTCATTAATTTTTCCATACACTCCAGTAACTCAGATTTCTTTTTATAAATCATTTGAAGATCTCCAAGATATAACATGTTACTGTACACTTAAATCTTGTCACATTCTACTTTCAGTTGTGAGATTAACAATAAAATCTCAAAAAAAATCACATATGCCATTCAATTGGACACTATTTTCCTCGTCTCCCAAATTCTTTTCATATATCTCAATCATGTTTACACGTGATTTGATTTTTACCAATTAAATCAGGGCATCGTTTAGAGCGAAGTATGACAACAACATCCGTTTCAATTCTTCACTTTTACCAACAAATATTCCTATGATCAAACTGAATGCACAACTAAGCATATCAATAAATCATATAAACTATATAGTAGACATGTAACTTAAAGAAAGAGAACATTAACTTTAGTTCTTTTGGTACTTCCTTATTATGTACCTCTTTTTTCTTTGTCTCGGACTTGAGGTTTTAGTTGTTTTATTAAATAAAATGAACCATGTGACATATTTGTCACCCTCACAACTAAAACTCCCTACCCATTTTATCTTTCACACTTTCTCTTACTTACTTTTCCATACTCATACTATTTATTTTTTCTTAATACATGTAAGTTAGTCCAGAACGGATGGAATATTGTACACGCAGTACGTACCACTTGATTCACAACAGTGGAGGACAGCTTGGGAATTTACCTAAAAGCTGTTCGTGATCCCTTTCTTTCTCTTCATTTTTTTTTTACTACTTGTCCACTTCATTTTACTTGCCAAGCAACAAAACAAATCATAGGTGGTTTAATTTTCATACTTAAGTAAGCATCAATAATATCGCACAATTCATGAATCTAACAGAACAAGCATGTACAACCACAAATTCATGCCAAGATATTTAGCAGGGGTATAATCAGAGAGAAGTCACCTGAAAATAGCCAAATTTGATTTCACCAAGGTTCGATCTCGCCAAGACTGATCCCGCCAAGGTTTGATCTCGCCAAGCTCGGAACTTGCTAAGTCGGAAATCGCCAGGTGAGGAACTCGCCAGATCGGAACTCGCCATGCCGGAACTCGCCATGCCGGGATTCGCCAAATCGGAATTCGCGAGGTTCGAAACTCGCCAAAATCGATCTCGCCAAGTTGGAACTCGCCAGGCCGGATTCCCCAAATCGGAACTCGCTGTAGATACCCCGGGGAACCACGGCTTGGCTAGAGCGGTGAATTATCCTAGGATGTCTAACTTGTTTTAGATTTGTTTAGAGTCGCCACCTATGTTTTTAAAGGAACATAAGAAAAACCTAGAAATAGCCTAATTTATGTACAAAACCAGAGATTCGGGAGAGAAGGGTTCGGGGGTTAGGTGACGGAGTGGGAAGTACTTAAACACCCACTCCGCCCGGCTTAAGCCGGTCTTGCTACTTTTGGTGTTCTAATATTTACATGTCCTTCAATTATTTAAATAGAAATGTGCTAACAATTATAATGAAAAGAAAAGGGGAAAAGAATGATTTTATTGATTTAATGCTAAATATTACATGTAATAATTATGCTAGACAATTACATGAAGAGATGAAAATGGTGAATTAAAATGTAGTTTGGAATGTTGGGATGTAACCTTGGTCAAACTTCAATAGTGAAGTGGCCTTTTGATTGTATCCCTTTTTATGGAGATTGCATACTCACTCAGAAGAGATGAGAATATGAAGAAAGGAAATAAGACTTAGAATTTAGAAGAAGAGAATAAACCTTGTACCTTATGCTTGAACGGAGAAGAACCAAATCTTTGTGTTGACCACTTCTTGAAAAATAGACTTTTGTGTGTTTTGAAGTATTTTTGTGTTAAGAAATCATCCTCCCTTTCATGATGGAATGAAGAGGTTTATATATGTGTTGGAGAAGTGTTTGTGGTCACCAAGATGGCCATTCCCCGGATCAAGCCAAGGCATAATGGTCTTGGGGGTTACAAATCAGAAAATGAGGGAAATTTGGCAAAATCTGAGATTCTGGAAGCGGGAAGCGCGCGCTTCCCACCCCCCCTATGGGAGGAGCACGCCTCCCACAAAGGAGGGAAAAGGCGTGCGCATCCCAGCTTCAGGAAATTCATATTTCAGCCCAAAAGTTAACCCCGTTATGCAGTTAAGCCCCAAAACTAACGGAATTAGTCCAAAAACTTAACGAACATCACGAAAGTCAACGAAAATAAATGAAACAAAGACTCAAGGTTGACTTTGCCACTTAGTTAAATCCAAGACTAACGGAGTAAGTCAAGAACTTAACGGAAAGTAACAAAAGTTAACGGAAAGTAACAAAACAAAACAGAAGAGAGGAAGATAGAGAATGTGTATACAATCGGGACATGAGAGGTCCAAGGCGGGGTGTCTACAGAGCCCCTCGGCGACGTGGATTGCGAGGCAAAACGCGTCGACGAAAGAAAGACAACCGCCGAGGACATCGACAAGAGAAAACAAAGACTCGATAAAGCAGGAATTTGAAATTACAAAGGATAGAAATGCGCTCCCTGTGTGAGCGACTTTTGCTGATGGAAGAGGTATGGTGATTTTAGTGGTTCACCATGGACTAAAATTGGTGCGCGGTGCGGCATATTCTGATGCGCTGTGCGGCTTGTTGATTCTGGTACTCTGTGCGGTACCTGGTGCTCTGTGCGGCACCTGTTGATTCTGGTACTCTGTGCGGTACCTGGTGCTCTGTGCGGCACCTGTTGATTCTGGTAGTCTGTGCGGTACCTGGTGCTCTGTGCGGCACCTGGTGCTCTGTGTGGCACCTGTTATGTGTATGCTTTGCAGATATGTGTGCTTGTGCAAGAAGATGCATGAAGAGGGAAATTGTGCTCGTGGTGTGATATGTGATTTGAGAGAGAAGTAAGAATGTAGAAAGTGGTCTTGTGTGCGGTGTGATTTTGAGGAAAGCATTGGATGTATTCATACCTTCACTTACCATTGCCGCTTGAGTGGAGATGGATTCTTGATGTCCGCGGAGGATGCTTTGATGGAGAATGTCCATTCTTTAGATGTTGATGAGAGAATGCCCTTGATGTTGGGTTGGCGAGATGGTACTCTGGATGATGGGTTGGTCGTGCCAAAAGAAAGAAAAAAATCTTTTTTTTTTTTTTTTTTTTTTTTTTTTTAAGATTAGAAAGGAAAGAATATGCACACATGTGAGGAAAAGAGATTTTTTTTTTTTTTTTTTTTTTAAGTTCGTGGGTGAACCATTTTAACCATTGTGTGTTTGTAAAGCCAACCCAAGATCAGTCATGCTCAGTCGAAGTCTGGATTGCCTCACTTGAATTCTGTTGTCGCTGGTGTGCCCAACGAAGATTGATGTTTAGCCCCAAGAGATTTGTCGGTTATGGGGCTTCAAAAAGGCTTTTGATGCCGAGATGAGGGGTTGCTGATTGTAAAGCCCCTAGAATGCCTTTGATGCCAAATTTTGAGGGACTTGCATAGCTCCAAGATAAATCAGCTCTTGGCCCATTCGAGTAAATCGCCCTTTGTTTTTGTAGTGAGCAAGCCCCAAGAGGAGATCGTTGATGCCAAGCTTCGAGAGATTGCAAAGCCCCAAGTGCCGTGGGCTTGTAGATGGCGGGATGTTAAGACCTTTCATTGTAAAGCCCCAAATTATCTCGTGGTTGGCTCGGCATTGAGAGCGGATGTACCGTTTGGTAGAATTCTTGATAGAGATCTCCTTCTTTCTCTTACTGGGGAGATGAATGGCCTCATTGTGGTCGATACCCAAATGGCTGAGGGCTTATGTCAAAGGACGCAGTAATGTCTTGCGGTGCCGTCGAGGTCGCGGATGATAAGGTCTTGGTGTGATAAAGTCCCAAATGAGTATGCTTGCTTGACTCTTCTTGAGTTGAACTAATGACGGATCTTCGGATGCAACTAGTGCTGTGGCCCAACTTTATCTGAGCTGCACCTTGTGCTTTTGATCTTGGAGAAGGGGGTGCTGAATTGCAGAAACATTGGGATTGGCCGTGGCATTTCCCGCTATAACCCTGTTTTGATTAGAGTTTAGCATATTGAATCTTTTTCCTTTTCTCTAAGACTTTCTTCATGATCTCGTTGAAAGTTCTAACAAAAATCATCAACTTCATTCATAACACCGGAGTCTTCATTTAAAACCAAGAGGCCTTTAAAGTGTTGAGAGACCCTTGAATCTTGATTGTTCTCATGGAGCCATAAGACTACTCCACATTGCACTTGCTCGAGTATTGTTGCCCAAAAGACTGTCGGTCGCGAAGCCCTAATACTGCCCTTTGCTTGAATTAATGTAATGCCGTAGCCCAAAAGATTGTAGATTGCGAAGCCCGTTGAGACCTTCGGTGCCGAATTGAGGAAGCTTCCAATGTTGTACATGACTTGGCTAGGGATACTGCTGGGGAGTTAATTGCTCTTTGCCGAGGGAGCCTTTAAGACTTGACCGTAGCCCCTAGAGTGCCATCATTGATTGCGAGAAAGGTTCATCCTTTATTGGGGGAACGAGCATGGGCACACGTGACAAGAGGGCTTTTTGACATCCCTTTTGGGAGACTTTGAGGATAGTCTCACACATCTTTCTCGAACATAGCCTCTAGGGCGTATTGATTGTCAAGTGAAGCAAAAGAAGTCCTTGTCCTTGAGTCACATAGCCCCTAGGGCGTCACCATTTGTTGAGCAAAGCAAGAGTGACTCATCCTCGTGCGAGGGAACAAACATGAGAGGACATGGCAAGAGCTACTCCATTTCTCGGGAGCCTTTCGGCGTACTTTAGAAGCACATACTTGAAGAAGCTTTGAAAACTGAGACACATGTTGTTGCTATTTGTTGCCCAAGCCAATTGACTAGCTAGGGATTATTTGTGCAACCTCGTGCCCTTTTATGATGGGCTCGTTCTCGGATGGGTCTTGGCTACCACGGGCCTTCTTTTCATGAACCCAAACATGCACACTGCTGGAGAATGATGCCAATAACCCAAAACAACCTTTGATGGTGCCATATCTTGTCGAGCTTTTTGCAATCCCAAAGTTGACTCGGTGGGGAATTGACTTGCTGAGGAGATTCAATGTAGAACTTGTCTTCTTTAGAGGCCGGGGATCTCCATTTCTCTTTCCCTTCTCTCTCTTACTCTCTCATTTTTTTTTTATGACGCACCCTGTTTTTTGCCTAGACCGCCCTTTCGGGTTTTCAATCTAGCGGGCATCTCTTTTGCGTCTTCATCATTTTTTTTGACTCAATTGATGAGGAAGTGTGCATTGACTCTAGTTGAGGAGATAAGACATGTGATTTTGCGGTGGAGACCTTTTGTCACTAATGATGAGTGACATTGACTTGACTAGGGAAGTGTCCCTAGTATTGACATGTATTTTTTATTGAATTGAATGACTCGCGAAGGCAAGTAAGTCATTAAGAGAGAAGAGAAGGAAAGCCCCAATTTGATTGCAAGAAATTGGGAGCATGCAGAAAGAATAGAAGTCCCTAGACTCGACAAGGAGCGCGAAATGATTCCAAATCTAAGAAAGTTGTTCAAGCTTTTTGGTGATTAATTCATTGACAAATGAATCGTACAAAGATGTCTTGACAAGTTCGAGATGAAGGCCGATCACCATAACGCACTAGGGCTAAACATATCTTCTTTCTTGCATGAGACCGGACCCGCAGGTTGCCTACGTTCCTCCAGTGTAGAGGCTCAGGTCACCGTAGTTCTTGTGGATTCTCCATTCTTCGGGATGGAATTGTTGCTTCGTCCTTCGTTGGTGGATCTTGATGTGAACTTCTTTGATTGAGGGGGATTTTTTTTTTTTTTTTTTTTTTTTTTGTGTGCTCTAACTTTTGCCTAGGTTGATTTGATGGTTTCAACCTAGCGAGCTCTTTTTTTTCTTTTTTTTTTTTTTTTTTTTTTTTAATCCCCCTTTGAAAACTTTGCTTAATGTCTCCATGGTTGTTGCTCCACCTTTCTTTGTCGCTTGATGTCTTGGATTTGATGTTGTCGCCTTCGTCACGATGTTTAGCCCCTAGGCGTTCAAGTGATGGCCTTCGTTCCAAAACTCGTTTAGACATCTTTTCATCATTTTGCCAAGAATTAATTGAACAACTCGGAAGAGTGTATGAGGACAAGAACGACTTTTTATTTGATGACTCAATGGACTCGAACATAGGACGAGAGAAAACATTAATGCACACATTAGAGGACTTTTGACTCTTTTTTTTTTATCCTATTTCTAGGTAGAGAAAGAGAAACGGAGATTGTTGTCGTCATCCCCCATGTCGTTGTAGTCTTCCATGTCACTACATTCTTCCATGTCATTGCTTGGGAACCCTTTGTCGTTGAAGCTTGTGTCATAGGAGGACTCGGCCACTTCTCGGAGCAAATTGTCAATTCTAACCCCCGCATCATACATGCTTGAAAAATCGGAGTGAAAAGCCCCACTAAGATGAGTGCGGTAGTCCATTTTCAAACACTTCAAGAAGATGTCCATTTGTTCCTTCTTGGAAGGCCTATCAACCATCTCGGCTAGCTTTTCATTCCAACGGAGATAGAAGTCCCCAAATGATTCATCACCCATTTGCACGGTGCTCTCCAATTCCTTCTTGGTGGGGCGGAATATGGAGTTGCCTTGATATTGTGACTTGAAAGCAAGCATAGCGGCATCCCCATTGAGGCGGGTGGAAACTAGAAGACCCATATACCAATCTTTTGCGACCCCCTCGAGAGTAAGCGGGAAGCATTGTGCCATTATTTGAGGAGACACTTTCTTTGGTAGCATGGCCCAAATGTAGGAGTCGACATGAGCGTTGGGGCAAGAGTTTCCGTTGAACTTGCCAATATCGGGCATCTTGAACTTTTCGGGAAGAGCCTCCATTGTGTTCATGAGGAGAGAAGCTCGATGAAGATCGGTGCATGGGCCCTTGTGCAAATTTAGCCCACTAAGCCTTTGGTCAATGTAGGACATGAGAGTGTTGACCAAACCGGTATCAATGCTTTGGACCTTTCTTTCACCCGTGAGCCCTTTCAATTGGTTCTTGAGTTTAGCAACTTCTTTCTTGTGGGCCATTTTCACATGCTCGTAACGGGCTCGCCATAAATCATCCTTGCGGCGGACATTCTCGGCTAGTGTATCGACTTGCCCTTTCAATGCTTCCACCATGCGGAATAACCCTTCGTTGGACACGGGAATACCGTTGTCGTTGCCGTTTGAAGCCATTTGACCTATTGGAAGAGCACGGTTGATCTTAGATCGGCCCCACAAACACCTTTTGAGTAAAATGAATTTAACCCACAAACACAAAAAAGACTCAACCATATAAAAAAATGACTTTTTTTTTTTTTTATTATTTACAAAGTCGGAAGGACGTGGTCCTTTTTGGGGTTTCTAGAAAAATAATGGAATCGTCACACTAGTATATAGACCTTCTCGCGGTCCCATATACTCATCGGATTCCACCCCGCTTGTGATACCTACATGTGACGGGATTAAACTAAATTAATGTAGTAAATCATACATGCGGGGACGGATTTTTATTTTCGTCCAAAATAACCACTTTTGGGTACGGGGTTTTTACTTCGTCCATTGCAACAAATTGGCATGTATGATTTGAAGACATTAGTTTAGGGAAATCTCGGTACATGAAAACCGACTTGAGTCACGGAGTGTTAGACCTTAAACTAGAATTGTGTGGTTTGTGCTCGGCTTGAATATGAGGCTCAAAGGTCACCCCCGGCATGTAGTCTTGAACTACGCCACGGGCTGAGGTTGACTGCTTCGAAAGAGTCAAGGTCTGGTGGAGCTTGAAACTTCCTAGGACGGGCCTCGACGGGTTTGGGGTTGGACTTGTGCGACTCGATAGTGAGCAGTTGATAAGAATATGTGCATGTAGTGTGAGGTCTAACATGTGACAAAACACATTTTTTTTTTTTTTCAAAAGAAATAAATAAAAAAACAAATAAGCACATAATTACAACTTTCGAATCACCCGTGTGACCGATAAAAATAAACAGAAAGTAAAAGAAATTGTATGCAGGCCCGGTGCCCACACACTGTCAAAACCACTCTGTTCTGTGCACTGTTCTATTTCTGGAAATGCGCCCAGAAGCGCGCGCATTGGGTGGCCTATGCGGAAGGCGCGCGCGGTAGACAAAGAGGGGCAGAGGCGCCCGATTCTGGGCAGTACCTGCGAATCAGTGGGTTCAAGGGATTGCCTTGACCCTAAATAAAAAATGCTTTCCCCTGCAGAATTTGTTAGCACAGAAACATGGAATGGAAGGACAAGAAAGGAGGCGGGCGATTCTGGTAATAAGGACGCGCGCGCTTTAGGCCAAGAAGGCCGGAGGCGCGCGCTTCCTCCCCTTTTTACCAGAATGCCCAAAACACAGAATAAAAGAACACCAAAAATGAAAACGCAAGTTTAACCCTCTAAATCGTCCCCAGCGGAGTCGCCACTGTAGATACCCCGGGGAACCACGGCTTGGCTAGAGCGGTGAATTATCCTAGGATATCTAACTTGTTTTAGATTTGTTTAGAGTCGCCACCTATGTTTTTAAAGGAACATAAGAAAAACCTAGAAATAGCCTAATTTATGTACAAAACCAGAGATTCGGGAGAGAAGGGTTCGGGGGTTAGGTGACGGAGTGGGAAGTACTTAAACACCCACTCCGCCCGGCTTAAGCCGGTCTTGCTACTTTTGGTGTTCTAATATTTACATGTCATTCAATTATTTAAATAGAAATGTGCTAACAATTATAATGAAAAGAAAAGGGGAAAAGAATGATTTTATTGATTTAATGCTAAATATTACATGTAATAATTATGCTAGACAATTACATGAAGAGATGAAAATGGTGAATTAAAATGTAGTTTGGAATGTTGGGATGTAACCTTGGTCAAACTTCAATAGTGAAGTGGCCTTTTGATTGTATCCCTTTTTATGGAGATTGCATACTCACTTAGAAGAGATGAGAATATGAAGAAAGGAAATAAGACTTAGAATTTAGAAGAAGAGAATAAACCTTGTACCTTATGCTTGAACGGAGAAGAACCAAATCTTTGTGTTGACCACTTCTTGAAAAATAGACTTTTGTGTGTTTTGAAGTATTTTTGTGTTAAGAAATCATCCTCCCTTTCATGATGGAATGAAGAGGTTTATATAGGTGTTGGAGAAGTGTTTGTGGTCACCAAGATGGCCATTCCCCGGATCAAGCCAAGGCATAATGGTCTTGGGGGTTACAAATCAGAAAATGAGGGAAATTTGGCAAAATCTGAGATTCTGGAAGCGGGAAGCGCGCGCTTCCCACCCCCCCTATGGGAGGAGCACGCCTCCCACAAAGGAGGGAAAAGGCGTGCGCATCCCAGCTTCAGGAAATTCATATTTCAGCCCAAAAGTTAACCCCGTTATGCAGTTAAGCCCCAAAACTAACGAAATTAGTCCAAAAACTTAACGAACATCACGAAAGTCAACGAAAATAAATGAAACAAAGACTCAAGGTTGACTTTGCCACTTAGTTAAATCCAAGACTAACGGAGTAAAGTCAAGAACTTAACGGAAAGTAACAAAACAAAACAGAAGAGAGGAAGATAGAGAATGTGTATGCAATCGGGACATGAGAGGTCCAAGGCGGGGTGTCTACACTCGCCAGGCTCGAACTCGCCGGGCCGGAACTCGCCAAAATCGATCTCGCCAAGTGGGAACTCGCCGGGCTTGAACTCGCCGGGCTCGAACTCGCCAGATCGGAACTCACCCAGGTTAGTTTTCGTGAGGTAGATCGGTGCTGGGGTCGCGGGTACAGATCTGGCCGGAATCCGGTTTGATTTTGCTGGAGAGAACTTGAAGGTGAGGAGATGAAGATGATGACCGTCGTCGTCGATTTTCTTTCCCGACCGGTTTTGGGGATTTCCCCTCCAGATCGATTTTTCCCTTTCTCCCCTCTTTACGTATCTGACCCCCGCCCCCTCCCTATTTTTTGACATCTCTCCCCCTTAATGAAGTCTTCTTGTTCTGAGGACGGAGAAGAGATCCGTCCCGGCAACGGAACCAAATGATGTTACCGGAAAAATCTCGGGTTGCAATCAGGTTCCAAGCTTGTAGTCTAGAGCGGACATCGGCTTTCTTCTCCGTCATCACCTACACACACGAGCACCGTGAACTTAGTCCGGGGGCAACTCCGGCGGAAGCCCCTCCGGCGTGAGAATCAGTCTCTCTTTTAAATATCTATCAAACATAATCAGAAATATAGGGGAGGAATCTCTAGGGGAGGGAGTAAGAAAACTCACCCTTTATCCAAGGAGAGGGCCCTCTTATTTATAGGGGAGGAGCCTTGGATTTATCACTCTACAATGACCATTTTACCCCTTCAAGTCTAGTATATTTACGATACTAATTTTTATAGATACATCAGGAGTACACTTTTTAGATTTATTGAAAATGTTCGTTTGAATTTGAAAATGTTCGTTTGAATGTTGAAAAGTGTCAATTGAATGTTTAAAAGTGTTCGAAGATTAAAAAGCGAGCGACTGGGTGTTCAAGAGTGAGAGTTTCGGTGTTTAACTGTGGTACGGTAGTTTGAGTATTAAAAATGTTATTTTGAATGTCACATTGAAAGTCTTATAGAAATTTAAGTAACAAGTGGGTAACCCGTGCTTTGCACGGGAAACTAATTTACTATTTTTTTCGTTTTTTATTATTTTTTATTTTTTTACTTAATAAAGTAACATAATAACTTTTTGTAATATAATTATATTGTATATGAATTAAAACGTTTGCTTACAAATTTAGAAAAATTGTGCTAATTTTTTTTAATTTTGTTGTAATAATTATGATAACTGAAATTTGAATATAAAGATAAATTATTATCATTATGAATTAACTTTTAATTTTATAGATAATTGACTTGATAATATTAGCTATTGTTCAAGATTAATTTTATATATACACATTATGATTAGTAAATATAAAAGTTTATAATGTACATCTAATGTGTTAGTATAATAATTTTATTATGTCTTAAATAAATAATTTTTCTAGTTATAGTAACTAATAGCGTATCCATCATCTTAACTAATACTATTATTAAATAATAATTTAAATAACTATTATAATTACCTAATATTATTAATTATATTTACAAACATATATAATAACTATAATTATTCACTAATAATATTAATAGTAATAATTAACCTATATAGTAACTATTATGATTAATTAATACTCCCCCCGTTCTATCGTAAGAGTCATACATTGTTTGCGCACACTTATTAAAAAACAATAGAAAATTGGTAAACATTGCAAGTGGGTTGAGGGTATAATTGTCCAAAATACTATTTATTCTTTTTCATAATTTGTCATTTTAGGAAAGAGACTCTTACTCTGGGACGTATAAAAATAGAAAGTAGGACTCTTACTCTCGGACGAAGTGAGTACTACTAATAGTAAATATTACTCCCTTCGTCCCGGAGTAAGAGTCCTACATCTCATTTGCATGGAGATTAAGAATTCGTGGAAGTAATGTAAGCGTTGTGAGTGTAAAAGTAAAGTAGAAGAGAGAATTAGTGGGAGGAGATTGGTGTTATGAGTATAAAATTAAAGTATGAGAGAGAATGAGTGAGATGAATAGTAAAGATTATTTGCCATTTTAGGAATGAGACTTTTACTTTGGGATGTACAAAAATAGAAAGTATGACTCTTACTCTGGGACGAATGGAGTAATATATATTGTATAATGATTAACTAATACTATTAATAATGATAGTTAACCCATATAGTAATTATTATGATTAACTAATTATACTATTAATAGTAATACTCCCTCCGGCCCAGAGTAAATGTCCACCCTCCCATTTACACGGAGATTAAGAAATTGTGGATGCGATGTAAGTGTTGTGAGTATAAAAGTAAAGTAGGAGAGAGAATGAGTGGGAGTGAATAGTAAGTTGATTGGTGTTGTGAATGTAAAAATAAGTAGGAGAGAGAATGAGTGTGAGGAATAGTAAAGATTCTTTGCCATTTAAGGAAGTGGACATATACTCTGGGACGGACTAAAATAGAAAGGTTGACATATACTCTGGGACGGAGGGAGTAGTTAATATACATAACAACTATTACGATTACTAATACTAGTATTTTTTAATTTATTCAATAGTTAATTATAAAAGTTAATTATAAATGTTAATTATAATAATAGTTAACTATTAATAGTCAACTATTATTTGTTTAACATTATTAGCTAATAATATTAATTACTATATAAGGTAACTATTATAGTAACTATTATTAATAATAGTAATAGTTAACTATTAACTACTATAGTTAACTATTACTAATAATAGTAATAGTTACTATAATAGTTAACCTATATAGTAACTAATAATATTAGGTTATACTATTAGCTAATAGAAAAAATAAATGAAAAGTTACTTATTTATGAGAATAGTGTTGATGTGGCATCATCAAATTCAAGTTTTTCCATGACTTATCCACATGTCAACACCTTAGCTTTCCTCACCAACTATATATATATATATATATATATATATATATATATATATATATATATATATATATATAGGGTCCTGCTCCTGTGAGAACCAAATTACATGAGAACCATTACTAGCCTTAGGATTATGATTAAATGGACCGTCCAGATTAGAGAAGGAAAGAAAAAGGCACGGTGGCAATTTTGAAAATAAAGGAGACGCAAGGACATAATGGTCATATCGCTTTAAAAACATAACGCGCGCCAAAGTGAACTGGGATAATTCATTGGATACATTAGGTCAAGACTAAATGTATCCAATGTTTACTTGGATACATTTAGGCAAAAACTAATGTATCCAATGTTCACTTGGATAATTCATTGGATACATTAGGTCAAAACTAAATGTATCCAATGTTTACTTGGATACATTTAGGCAAAAACTAATGTATCCAATGTTCACTTGGATAATTCATTGAATACATTACTTGGATACATTAGGTCAAAACTAAATGTATCCAATGTTTACTTGGATACATTTAGGCAAACCCTAATGTATCCAATGTTCACTTGTATAATTCATTAATGTTTACTTGGATACATTTAGGCAAACCCTAATGTATCCAATGTTCACTTGTATAATTCATTGGATACATTAGGTCAAAACTAAATGTATCCAATGTTTACTTGGATACATTTAGGCAAAAACTAAGTGTATCTAATAAAATCCGACTTATTACAAAAATGCCACCGCTTCATCGCAGAAGAACATAACGATACAATACCTGTTTTGCCCTTGAAGTTCCAACTTATTTCAAAAATGCCACCGCATCTTATCCCCTTTCAAGCCGATCTGAGCCGTCCCTTTTTTTTCTAATCCAACGGCTGCTGTTGGTTCTCATGGTTCTCACACACTTGTGGTTCTCATTTGAGCACCTACAAATCAAAAATTCCCATTTACTTTTCATACTCACAACATTTACATTTTCTTAATCTCCGTGCAAAATCAAACTAGAAACTTTAAATTTGGACGGAGGGAGTATTATATAGTTATTGAGACTGTATTTTGCTGTCTTAAATAACTTTTAATATTGTTTATGTTTGAATTTAGTAGATGACAGGGATGGAAATAAGGGTCGCATGCATTAAGTAAGTGTTATAAACACTAGTAGGTAACCCGTGCTCCGCACGGGAATCTATTCTGTTAATGTTTTTGTATTATCATTTTTTTGTTGTTTTTAATTGATAAATTAACATAATAATTTTATTTGAAAATATATGTATAATTTAAATTAATCAAAACATTTTCATAGATTTGGTTGTACATAGTTATAATAAATATGTTTTTTAATTAATTTAGAAGTATATTTAAGTTTGTTGTATGAATATTTAAAAAACTTCATGGTATTAATAGTATTATTAACATATACAGTATTAACTATTATGATTAAATAATATAATTTAGTATAGTTAATATATATTATAACAATTATGATTAATTAATACTATTAATAATAATAATTAACTTATATAGTAACTATTATAGTTAACAATTATATTTAACTATTATAATTAACTAATACTATTAATAGTATTAGTTAGTTATAATGGTTAAATATCACTCTCCCCGTCCCGGAGTAAGAGTCCTACCTCTTATTTGCACGGAGATTAAGAAATGATAGAAGTAAAGTAAGTGTTGTGAGTGTAAAAGTAAATTAGGAGAGAAAGAATGGGAGAGAATAATAAGTTGATTGGTTTTATGTTAATTTTTTAGTAATAATTAAAATAATTATTATAATTAACTAATATTATTAATTGTACTTATTAACTATTATAATTAATTAATACTCCCTACGCCCTAGAGTAAGAGTCCTACCTTGTTTGTGCACAATTATTAAATACACAATAGAAAATTGGTAAACATTGCAAATGTGTTGAAGGTATAATTGTCCAAAACACTATTCATTCTTTCTCATCATTTGTCCTTTTAGGAAATAGACTTTTAGTGGGACATACAAAAATAGAGAGTATGACTCTTACTCTCGAACGGAGCGAGTACTATTAATATTAATATTAACATTTATTGTATAATGATTAACTAATACTATAAGTAATAATAGTTAACTTATATAGTAACTATTATGATTAACTAATAATACTATTAATAATAATACTTAATATATATAGTAACTATTATGATTAACTAATACTATTAATAGTAATTTTTATTTTGTTTAATAGTTATTTATAATAGTTAAATATAAATTGGATACACCAAAAAGGAAAGTAAGAACTTTAAACTGGGACGGAGGGAATAATAATAATTATAATAAACTAATATTAATAATACTAATAGTTAATTAATATAGTAACTATTATGATTAATTAATATTAAAAATTAATAAATTATATAATAACTATTATAATTAACTAATACTCTTACTATTAATAGTTAATTGTTATTTGCTTAATACCATTAGCTAATACTATTAGTTACTACATAACGTAACTATTATAATAGCTATTACTAATATAGTAATAGTTAACTAATATAGTTAACTATAATAGTAACTATTACTAATAAGAGTAATAGTCAACTATAATGGTTAACTATTATAGTTAACTATTACTAATAATAGTAATAGTTACTATAATAGTTAACTATTATAGTTACCCTTTATAGTAACTATTATTATTAGCTAATAGTATTAGCTAATGAAAAGAAAATGAAAAGTCACTTATTTATTAGTATATTGTTGATGTGGCTTCTCCAAATGCAAGCTTTCTCCATTGTTTGTCCACATGTCAATACCATAGCTCTTTTGGCCAACTTTAATATATATATATATAAATCAGTTGTAACATTAACACTTGCAAATTTTAAAACTTAAAAAAAAAACACCAACATTTATTCATGTCACACATTTGCTAAAAAAAAAAAAAAAACCCACTAAGAAAAAAGTTTGCATAAAAACTAGTAACAATTTGTGCCATTAACACTAGATGTTTGCAACATCAACACTACATTTTGGGACACATTATTTTTTTAAATCCGATATTTAGTACTTACTGAACCAAAATGCATATTTAAAATTTACAAATTTTCTATCCTTCGAAGAAACTGTTTTTTCTTTCTTTTCTAATATAATACTCCCTCCGTCCCAGAATATATATCCACCATCTCATTTGCACGGAGATTAAAAAGTGGTGGAAGTGATGTAAGTGTTGTGAGTATGAAAAGTAAAGTATGAGAGAGAATGAGTGAGATAAATAGTAAGTTGATTGATATTGTGAGTATAAAAGTAAAGTAGTAAAGAGAATGAGTGAGAGAAATGGTAAAAATTCTTTGCCATTTTAGGCTGTGGACATACAATTTGAAACAAATTAAAAAGGAAATGTGGACATATACTCTCGTACACATAGCGAGTACTTAGCATAAAAGTATCTTATAAATATAACTAGACAATAGCTTATGTACAAAAATTTACTATTAGGATCTTGAGTGGGGATGTATTCAAATATTCGAACCACCATGGTTGCAATTGTACACATGTGAACAATTTTGTAAAAGACGCCCGTGTGTAGGCCGTTTAGGCTCCGCCTAAGCGCTAGGTGTTCATGAAGCGTCTAAGTCCCGCCTAAGATATTATAACTATTTCTGAATTCTCGGTCCCGCCTAAGTTCGTTTAGACCTCGCCTAGGCGCTAAGCTTACTGCGGCGCCTACCGACCGCATAAGGCTTTTTAAACCTTGTATGTGAGCATCAAATTGTATTCTAAACTTGTACTGTAAAATATTTCCACAGGCTGAAAAAGTTTCAGATGGGGATTGTAATCAAGCTCGTTGACGCCATACTCTTCTTCTTCTTCCTTATCATCGCATTAGCTGCTCCTTTGCTCGACGCCCAAACTGTTCTCCCTTCACATTTCTTCCCCAAAGTTCTTACCGATCATAAATCTTACTATACCACCCACTACGGCGATTACTTGTTTGCAGAGAAGCCCGATTTCTTCGTCGGCCTCATCTGGGTCGAGCTTATGTTACAGTGGCCCCTTGCATTAGCGTCTCTTTATGCCATTTTAACTGGAAAATCTTGGTTGCCCACCACCTGTTTGATATATGGTGCCTCCACTTTTACTTCCATGGTATGCTGCTTTTCTCTCCCCTTTTCTGTTTTTTTTTTTTTTTTTTTTTAATTTTATTAATGTTGTATTTTATACTTGTTTTAGTGTGGTTTTTATTCTGGGTTTTTTCATGTAATTCGATAAGATTCACACTAGTTTCCATTTACTTTATTGTAGTTCGTCACTTGCCACTAATTTTTTTCCTTGATCATAACAAAGAAACGTAACTTTGTTCATTCCATTTGAAAAACATGGAAGGTTGGGATCCACATTGCAACAATTTGTAAACTTGAAGAGTAAGGTACATTTTGCGCTTTTTCGATTTGATCAAATGAGACAATCTTTTTGGGACCACATGGTAATCTTGTTTCTTAGCATCTCCCGGAGAACTCTATAACTCCAAAATTCCTCCATTTTAGCGCAAAAGAGGTCTCAAACAACAACTCTATAACCTACTCCATCCGCCCTAGATTATATGTCCACAATCTCATTTGCATGGAGATTAAGAAATGGTGAAAGTGATTTAAGTGTTATGAGTATGAAAAATGAGGTAGGAGAGAGAAGGTGGGGTTGAGAATAGAAAGTTGATTGGTGTTGTGAGTATAAAAGTAAAGTATGAGTGGGAGGAATAGTAAAGATTCTTTGACATTTTTGAAAGTTGACACATACTCTGCCACTCTGGGATAGACTAAAAAGGAAAGATGGACATATACTATGGGATGGAGGGAGTACTATTTTGAAGCAACAAGTTTTATCATGCGCTATCCCATTTTCCCTTTTTTTTGGTGCAAGATCTGACAAAAAATAAAGAATATTCTAAGGATATTCTTTTTAGTTGAAGACTTGAAGCTTACTGTTGAAGATGGTGAATGATATTTAGTGCAGAAATTGCACTATTTTAAAGGATTAGTGCAATTTCTGCACCAAACTGTTGGAGATGGCCTTACAAGACACAAGGAAATTTGGTTTCTTTGTCAAATTCTTTTGGTAAAGAGAACCATGAGGATAATATCTATCCTTGGTTTTGTTTCTTGGTCAAATTTGTTTTTGCAAAGAAGTTCTTATGATTAACGCCTACTCAAAGTTAACACTGAAATTGGCACTAAAACTTGAAAGTCTGTTTAGAGGTCGCTCTTGGAATGCCAACATCATTGTCATAGGTGATATTTGACTTAGTAGAGAGGTAACGTAAGGGGGCATTGCTTAGTGCAGTGGTGCAAGAATCAAAAGATAGTGGGTCCAAGATGTGCTCCTGGGGCTGCTATTTTATGTGGTTAGATGTTTAGAACATCGGAACATATCTTACTGTGTTGCTAACTGCAGGCACACTTGATGATTGTTGACTCAAAGTTATGCCTCTAATTAGTCTAAATTACTTTGTAAGTGCACAAACTGGGAACATATTTGAGTCCTCTCCAGCTGTTTTCATTCTTCTTAATTTGTTTCTTGAATTAAGTTGCAAGAGAACCTGCATTTATGTTTTCATCTTCACACTCGTAATTCAGTTTCTTGTAATTTGGTCTTAGAAGAGCAGATAGCTTATCCAAGTGATTTTGCAAATACAATGATTCATATGAATGGGAAGTGGAGTAAGAGTTGGTTTGCTATGTAAATACTCAGATCAATATTTGTTTATTTCAGTTCACCGTATTATCTGATATGACAAGGTCCGGTAAAGCATCAGAGAAGCTCTTAGCTATGTACAGCCCTTTCTTGGGGTTTGCTATTTTAGCCATCTTGCGTGGTCTGTTACCACATTCTAACAACACGAAAGGAATGGGTCAAAGACCAGCATTGAGCAGGAAAAAGAGGGCTTGAAATTCCTCAAGTTAGAAAGCAGGAATCAAGATTTTTCTTCCTTACGTTATTTACATGATTTCCTTGAGTTCAACTTCAGACAAGATGTTGAAGGTTTACATGTTATTTTTCGGTTTTGGTGTTTTATCTGCTGTGTGGGGGCTGGTTCCGAATTCTGGCAAAATAAATGGAGTTGGCTAAATTTCGGCTCTGAACAGGAAGAAGAGGGCTTGAAATTGTCGCATAGATGACCAGTCCTATTTCGGTTATAGCTTCTTTACATTCAAGCTTCACAAGTTGTTAGGGGTGTAAATGGTTCGGTTTGGGGGAATTTACGGACCGAACCACTAGTCATCGGTTTGGGATTATCCCAAACCGAACCGAACCATGAAAAAATTCAAACCGAACCAAACCAAACCGCTATGGTTCGGTTCGGTTTGGTTCAAACCGCGATTCAATTGTGTGGTTCAAACCGCGGTCTAGACCGTGGTATAGACTACGGTTCAAGCCACGATTCAAACCGTAATTAATTATTTGTTTGAATTTTCCTTGATCACAGAGGAAGAGCGAAAGATGCGTGTCTTTAAGGGGAAAGTCAGAGGAAGAGAGGCCGAAGGAAGAAAAACACTTTACAATATCGATCTGGGAGAGAACTTGGTTTTTCACGTGTCACAATTAAGATCAGTGTTCTAAAAAGCGCTAGGCGGGGCCTAGGCGGCGAAGCCGGGCCTAGCGCCTAGGGGCCTAGGCGGGGACTAGAAATTAACGGATTTTTAATATTATTTTATAAATATATAAATATATATAAATATTTATCAAGAAATATTGCCACTTATAATTTTTATTTGACAAAAATAACTTATTTTATTAAAAAATATAAATCAAAATTAAGAGTTATGATATTTCAAAAGTGTAAGGTACATATTTATACACTAACTCTTAAGTCTTATCCATTAACTCAACCCATCTTCATTTATTCAGCCAAATTTATTAAGTACAAAAATATAATTTCAAATGAGGCCTTTTTTTCGCTTATTTGTTTATTTATTCAGCCCATTTATTCAGCCTATCTCCTAAGAAAACCCTACCTCACACAGCAGCCTTTTTTTTCCGTTTATTTTTTCGTTTCTTCTCGACTTTCTCGTCAAACGCCGGCACCCACACCAGACACCACACGACCTTCCAGTTTTCTCAACTCCATCCATCACCTCCGTTTGCTAAGGTAAAAACCCTTTCTCTCGCTCTATCTCTCTCTCTTCTCTTGCTACTCCGACCGTCTGTCTCTTTTCTCTTCTCTATCTCGTCGCCGATCACTTTTTCCGGTGACCGCCGAGCGCCTTGGACCGCCGAGAACGCCTAATCGCGCCTAATCCGCCTAATCCTCCCGGCGACTAATATGGCCGACTTGAAGGAAATCGGGGCGGAAGGGGGCCGCCTAGCGCCTAGGGGCCGCCTAGCCCGATTTTTAGAACACTGATTAAGATAACAAATAATGAAATTAATACTTGAATAAGATACAAAATATGAGTTAGAATTAGTCTATGTAATGTTTTTTTTATTGGTACAACAATAAATAATAATAAATTTACGATTTTTTTTTAAATAAGATGCAAAATAGGGGGAGGTTAGGATAATTAGTTTATGTTATGTGGTTTGGTTTGGCGGTTCGGTTTGGTGGTTTCAAACCGCGGTTTGGGAGGTCAAACCACAAACCAAACCGAACCAAGTGGTTTGTCAATATTTGAGACTGAACCGAATCATTCCTGCTTGAAAACCAAACCAAACCGCATGATTTGGTTCGGTTCGGTCTCAAACCGCGGTTTGAACCAAACCACTTACACCCCTAAGTTGTTTGGTTTGATTTCAAGTATTTTCTGTATAATCTTGCTCATTATTACATGGTTTATATATGATACTCCATTTGTCCCGGAAAGATAGTCATTTTTTCGTTGTTATTATGAAGTAATTTTGAGCAATAATTAAGGCTTCTTTTACTTCTCTTAATAAACGTTTAAAAATTGTTATTGATACACCATTATAAATACTAACAATACTAATTTTTAGATTCTTATTAAGATAATTAAAAGTAGCCTTAATTATTGCTTAAAGTTCATTCGTAGTAACAACGAAAAAAGAAGGGATAGAGGGATTATAAGATTTGTGCATGAACACGAGTATTTCAAATTGAGATTGGTTAGAATACCGAGGGTTTGTTTGGCAACTCAATTTTAAGGGGGATATCTTTATTTTGGCAGAACAACCCCTATATATGGGGGGGTGTGCAAATACATGTTGTTAGAGCAATTGAACAAGACTTGATGAGAAAATAAAGCAATCACAAGAACACGGATTTACGTGGTTCACCAACTTGGCTACGTCCACGGGGAGGGGAGAGAATATTATTATCACTGGAGAAACAATTACACAAGATCACACTAATCTACTTTGCACAAATTTCTGACTGTGCAAACCCTAGATCTAAAATTATTGATCTCTCTATTCTGTGTAAACTGAGCAAACTGCGCTACTCATTCAAGCAACTGAATTAAATTAGGACGGAGGGAGTATAATATACGTGCCCCCTAAATCCTAACTTCTAATTGCATAAGGAATTCTTTTTCCTTATTCCACGTTGACTGACAAAGAAACCAAACCAAACAATGCTTGTTATCCCAATGGACCAAACAGCCCACTCACGTAAACAACTGATTTGACGAAACAACTGATTTGACGTTAATTTCATGGCTAATTACCTTGGATTAGGCTATAACCTCTGCACTGTTGCTGTTTTTATGGCCTTGGCCGGCGGCCTTTGCCAAAAACATTTTTACTCATTTTGTCTCGGAATTACGAACTTGTTAATTAATCCACTAAATTAGGCGTCCCCAATTTCAAAGGCATTAATCCTAAAAAATCTCCACCTTGACTTTGAATCTCCCAAATAACAAATATTTTCTCCCCCCTCGCATCTTCTGCTATCTAATAGCTGCGAACATTAAGCAAGTCCAAACAATGTTGGAACTTGCTTCCCGTCACGGGTTTCGTGAACATATCTGCAGGGTTGTCCGCCGTCCCCACCTTCTTCACAATTACCCGTTTCTCATCCCTTAAAAAGTGATATCTGACATCAATGTGCTTGGTCCTCTCATGATGAACTTGATCCTTGGCTAAATAAATCGCGCTCAAACTATCACAATAAATAATAGCATGATCCTGATGTATCCCAAGATCGCTGATCAATCCCTTCAACCATATTCCTTCCTTAGCGGACTCTGTCAATGTCATGTATTCTGCCTCTGTTGTAGACAACGTCACTGTTGCCTGCAATGTAGCCTTCCAACTGACAACTGACCCACAAAGCGTGAACACATATCCGGTCATCGATCTTCTTGTATCAACATCACCCGAATCTGAGAAACCCTCGACTGCACATTCTGTTCCACTTCCATAGACGAGACTGACGTCGCTAGTGCGCACTGTAGCATACATCAAACTATCATCTGCACTAGCATAGGGTACTTGAGCCTTATACTCTTTCTCCTCAGCCGATTTGGACCCAAACGCGACTGTCTGTGCATTCATTTCACCTGGAGTATCTATAGCCTTAGCTGTTGACCTACCAAACCTCTCTAAAACTTTCTTGATGTATCTTTTCTGGGATAAGAACAGTTTTCGTTTGGCTCTGTCTCTATAGATCTCCATACCCAGAATTCTCTTCGCGTTACCCAAACCCTTCATCTCTGCGACCAATAAGCCTTTCAGCTTCTGAATCTCTGACTTCTTGACTGATGCTATCACATAGCTGTCAAATCTCTTGTACCACTGCCTAGGCGATTGCTTCATCCTACAAACTTGATCTTCCTTACCAGAAACTTGGAATCCTTCCGACTCTGTCATGTATATCTCTCCCTCTATTACTAGCAACACTCTGATCGAAGTGTGTCTGACCACTAGTGAGAAGATCCCATTATAGTCCACCCCTTCTCTCTGTGTGAAACCCCTTGCAACAACGCGAGCTTTATACTTGATCCCTTCTGCCGGTGACATCCCTTCCTTTTTCTTGAAGACCCACTTGCAAGTTATAATCTTTCTGCCTTCTGGCCTTGTGGTCAGCTTCCAAGTCTGATTCCTGTGAAGAGACTCCATCTCATCACCCATAGCCGCATACCACTGAGATGACTCTGAACATGTATATGTTTTATTGAAAGTAGAAGGTTCCGTAAGAACGGGCTCCACTTCCTCAGCAACCAGCAGTGCATAAGACACCAAGTATTCAAATCTCCAGAGGCTTCCCGAGATTAGCTCTTCTAGACCTTCCTTCTGCTAACCTATGTTATTCGGGAACTGAACTTAAACTTTCTGGTGCTTCAGTCTTTGTCTCTGTTGGTGGATCCTGATTAACATCTAACTGTGGGACAACTAACTCTTCAGTATCTTGTTGCTCCACATGTTTTTCAACATATGACTGTGGGACAACTAAGTCTTCAGTATCTTGTTACTCCACCTGTTTATCAACACCGCCAACACTTGAAACAATCGTGGATTTACCACATACCTCATAGGGAACTTTGAGGTCAATACCGGTATGAAGTCTATGATTAATCAAGTAACATGTTGTACTAAGCGCTTCTTCCCAGAAACGTTTAGACAACTCTGCATTGGAGAGCATGCACAACGCTCCCACAAGAAATGTCTGATTCATCCGTTCTGCTACACCATTCTGCTGTGGCGTGCCTCTGCTGGTGAGATGTTTAGAAATCCCCACGTCTCTGCAAAACGAATCGAACTCAGTACTGCAGAACTCCAAACCATTATCTATCCGGAGCTTCTTGATCTTCTTCTCTGTCTGGTTCTCCACTACCGTCTTCCAGTCCTTGAAATTCCTTAGAGCCTCATTCTTGTGCTCCATGATAACCCCCCAAGGCCTCCTCGAATAATCATCAACCATAGACAAGACATATCTGTGCCCCCTTAGAAATTCCTGACGTGAAGGTCCCCAACTCTCTGAGTAGATGTAATCCAGAACGCCTTTAAGATCCTTGATCTTATGGCCATAAAGAAGATCTCTATTAGTCAACTCATGCATCTCTCGAGTGCTCATGTGACCGATCCTGATGTGCCACAGCTTAGACATATCTCCTTCGTTCACTCTTCTGATGCAGCCATAGTCGACTCTGTATGCGTCTTTCCTTGGAGGAAATACAAGGAGCCTTGCTTAAGGCCTTTCAGCACCACTTTTGAACCGTTACAGACACTAACTGCTCCACATTTACCTTTGAAACTAAACCCTTTGCTGTCTAACTGACTAAGAGAAATCAGATTCTTCGTCATAAGCGGAACGTGTCGAACCTCGTTTAAAGTGACAGACCTACCATCATGAGTCCTGACCTTGATCGAACCAATACCGACAACCTTGCAGACTGCACTGTTGGCCATGCTTATATCACCGCCATCCATCTGTCTGTAATCAGTAAACCATTCTCTCCTAGGACTAATATGGTAAGACGCTCTTGAATCAAGAATCCACGCATCTGATGCGCATGCTGATTCTGATGTTACTAGAGCATAATCCTCTTCTGAACTGCTATCTCTGGCCATCATGGCCTCTGCTCTGACTGGTGCCTTGCCTTGCTTCTTACTGGGACAATCGAACTTCCAATGCCCCTTCTCTTTGCAGAAATTACAGATATCCCCAGGTTTCGTACCTTCTTGTGTGAAGAATTACCTTGATTGTTCTTCTTCCCACTAGAACCCCTGTTACTACTACTAGCAACCAAACCTGATGACTGGGTTACCCCATTCCCACTCGCCTTTCGGCGTAACTCCCTCGTCTTGAGAGAAGTTTTCACTTCCTCTAGAGCCTCATCTTTACGATTTATGCACGAATCGACATAATGTTCATAAGACATAGGTAAAGATACTAAAAGCTGCAAGGCTGCATCCTCGTCATCCACAACAACTCGTATATTACGCAGTTCAAGTAATGCATAAGTAAATCCATCAAGATGATCATTAATGGGCGTACCTTCTGTCATACGACAATCATACAGCTTCTTCTTCAGGTATAACTTGTTGGTCAATGAACGCGTCATGTACATATCTTCCAACTTCAACCAAAGATCGCTTCCGGAGTCTGTTCCTGCAACATTGGTTAGGATCTCATCATCCAACTGTCTGATGATCTTGGCGTGAGCCTTCTGATCTAACTTCTTCAATGCCGCCACCTCCTTCGCTGCTGCTATCTTGTCCTTCTCTGACTGTTCTGCGGTAGCTTCTGTGGTGATTGCCTTACCCTTGGGATCCTTCCGATCCCTGATTGCAATCTCCAACGGTTCCCATAAATCTTTGTCTATCAACAAAGCCTTCATCTTGATCCGCCAGAGAGAAAAACTATTCTTCCTATTGAACTTTTCGATCGAATTTGCTCCTTGACCCATCTTCTTGTTCTCTGCAGCGGAATCCCTGAACCTCTAACCACGAACCAGAGCTCTGATACCACTTGTTAGAGCAATTGAACAAGACTTGATGAGAAAATAAAGCAATCACAAGAACACGGATTTACATGGTTCACCAACTTGGCTACGTCCACGGGGAGGGGAGAGAATATTATTATCACTGGAGAAACAATTACACAAGATCACACTAATCTGCTTTGCACAAATTTTGATCACAAAATTCCTGACTGTGCAAACCCTAGGTCTAAAATTATTGATCTCTCTATTCTGTGTAAACTGAGCAAACTGCGCTACTCTTTCAAGCAACTGAATTAAATTAGGACGGAGGGAGTATAATATACATGCCCCCTAAATCCCAACTTCTAATTGCATAAGGAATTCTTTTTCCTTATTCCACGTTGACTGACAAAGAAACCAAACCAAACCAAACAATGCTTGTTATCCCAATGGCCCAAACAGCCCACTCACGTAAACAACTGATTTGACGTTAATTTCATGGCTAATTCCCTTGGCTTAGGCTATAACCTCTGCACTGTTGCTGTTTTTATGGCCTTGGCCGGCGGCCTTTGCCAAAAACATTTTTACTCCTTTTGTCTCGGAATTACGAACTTGTTAATTAATCCACTAAATTAGGCGTCCCCAATTTCAAAGACATTAATCCTAACCCATGTATTTTGTTGAAACGCAGCGATAAACAAACAAATATACGACAAAAAGTAAATCAAGAACACACAGATTTATGTGGTTCACTCTCGCGAGATAGCTACGTCCACAGGCGGAGGGAGAGCAAATATATTAATATGGAGATCAAGTACATATTACAGATTGTCTCTATTGTGTAACATATACCTTGCACAATAGTTGAAGACAATAGTATGTCAAGTGTACTCTTGACCAGAATCCTAGGGTTCAGAAACCCTAATTCACAGCTGGCCCAAGTCCAATCTTGTGCGAGTCTATGCAGCCGCATAACCACTGAGGCGCGCGACCTCTTTGCATGCGACTCCGGTAAAGAACGAACCTTTCTGCGCTCGGATCACTGGGGCGCATGCCCCTGCTATGCGCCCGCATAACCGAGGACATAATCTCTTCCGCTCTTCATATTCAAGGCATGATTCCAACATATTTGATTATTTTTTTTGTACTTCAACGGTGAAGTCCTAGGGTTTTTAAAGTTTGGTTTGTCGGTTCAAGTCCTGCATCAAGCATTTAATTTCACAATCCGCATTTTCAATCTGGATCCGCAACTTTAAAAAGGGAATACTGAAAGAGTATGAAATATTCTTATATTTTATTTTTTTTATCTTTGTGATTCTGATTTATTTAGTGTATATATTTAGAGTATATTTAATTTAGGAATTATGTGTATATTTAGTTTAATTCAATTATAGTTTAAATAATTGTTTATATTAGGAGTAGTTTATTTTAGGATATTGGTTTTGATTTAGTTGACTAACATATTAATATTTATCTTTGGTAAGTATATTTTGTTAGACAAAATATGAAAAACTAACAGATAATATGAATGAAAAACAGAAGCAGAATTTAAAATAAAATTGAAACAGTAAGCAAAAAATTAAAACCAATACTGTAAATTGCCCGAGTCGTGTGAAACACACTCTCCTTAAAGCAATTTCGTCCCCTCACCAAATCGTGCTTGAGGATTTGTCAGACGGTTGCTTCCCAGGATGAAACGGCGCGGACCGGAATGTAAGTGCACAAAGGAACTTCTGGCGAATTGATACTGAGCTTGGTCTTGATCACCACCAATGCAGAATGCAGGAGAGCAACAGAAAGAGGGATTTATCAATATGGAACAAAAGAAGATTGCAAGGGACTGTTGGTGGAACATTTCGTGTGTTTAAACTGGTGGAGTAGGTCTGTTAATATAGCACTCAAAGGTAAACTGAAGGGAGGAATTAACACAGAGTTAATTTGGAAGCCTAAGTGTTTCAGCTTACCAAAACTGATTAAGAAACTCAAAGGCCTGGACTGTTTTGTCCAAAAAAAATAGCAAAAAGTGGGTTCGCGCGAGCAGCCCATTTCGGGGATCCATTCGTGTTCGCAGGACGCGCTCGCACATGAGTTCGGTAGCCGGTAGGCAAATCGGGCCCTTGATTTGCACCCCCCCTGCGCACCTGTGCGCGAGAGAGAGCCTCTATGCCACACATTCATACCACTATGGAAAGCATAGTAGTATATAAACTTACCCACTTTCACATATTTTTTCAATGTGGGATAACACATTATCCCCATTCCAACCCACTTACTTTGAGCCTTCATATCTCACTCATCCCTTAACCAAATTGGACAAATGAATAATCAATCTTCATGTCCTCATGGAGTAGAACACAAACCCACAAACATTTTGTCATTTCGACAAATAATTCATTTAAGAAAATACTCATTATTTCCTTCAAAACACACTTTTTCCAACAATCCCCCACATGAAGAAATAATGCGGAATATGGTGATCAAGTCCGGCAGACAAAACTTGCATACGATAGATGTGGGAATGCCCATTGAATCTTCGCTCGTACAAGCATATTTACTCTACTCGCAAGTCGATAGACGTGATGTCCTTGAATCGTTATGCTTTTTGTGTAGCCGATCATATGCTTGACACAAGTAACTTCCTAACTCATTTCAATTCTCATAGTTATGTTCGTTCATGGCCCTGAACATAAGCCTGGTTCTGTGAGAGGGTCTAAAAATTGAGCCTCACGCAATTCTCCTCGAAGCGGCCCCACTTCTCTCTCACATAGGTGATTCTTATAAGTAACCCGTATTACCCCGCTCGAATTTTTCGACGCGTAAGAATCATTAAAAACCAAATGCTTATCCTCATCCTTTCGGGATGTACTAACAAGAATGGACATGGGGTTGATTCCCCCACAGTGACGCGGCAAGTCTTTTAACAGTTAGGTTGTCCCATTGAATCTAGTTCTTGGGATCTCCAGTCATCTAGATTGGGTTTTCCACTGTGTTTAACTTTTAAGAGGCTTTAAGTCCCATTCCCCTCGCTGAACTTTCAACTAACTCTCTATTTAACCATTTGGTTAACGAATCCGCTAAATTTTCCTTTGACTTAACATAGTCAATGGAAATTGTACCAGTTGAGAGTAGTTGTCTAATGGTATTATGTCTTCGACGTATGTGTCTAGACTTACCATTGTACAAATGATTATGTGCCCTTCCAATTGCTGATTGGCTATCGCAATGTATACATATTGGTGGCACAGGATTTGTCCATCTTGGAATATCTTCTACAAATTGGCGTAGCCACTCGGCTTCTTCACCACATTTATCTAACGCTATAAACTCAGATTTCATTGTGGATCTAGCTATAACCGTTTGCTTAGAAGATTTCCATGATATAGCTGCTCCTGCTAATGTAAACACGTATCCGCTCGTAGACCTTGAGTCTTTTATATCGGATATCCAATTAGCATCACTATATCCCTCAATCACAGCTGGATGTCTAGTATAGTGTAATGCATACTCTCGAGTGTGTCTTAAGTACCTTAGTACTCTCACTATACTTCTCCAATGCTCCGCTCCAGGATTGCTTGTATATCGGCTCAGTTTGCTAACTGTGTAAGCAATATCTGGCCTTGTACAACTTATCAAATACATTAGACTTCCAATGATTCTCGAGTATTCAATTTGAGAAACTGGTTCGCCTCTATTCTTTGAGAGATGTTGACTCATGTCGATTGGGGTTCTAGCTATAGCTAAATCATCCTTGCTGAATTTTTCAAGAATTTTATCCACATAATGTGACTCGCTTAAAGCAAGTCCATTTGAAATTCTAGAAATTTTCACGCCAAGAATTACATCAGCTAAACCCATGTCTTTCATGTCAAACTTTGAGTTCAACATATTCTTTGTGGATTTTATCATCTTATCACAACTTCCTATGATAAGCATGTCGTCTACATAAAGACACAAAATGACGTAGCCATTTTCCGTACTTTTAACATAGACACATTTATCACATTCATTTATTTTAAATCCACTTTCCAACATGGCTTAATCAAACTTTTGATGCCATTGTTTTGGTGCTTGTTTCAAGCCATACAAAGACTTTATTAACTTGCACACTTTCTTTTCTTGCCCCGCTGGTGCAGAAAACCCTTCCGGTTGTTCCATGTAAATTTCCTCTTCTAATTCTCCATTTAGAAAGGCTGTTTTAACATCCATTTGATTTACTTCAAGATTCCGCAAAGCAGCTATGGCAAGTATCATCCTTATAGATGTTATTCTCGTAACTGGAGAATACGTGTCAAAGTAATCAAGGCCTTCCTTTTGCTTGTAACCTTTAATCACAAGTCTTGCCTTATACTTGTCGATTGTTCCGTCCGTCTTCATTTTCCTTTTAAAAATCCACCTATAGCCTAGTGGTTTACTTCCCGGAGGAAGATCCACTAACTCCCAAGTGTGATTTTGTAAAATGGAATCAATCTCACTTTTTATGGCCTCTTTCCACAAAGGTCCTTCCGAAGAGTTCACGGCCTCTTTGTAACTTTGTGGTTCACCTTCAAGCATATAGGTTAAAAAATCCGGGCCAAAAGATTTTTCTACCCTACCTCGTTTGCTCCGTCGAGGTTCCACCTCTTCTATTGAATCATGTGTTCTTTTAGACGTGCTAGCTCCGTCTCTCTTACATGGAAACACATTTTCAATGAAAGAAGCATTCCTTGATTCCATTATAGTATTCTTGTGTATATCTTCAATTTCCGATTTATGCACAAGAAATCTATAAGCAATACTATTGTGAGCATACCCAATAAATATGCCATCAATAGTTTTTTGTCCAATTTTCACCTTTTTAGGTGGTGGAATTGCAACCTTCGCAAGACACCCCCACACTCGCAAGTATTGGTAAGATGGCACTCTTTCATGCCACATTTCGTAGGGGCTCTTATTTATTTTCTTTCGAGGCATTTTATTTAACACATAGTTAGCCGACAATATGGCTTCACCCCACATGTTATCCGGTATCCCCGAACTAATTAACATGGCATTCATCATTTCCTTTAGAGTCCGGTTTTTCCGTTCCGCAACTCCATTGGATTGTGGTGTATAAGGTGTTGTTGTTTCATGTTTTATTCCATGTTGAGCACAAATACCTTCAAAAGGAAATTCATACTCACCACCACGATCACTTCTTATGACTTTTATTTTCCGGTTAAGTTGATTTTCAACTTCATTTTTATAGAGAACAAATTTTTCTATTGCCTCATCTTTACTTTTGAGAAGATACACATAACAGAATTTTGTACTATCATCCACAAAAGTCATAAAATACTTATTGCCCGCTCGTGATTGTGTTGACTTGAAGTCACATAAATCCGTGTGAACCAAATCAAGTGGTTCATTATTTCTTTCAATAGAGTGGAACGGAGGTTTTGTGAATTTTGCTTCAACACAAGTTTCACATTTATGTTTGTAGTCTATTTTACATTTTGGTATGCAATTCAAGTTAATTAATCTACGTATAGTATCATAATTAACATGTCCTAATCTACCATGCCACAAATTAGATGACTCAAGCAAGTAAGCAGAAGAATTATTCATTTCATTAACTTTTGGCTTATTAGCCATTACATTTGCAACCATACCACTTGGCTTATTAGCCATTACATTTGCTTTCACAACCATTCCACTAAGCTTGAACATACCATCACTCACATAGCCTTTGCCTACAAACATTCCACTCTTAGACAATGTCACCATATCGGATTCAAACACAACACGAAACCCGTGCTTAACCAAAAGTGACCGGACACTAGATTTTTTCGGATGTCGGGAACATAAAGCACATTACTAAGAGTCACCTCTTTTCCGGAAGTCATTTTGAGAACCACATTCCCTTTACCCTTCACCTCGGAGGTAGCCGAATTTCCCATAAACAAAGTTTCTCCACTTTCAAAACCTTCAAATGTACTAAACATGTCCTTGTTGGAACAAACATGTCGAGTAGCCCCGGTGTCGATCCACCATTGATTTGGGTTTGAACCCACCAAATTTACCTCGGAAATTACCGCCACCAAATTCATATCGGCAACTTCATTTGTCATAACATCAACCATATTAACTTGCTTCTTAGGCTTTCTACACTCGGAGGACTTGTGGCCCGCAATACCACAATTATAGCACGTTCCAACAAATTTCTTCTTTGAAATTCCTCCTTTAGCCTTCAAACTAGAACCTTTTCCGGGCACAACTTTAGCTTTCCCTTTATTCTTGGAGCTACCACCACCATGCTCCACCACATTAGCTTTTGCCACAAGAAGGTGATTCAACTTCTTTTCTGTAACCCTATTCTCTTCCTCAATACGGAGACGAATAGCAAGCGCTTCCACATCCATAGTCTTTCGCTTATGTTTTAAATAATTCTTAAAATCCTTCCAAGAGGGAGGCAACTTTTCAATGATAGAAGCCACTTGAAAGTTCTCACACATCATCATTCCCTCAGCAAGAATTTCATGAATTATAACTTGCAACTCTTCCACTTGACTCCTAACAGTTTTAGAGTCTACCATCTTGTAGTCGAGGAAACGGCCTACAATAAACTTCTTTGTACCCGCATCATCAACTTTGTACTTATGCTCCAAGGATTCCCATAACTCCTTTGCCGTCTTCTTCACACTAAACACATTATAAAGTGTATCCGACAACCCATTGAGCACATAGTTTCGGCAAAGAAACTCAGAATGCTTCCAAGCATCAAGAGCGATTACGGCTTGTGGATCAGCCTCGTTTTCACCCAACACAGGCGGATCTTCCTTGAGAAACCTTGCTAAATTCAAGGTAGTCAAATAAAAGAGCATCTTTTGTTGCCAACGTTTGAAATCTTGGCCAACAAATTTCTCCGGTTTCTCACTATGATGAGCCGGAACAGTTGGAACAACCACATTCCTTGAATTGGTTTCCACACGATTCGTATCCTCCGTACGAGGAGTCTCGGAATCCTTTCCCGAACCAGTTGCAGATTTGTTAGCATTGCTCGAGTCAACAGTCATTTCAAAACGAAACCAGAAACCATTAGTTACTGTTTTATTTTCGTTTTCTGTTCAGTTCTGTTTTTTTTTCTGTTATCCTTCGAGGAAGGAATCGCGAAAATTTATTTAAGATTGTTAGACAAAATATGAAAAACTAACAGATAATATGAATGAAAAACAGAAGCAGAATTTAAAATAAAATTGAAACAGTAAGCAGAAAATTAAAACCAATACTGTAAATTGCCCGAGTCGTGTGAAACACACTCTCCTTAAAGCAATTTCGTCCCCTCACCAAATTGTGCTTGAGGATTTGTCAGACGGTTGCTTCCCAGGATGAAACGGCGCGGACCGGAATGTAAGTGCACAAAGGAACTTCCGGCGAATTGATACTGAGCTTGGTCTTGATCACCACCAATGCAGAATGGAGGAGAGCAACAGAAAGAGGGATTTATCAATATGCAACAAAAGAAGATTGCAAGGGACTGTTGGTGGAACATTTCGTGTGTTTAAACTGGTGGAGTAGGTCTGTTAATATAGCACTCAAAGGTAAACTGAAGGAAGGAATTAACACAGAGTTAATTTGGAAGCCTAAGTGTTTCAGCTTACCAAAACTGATTAAGAAACTCAAAGGCCTGAACTGTTTTGTCCAAAAAAAATAGCAAAAAGTGGGTTCGCGCGAGCAGCCCATTTCGGGGCTCCATTCGTGTCCGCAGGAAGCGCTCGGTAGCCGGTAGGCAAATCGGGCCTTTGATTTGCACCCCCCCTGCGCACCTGTGCGCGCGAGAGAGCCTCTATGCCACACATTCATACCACTATGGAAAGCATAGTAGTATATAAACTTACCCACTTTCACATATTTTTCAATGTGGGATAACACATTATCCCCATTCCAACCCACTTACTTTGAGCCTTCATATCTCACTCATCCCTTAACCAAATTGGACAAATGAATAATCAATCTTCATGTCCTCATGGAGTAGAACACAAACCCACAAACATTTTGTCATTTCGACAAATAATTCATTTAAGAAAATACTCATTATTTCCTTCAAAACATACTTTTCCAACATATTTTGTATTTTCGGTATAGGTGGACTCTTCAAGGAAAGATTCATTCGCTAAATAAGGATCAAGATGGTTGCCGAAGATAGCTGTCAAGAAGCCTTATAAATACACGTTCAAAGTTCATTACAGACTTGCGGATTCTGAGTATTCATTCACAAAAGTCAGAAGCTTAGAGAGTCTTTGTTTCTTAAAAGTTCTTCCCCAAAAGACTTATAAGTGATTGAGTGTTTGTGTGAGGTCTAGAGATCTAAAACTCGTTTGATCTGTTCGTAGTTTTTTGTTTCGTTCATTTGTCTTGTACTCTGCAAAATAGTTTCATATATGAAAGTTTTCCAGCAAGTAAATTCTTGCTGAAGTGTTTAATTAATTTATTTATTTATTCCGCTGCATTTCTGTGTTTTGATAAGATAACTGTCTTGACACTTGTGAGCATAACTGTACTCACAAGTGGTTGTTTTTCTGGACTGCTCTAGCTGTTTACTCCCTCCGTCCCATTTCAATGGGCACAAAGTGGCTCTCGCACGGGAATTAAGAAAAGTATAAATGTTGTGAGTATGAAAAGTGAGTGGGAGAGAGAAAGTGTAAATGTTGTGAGTGTAAAAGTAAAGTAGGAGAGATAATGAGTGGGATAAATAGTAAAGATTCTTTCTATTTTTAGTAATGTGCCCATTGTAATGGGACGCCCAAAATGGAAGTTTGTGCTCATTGTTATGGGACGGAGGGAGTATTTCTTTCAAATACGTTTCAAAATTGTGATCAATCTCACTGGCTTTCCAACAAATCGCAGACCATGACTGTTGTCACTTAACAATGACAAATCCCAAAATGGCCAAACGGAGGTGTAAGGGTCCCATATGTTAGAGCCTAGAAGTTGTATTTCAAACTAAAATATTGCCACAAACTTTCCTCCCTCCATTTTACCCTTTTTTTTTTTTTTTTTTTTTTTTTTTTTTTTTTTTTTTCTGTGACATAGCCGAAGCCGATTCAGATTCAGATTGCGATTCAATAAGCCTGAAAATGGGGATTGTAATCAAGCTCGTTGACGCCATACTTTTCTTCTTCTTCCTTATCATCGCCTTAGCCGCTCCTTTGCTCGATTCCCAAACTGTTCTCCCTTCACACTTGTTCCCCACAATTCTTACCCATCTTAAATCCCACTACGCCACCCACTACGACGATTACTTGGTCATCGAGAAGCCCCATTTCTTCGTCGGACTCGTCTCGGTCGAGCTTCTGCTCCAGTGGCCCCTCGCGTTAGCGTCTCTTTACGCCATTGTTACTGGAAAATCTTGGTTGCCCACCACCTGTTTGATCTATGGCGCCTCCACTTTTACTTCCATGGTATGCTGTTTTCTTTCCCCTTTTCTGTTTTTTTGTCATGAATATTTGCATTTGGTGCTTGTTTTAGTGTGATTTTTATTCTGGGTTTTCTGAATTTGTTAAGATTCAGCTTCGTGCATGAGTCCTGAATAATTAGATAGGAATAGGATTACTTGTTACTTACTGCCTTACTGGTATACGAAGGATGTTTTTTCTCATGAATACTCCTTCTGTTTCATGTCACTCGAGACTTATTTCATTTTTTCATCCGTTCCACGTGACCTGAGACTGCCAAAAATGGTAAAGAATCTTTACTATTCTTCCCACTCATTCTCTCTCCTACTTTACTTTTACACTCACAACACCAATCAACTTACTATTCTTCCCACTCATTATCTCTCCTATTTAATTTTTCATACTCACAAACACCTCCTCCCGCTATTTCTCTCTCTTACTTTCCTTAATTTGTGTACCAAAATTTTTGATCTCAAGTCACATGAAACGGAATGATTATTTGCTTTTGGTACTTATTTCATCACTTATTATTGAGACCTATTTAGACACCAGTGTGTAACTCATCATGTTTGAGCCTTGAGTTGGGTATTAACATTTGGCTCCATAGAATTATTGAAATTGACCTTGTTACCTTGTTCTAGCATCTGGAAATCTCTGTGTTTGTTTGAATTCTACTCTTACTGTCCCCAAAAAATTATCCCATTTTACAAGACAAACCTTCTATTAGTAATGCGTTACTTGCCTGCACCTTCTTAAAATTGCACAGTAATAATGGACATTTTTAGAGGGGGAGAATTGCTTTTTTTACTATCTCCAACCTGTTGCAATGTGGGTCCCAAAGTTTAAAAAAATTTGCAACTCCGTGTCCATCATAACATTTTTGCATCAATAAGACCATCTCCAACCCACTTCTTTTTCTACTTCATTTCTTCAAATTTCATACTATTCACAACTCCAATCCACTTCAAATTGTGCTTAAAAATGAAGCAAATGAATAGTGCTGCTTCAAATTTGAAGCAATACTATTCACTTGCTTCAATTTTTTAAGCAAAACTTTTAAAAATCCAATTTAGTCCCTTCAATTTTAAAACTTACATGGTGTATGTTATATAAACTTAAAAAATATATTTATTATTTGAATTAATCTTATTAATTTTTACTTTTATTATTGAGATTATTTTTGAAGACAAACCAAAATAAAAAAAGTAAAACGGATATATTAAAAATTATATAAAATACATACTATAACATATTTATTTGAAATTTTATCATCTATCACTAAAGAGAGGGTTCAATATAAAAAAAAAGAATTAAACTTTTGTGTATGTGTGCGTTGGAGAAGAAAAAAAATTGAATCAAATTTGCTGCGGTCCCTGAGGTTCAAATTTTCAAACATTCATCGAACATCAAAGTGGACGGAAAACTTTTTTTTTCCTTGAAAAATGCATTGCCACCCCTGAGATTCAACTTTTTCTCAATTTCCATGTTTCTGCTAATTATATTTACAAAACACACACTCGATAGGTGGGGGGGGGGTGTTATTATGGTAACTAATAAAATTAAGGGCTTTGAAAATGTAATTAATTGAATAGTGGCAAAAGAGAAATAGTTGAATCTCAGGGGTGTGTTTAATCCAAAAGAAGCTCGTTAATGTTTTTCTCCATCCACATCGTTGAATTCCGCCAATTGTCATTATTTTCTTTGCTGGATCTCATAATAAACCTAATGACAAAAGAGAAATAGTTGAATCTTAGGGGTGAATTAATTTCCAAAGAAGCTCGTTAGTATTTTTCCATCCACTTTGTTGAATTCTGCTAAGTGTCGTTTGTTTCTTCCCTTGATCTCATAAAAATCGCAACTCTTGACACCCAAGTGGAAAGATTGGAGCTTGGGACTCGCATTGCAACAATTTGTCAGTAAGGTGCAATTTGTCTTTTTAGAATTAAGATAATCTTTTTGGGAGACAATGAGAGAGTATAACTTAATGGTAGGGGGACTCAGACTTGAATAAGATTAATTTCATAAATAAAACAGTATGTTGTATTACTGAAAATATTTACATGTAGAAAATACAGAACATGGACAAATTGTAGGCGCATTGAGAGTTGTACTGTGTTACGTTGGTATGTATTACACAGAAATTCTAGTATAATACTCAATCATTCCCAAAATGATCTTCTCATTTGACTATTCAAACTTTTTGAGGATATGAACACTTGCTTCACTAGCATGTTGTGTTTATGCACATTTAAGTCTAAATTGTAGAAACTTGGAAATCTTTTTTGGGATAATGAAAAATGGCAAATGAGAAGATCATTTCGGGACAGAGGAAGTACTACTTAACGCTATATACTCCCTTTGTCTCAAAATGATCTTCACACTTTTGTCGCTGTTATTACGAATGAACTTTGAGCAATAATTTTAGGTTGATTTAGTTATCCTAATGAAAATCTAAAACTTATTTTTTTTATAGTATCGTTGATGGTAAATCAATTACAAGTTTTGGATTCTCATTAGTATAATTAAATCAACCTAAAATTATTGGTCAAAATTCCTTCGTAGTGACGGCTAAAAAGTATGAAGATCATTTGGGACGGAAGGAGTATCCAACTGCGAAATTCAGAATACTATTACATTACCACAAATATCTACTAATCTTGGTTCTGTTTCCACTTTAACTCTCTTTTTTCATGAGTATTTATGTTTCATTCTAGGGGAAAATATATATTTACACCCTTGTACTTAGCTCTAAGATGCAGATTTGCCCTTATACAAGATAATTGCCATCCTTGCCCCTGTACTCACGAAAAATGAGGATATATTTGACCAACATTAATTTTCTGTCCAAAACTTAACGAAAAAGCTGACTAAGCGCCTAGGTGGAAATAAAGATGTGACATGTGGAAAAAAAAGCACATGTGGAGTTGCTGATGCAGGTTATAGGGGTATATCTGCACGAATCCTAAAGTACTAGGGCATATTTGCATGATTTGTCAACAAAGTGCTTATTTTTCAAAAAATCACCATCCACCACCACCACCACTCACCTCTACCATCATCACCACTATTACTACTATACTATCGCTGTCACTTACCAGCACAACCACTCCACCACAAACACCACCGTCATCCACCACCACCACGACTGCCCACCACACTCCTATCCGCCATCACTGGCACCACCACCTCCATGACTCACCACCATCATTACCGCCATTACCACACCCCATTTACCAGCATAATCACCTCACCATCACTAACCACCACCACCACCATTACTTCTATCACTACTACTACTTACCATCCACTACCAATCAGCATAGCCTCTACCAACATCAATCACGCGTATCAAAACCAAAATAAAAATAATGATTGTGGTGGCGCTGAAGTGGTGGTGATGATAGTGCTGGTGGTAGTAGTAATGAGTGGTAATGATGGCGCTGGTGGTAATAGTTATAAGTGGTGGTGATGGTGGTTTTGGCGGCAGAGTGGCGATAGTGGTAAGTGGCTAGTGTGGTAGTAACCATGATGGTGTTGGTGTTGGTGTTGGTGGTAGATGAGAGTGGCAGTGGTAGAGGGAGATGATGGTGTTTTTTGAAATATAAGCACTTTGTTGACTAATCATGCAAACCCGTTGTAACATACATCAACAATTCCATGTGTGCAATTTTTTCCACATATCACATCCTTATTTCCACCTAGGCGCTAAGTCAACTATTTCGTTAAGTTTTGGACGGAAAGTTAACGTTGGACAAATATACCCTCATTTTTAGTGAGTACAGGGGCAAGGATGTCAATTATCTTGTATAAGGACAAATCTGCATCTTAGAGCTAAGTAAAAGGGCATAAATCTATATTTTCCCTTCATTCTAGTCTAGGTTACTGATAATTGGTTAATAAGAGTTATCATTGTAATACTCCCTCCGTCCCATAATGATCTTCACATTTGACTATTCAAACTTTTTAATGATATGAACACTTGATTCACTAGTCATGTTTTGTTTGGGCACTTTTAAGCCTAGGTTGTAGAAATGTGAAGAATTTTTTGGGACAATGAAAAATGTCAAATGAGAAGATCATTTTGGGACGGAGGGAGTATATATCTTGGTGTTGTTAATAGACAAGAAAGGAAATTATGTTTTTGCAAAGAAGTTATTATGATCGAGCATATTCAAAGCTAACATTGAAGTTGACACTATAACTTCAAAATCTGGTTAGAGGCTGCTCTTTGACTGGTTAACATTATTGTCATGGGTGAAGCTTGACTTAATATACACTCCCTCCGTCCTATCTGAAAAAAGGATTCTTGGTCCCGACATGGAAATTAAGGAATACTAATATTTTATCGAAAAAAATGGTTTAAAAAGTAGGTGTTGTGAGTATGAAGGAGAGAGAAAGTGGGTAGGGAATATTAAATGAAAAGTTGTTGTGATTATGAAAGTGGCCCCCACTAATAAAGAAGTAATAAAAACTTTCTTGTTTGAGATTTCCTATTTCGGGTGGGTCACCAAAAATGAAAATTTGTCCTATTTCAAGTGGGACGGGGGAGTAGGTAATATAAAGGGGCATTGCTTAGTGTAGTGGTACTACTAAGTGGGTGGCAAGAATCAAAAGATTCTGGCCTAAATTTCAACCTGGGGCTGCCAGGAACATCTGAACCCATCTTACTGTGTTACTAGCTGTTGGAGCACTTGGATTATTTTATTCGCTCGCTTTTCAAATTTATATGGTTACTACTCCGTATAAGTGAACTTCCTAAACTATACAACTAAAATGTTTGAATAGTCATTTGCGAATTTGGACATTCATTTTGGGACAGAGGGAGTAGTTTCATTAAGGTGATTATAACTTTCATTAAGGATAATGATGGAAAGGAAAATATACCGCTAAAATATTTAATTTGTCAAATAAAAACATCTTTATGGGACGGAGGAAGGAATAATGCAAAATCATATAGCTTATCCAAGTTGATGTTCAATGAAAATGAACCATATGAATGGAAAGTGGAGTTAAGGGTGGTTTTCTCTTTAAACATTCTGATCAACATTGTTTATTTCAGGTGACCATATTATCGGATATGACAAGGTCGGGCAAAGGATCAGAGAAGCTCTTAACAATGTACTTCCCTTTCTTGGGTTTTGCTATTTTGGCCATCTTGCGTGGTCTGCTACCACATTCTAACAACACGAATGGAATCGGCAAAAAACCGGCATTGATCAGGAAAAAGAGGGCTTAAAGTTCTTAAAGCCGCAGGAATCAACATTTTTCTTCCTTATGCTGTTTACCTAATTTCCTCATGGTTTAAGATTATAACCTTGCAATTCTTGAATGATGCAAAATTGTTTTCTGTACCAACGAAACTCATGTTATGGACAAAGGTTTATTAATCAGTTTGCACCACCCTTTTTTTTTTTCCATATTTATTTCATTTTTCCTATTTTCCCTAAAGGTTTCCAACCTATTTATTCGTTTATGTTTATTCTTCGGTTTCGATTTTATTTTTTTCATTTTTTTAACTTTTTTTTTCCGGAGTTCTTTTCTTTGATGATTTCATATGACCAACAAAACTTGGGAATTGATTGAATTACCTAAGGGGAAGAAGGCATTGCATAACAAGTGGGTTAACAGAATTTAGGAGGAAGCAAACGGCAGCAAGGGTTACAAGGCAAGGTTGGTTGTAAAAGGGTTTCAGCAAAAATATAGCATTGACTACACCGATGTTTTCACTCCTGTTGTGAAGATGACTACTACAGAATGGTTCTGGGGCTAGTAGTGGCTGATAATTTGTTGGCGGAACAAATGGATGTCAAGACGACTTTTCTTCATGGGAATTTAGAGGAAGAAATTTACATGGTACAACCACAAGGTTACTTGTCTGAGGGTAGGGATGGCAACGGGCCGGGTTCGGGGAAGGTTTCGTCATAACCGAACCTCATGACAAAAGGAGCGACCCGAACCCGGCCCGAAGGCAAGGAAACCCGAATCTGATCCGACCCGAAGCATATAAAATTATAAAATTTTCAACTCATATTAGCTTGGGCCCAATATATGTATAAGCTTAAATTTTAATTAGTTATAGACATTAGTTTAAAATCATCAAACCTCACTAAAAAAACAACTGTAAAAATAAATTGAACAACATATAATATGATTAACTAACATAATATCTTGACTTTGTACATGAGGGTATGGGTCGGTTCGGATCACGACTGGTCAATATCAAACCTGAACCCGCTCGGGTTATGAAAATTGCAACCCGAACCTTACTCTTTCGGGGCGGATCGCCTTCGGGTTTGGATCGGGTTCGGTCAAATTGCCATCCCTATCTGAGGGTAATGAGGAAATGATTTGCAGGTTAACTAAGAGATTGTATGGCTTTAAACAAGTTTCTAGGCAGTGGTACAGGAAGTTTGATGGATTCATGCATGACCTTAAATTTGTCAGATATGATGCAGATCATTGTTGCTACTTTAAGAGGTCTGACAACGGGTATATAATCTTGCTATTATATGTGGATGACATGTTGATAGAGGGATCTAGTGATAGAGAGGTAAACAGATTAAAGACACTGTTATCAGAGCGGTTCAAGATGAAGAATTTAGGAGAAGCCAGAAAAATTTTGGGCATGTGAATGACCGGGATTGGGAGGCAAGTAAGTTGGTTCTTTCACAAGCAGAATACGTCGAGAAAGTCTTGGCAAAGCCAATAGGTACACCGTTGGGTAGCCATTTTAAGCTATCTGATAAGGACTCACCTAAGGACAAGGAGGAGCGTGACAAGATGGGTAAGACTCCATATGCTTCGGCGGTGGGGATCTAATGTATTCAATGGTGTGTACAAGGCTAGCCATTGCACATAGTGGGAGTAGTCAGCCGGTACATGAGCAATCCAGGGAAGCAACATTGAGAAGCGGTGAAGTGGATTCTACGTTACTTAAAGGGTACTGCTGGTAAGACTGTATGTTTCATAGGCAGGGATGTGTGTTAGAGAGTTATGTTGATGGAGATTTGGCATCAAGTTGTCTTGATAATAGGAGAAGTACTGCGGGTTATGTGTTTACATTGGGTGGTATGGCTATCTCCTGGGTTTCTAAGTTGCAGAAGATCGTTTCTTAGTCCACTGCAGAAGAAGAATATGTGGCAGTGACAGAGGCAAGCAAAGATATGGTATGGTTGCATAGTTTTCTGGGTGAACTTGGAAAGTCGTGAAGTTATAATGTGCTCTATAGCGGCAGTCAGAGTGCAATTCATCTAGCGAAGAATCCGGCGTTTCATTCTAGAACGAAGCACATCGAGTTGACTACGTCAGGTATCTCTTAGAGAAGAAGATCTTAAGGCTGGAGAAGATTCAAGGATTGGAGAATCCGACTGACATGTTGACCAAGGTCGTGAACCTTGATAAGTTGAAGTTGTGCATAGCTTCAACGGGGATGTCCATAGCTTCAACGGGGCTTGGAGAATAGAGGAGGAAAGAAGGCACTACCAAGACCGAGGTGAGCACAGAGGCACTAAGAACAAGTTGAAGACGGAGACGCGGGGGCTTATATGTGGTTGATCTCTAGGTGTGTGATTGTTGGAGTAGAGAACCAACCAGACTAGCGATCAGAGAAGAGGGAAGAAAATCAAGACTACACAGATGGAGTGTGCGTCCGTCCAAAAATGGGTGCGCGGCCGCCTAAATCGTCAGAGAGTTCAGGGCCATTTGAGCAAAAGTGGGCGAACGCACTGGCTAGGGTGTGCGGCCGCACACAATGGCGGGAAACTGGGTTGGGTAAAAAATAAGGCTGATTTCGGGACTCCTTCTTTGTCTAGGGTTTAGAACTTAATCCTAGGTTAGTATATATGCATAGCTCTTCCCCCAAATTTGTTGTAACAAAATATTAATATATTATAGTGCAAGGTCTTGGCTTGGTAGTGCCCCCAGATGTAGTCAATCAAACTGACTTGGTAAACAATTTCCTGTGTTGTTTTACTGCTTTTACTTTATTTATCGTTCTTGCTTGTTGGGTCTGCATATTGTTATTTTTGCGTTCTGTTTGTGTTTAGAGAGTCAATACAACCACAAGTATTCTAGCAAGGGAAGTGCAATAGACAAAATACAATGCGTCATTTGATAAATATTTTATGTATGTGATGATTAAAGCCAAAACAAATGATGGACCGGTTAATTTCGAGGTAAACACTCAAATCTTGTATCCTTATACTTAATAAAACATATAAAAATGCTTGACAGACAGATTAAGCTAATTAAAAATAGTCAAAGCGAGACCATCTTTTTGCAATGGGGAAGGGATATATTTATATTTATAATTATGTCATTGTATATCAAGTTAGTTTTTCCTTAAAAATTTAAAATTAACGAATAACTCAGAGATATTACTGTTTTATATACTAAAAGCCACCGTATGTAATTGCCCTTTGTTGTAAACCAAATATATACATGTTATAAACAAATTTTGTGATAACCATTTATAAGAGAAATACACTGTGTGAGAATTAACTTGCATAAAATAAAATATAAACATTTGCTTGTCTTGATAAATTCATAATGAAACACTGATAAAGTTCACTAGGACAACTTAAAACCTTTGAAAACGAAATCTAAGCTATGTAGTAACCTAATGGAATCCTAAAGTATTAGGTATATCTTAAAAATACTCATTAACATAAAATACTAGTTGCCTAATAATAAATACCAATTAGATTACAATTAAACTCAACATAATTAAAGTTTAATTTAAAACTATTAATACTCCATCCGTTCCCAAATAATTGACGTTTTAGCTTAGATTACACAGACCAAGGAATTCATTTATCACTACTAATTTTTCCATATTTTCCCTTTATCTCTCCTTTTAATTACAGATATTAAATAGGGAAAGAGGAGAGAGAATCACAAAAAAAGTTGATGATATTCCTCCGGTGTCTCCTCTTCCTCTTATCAAAACCCTAACAACGGCCCCTTTTCCCCTTCCAGTCTGAATCTGCACCCATGGCCATGGTAGCATTCAACATGAATAAACAGGTATGTCTGAGATGGAAGTGACTTGATAGTATTTCCATCTTTCTCCTGAAGTCATGGTGCCTCACCTTCTATTCCCCCTTTTCTGTTTCACGAATTGGCAGCCATGGCTATCTCCGAACGCCATAACCGTCACGCTATGATGCTATGCTCAGTATCCGGATCAAGATCGCACAATCATTATGAAAGAGTATGAAATACTCTTATGATTTATTTTGGTTCTTTGTGATTCTGATTTATTTAATGTATATATTTAGAGTTTATTTAATTTAGGAATTATGTGTATCTTTAGTTTAATTTAATTATAGTTTAATAATTGTTTATTTTAGGATATTGATTTTGATTTAGTTGACTAACATACTAATGTTTATCTTTGGTAAGTTAGGGTTTTGTGTTATAGGTAAGGAAGGACTCTCAACAAGGAATGATTGGATGATTGCCAACCAAGAGTATCTCCACGCCAAGGACTCTAAAATGCGTGGTCTATAAGATGGCGATCTCAATCAGTCCATAACATGCTTTGACAGAATTATTTAGAGAGAGTTCTCATTGTTCTTGAAGTTCTTATTCATTAAGAGTTCAAGTATTTTTATGTTTAGTCTATTCAAGATAGAATAGGTTTTGATCTTTTAATTGTTTTTGTTTCTTTCATTGTCTTGTATTCTACAAGACCTTTTGATTAATGAAAGTTTTCCAGCAAGGAATTTCTTGCTGAAGTGTTTATTCTGAGTTTGATTTTATTCTGCTGCAATTTTTATTTACTCTGTTCGTCGCCAGTTGACACGACAGTTGACTTGACACTTGTGAGATCAACTGTACTGTCAAGTGGCTGTTTTCCAGAACAGTCCTAGCCACATATTTCTTTCAATTGGCACCAGAGCCTGGTTTCGACATACTGAGATCGATCTTTTGAAAGTGGTCATTATGGACTGTACTCATACTCGTAATAAACCGCCTACTCTAGATGGTTCAAACTATACCATTTGGAAGGCAAAGATGATCATGTACATCAAAAACATTGATCATCGTGCTTGGGTCAGTATTCTAGTGGTATATACATCCCCTACTATGGAATTAGTTGATCCAAAAGCAAAAGCTTCTATTTCTGATGAAGAGAAAAAAAGAAAAGATTTTTGTTCCAAAACCCGAGCAAGATTGGAATGCGGAAGAAATTGCCCGTGCAAATTTCAATGCAAAGGCAATGGCTGCTATTTCTGATCATGTTGATCACAATCTGTATCGGTTGTTCTCTAACCATACAGTTGCCAAAAATGCTTGGGACATTTTACAACTTTGTGAAGGGTCTGATAGTGTCAAACAAACTAAATTAAGGAGATTGATGACAGAGTTTGAAAATTTAAGAATGGGAGAAGATGAAACTATTCAAGACTATTTTGCTAAATTAATGGATATTTCAAATGAATCCTTTGCATTAGGAGAATCCATATCCAATGCAAGGTTGGTTAGTAAATTTTTAAAAACTCTCCCAGAAAAATTTAACATCAAAATCTCTGTCATTGAAGAAACTTGTGATACTCGGACCGTGAGTCTTGAAAAAGGTTCTAAGTATTCTTACTACGTTTGAATTGAACCTAGAAGTGCAAAAAACCAGCAAAGTAAATTCAATTGTTCTTGCTAGTGCTCTTACAGTGTCCGAAGATCTTGTAGAATTATCAAAGGATATCAAACTTAGAGGAAGATGAATGTGACTTGATCAATCAAAAATTCAACAAAATGTTGAACAAAAAACGTTAACAAAAGTTTCCTAATAAGGTTACTGCTTCTTCCCCTAAGATTGAATCATTGAAGAAAGAAACAAGTAAGAACAAATTTTTTTCTGAAAACAAAAGATCTATTGAGTCCGTTCAGTGTAGAGCGTGTTTAGGATTTGGACACTATGCCAATGAGTGTGCTAACACACTCAAAAAGAGAGGGATGAGTTTTTCTGCAAGCTTAAGTGATTCAAATGATGACGATCAGACAGCAAACCTGTCATTTTTACGATCATCACAATCCTCCCTTTCTGACAGTGAATCTGATAGTGAGGATGTACTGTCAACTGACAGCATAACTGACTACTCAGATGGTGCTAACATGTATACCTATTTTAACTCCACTTCTGCAGGTGAATCTGAAGAATCCAATCAGGAGGAAGAGGATAGTGCCACGTATGAGGACCTCCACAATACATACGTTGAGTTGTTTGCAGAATGGTCCAAACGAATGGATCAACTCAAGGAGTTCAAGAAGGTCAATGAAAAACTCACCTCTGATAATCTGAAATTAAAAGCTGAGAATGAGAGGTTGTCAAGTGAAAGTGATACTCAAAAGGACTCCATAGCTAGGTTAGAAGTCATGCTTACCAAAAAAGACAATGAGTGTGAGAAATATAAAAGCAATCTTGAAAAGAAACCATTACACTCAATAAACTTAACAATGGCAAGGCTAAATTGGAAGAGGTTCTGAATATGGGGAACCAAGGAAAATAGGGTTTAGGCTATGGAGATCCAGTGTTTGTTAAGGAAGGTGAGGGCACTTCGAAAAACAATGAGAGATTTAATGTTAATCACGTGTCTCCTCATAAAAACAGAAGAAATAGAAAAAGGAGATACGTGTGTCACCATTGTTTTGCCCCTGGACATATACGTCCATTTTGTTACAGGTTGAAACAGGAACTTGGCTTGGAGAAGAACAGCGGCCACCTGACAGGACAGTTGTGGGCACATTTGGATTCACAACTGCCCAGTCAACTGCAGTCTGCTCCAAAAGCCACATGGGTAAGAAAGGACACTCTAAAGTGTCAAGTGGTGTTTACCTCCTTCAAGATCAGTGTGGAAAGAGCCTGGTACTTTGATAGTGGCTGCTCCCGCCACATGACTGGCTCTCTTGAGCATTTCAAAGACTATGAAGCCTTTAAAGGTGGAAAAGTCAATTTTGGTGGAGGTGCTCAAGGTGAGGTAATTGGCAAAGTTACGCTGAATGTTAATGGTTTTTCCTAACTTGCATAATGTCTTGCATGTTGATGGGTTAAAGGCAAACCTAATTAGCATAAGCCAATTATGTGATGATGATCTACATGTCAAGTTTGATAAGAAGATCTGTGAGGTCTTCGATGATTCAAACAGATGTGTTCTGAAAGGTGTAAGATCCTCTGATCATTGTTACAAGTTGATTGAAAATCATTCATGTTTTAACTTAATTTTTTGATAATGCTCCTGATCCTTTTGTCAATTGTGTTGAGAATTGTATTACAGGTTGCACTTGGGAGCCTGAACAGATTAATGATGAATCAGAACAGAAGAGTACAAAAGAATCTGCAGATTTAACACGTGTGAGGTCAGTTGACAGACCAGTTAACAGACCAGATGAACAGTCAACTGCCATGACAGATGGTCAGACAGCAGCAGATTCAAGTTCAGATTCTGAAATCAATGATGATCATGAAAGCAGAGGATCTGATGCTACTGCAAGGATACAGGGAGATCATCTAACTTCCCAGGTCATTGGGGGAGTGGATGAAGGAATAAAAACAAGAGGGAAACAAATAAATTACCGGGAATTAACCGGTTTGGTATGCATGCAATCCGCGTACCATCAGGTAAGCTCTTGTTGTTTCGTTGCTAATTTTGAGCATGATGATGAGTCAGAAACTTTAAAAGTTAATAATTGGACCAATGTCATGCAAGAGGAAGTGGTAAAATTTGAAAGGAACGATATTATGTTCTTGGTTCGTAGGCTATCTAATGAATATAAGGGAGTTGTTACTTGTTGTACTCAATTGTTGAGGGTGGACCAAATAATCAAGGATTATGGTCTTAGAAGTGAAACCTTGACTGTATTTTGTGATAGCTTAAGTTCCTAGAATATTGCCAAGAATTCGGTACAACATTGCCTAACAAAGCACATAGATATTATGCATCATTTTATTAGAGATCTCGTTGAACAAAAAATCATTACTCTAGAACATGTAATCACAACGGATCAACTTGATGATATCTTTACCAAGGCTTTGGATTTCGAGAGATTTTCTCTCGGACTGTGTGATACCAGTTGACTGCACAAGTGTGCAGACAACTGACTGCATAACTGTATAATTGTATATTACAGTCACACAAAAAAAATAGTATAGATTGCATCCATCTTTGCACGATTGTCTCTTATGACCACTTGGTCTCCTTCAGTTCCTTGACTCCGAGCTTTGACCCTTGAATGTGAGACCCTTCTTAACCTGATAATGAAAATTGTCTTGTTAATTCCTTCGTGTTGTTTATCATGGAGTGGGCACTCAATCTAAGGTTGCGGGGAAAACAAGCTGACTCCAATCTTTGAAGTTACTACTCATTTAGTCAATGTGCTGACATGTATTCATACATAACTTGAGAATCAGTGTAACACTGTATTGTGAGAGTGAAAAGCTCATCCCCGTAACTGATTCATAAGTCATAAGCCTTCAAAGGGAGTGTTCTAGAGGCTGCATGATTGAAGGTGAATCTCATTGAATTCTTGTGAGTTGAACCCGAGTCATGAACTGAGTTGATATTACTATGTCACACCAAAATTGAGACAATCTTCACTTGTGTGTTTAGGCATAATTTTTCAAAGTTTTTTTTTCTCCTTGGTATTTCCTTCGGCAAATTGAATTGTTGTTCTTATGTGTTAAAGATTGATGTTTTTCATGTGATTAACGATAATTTAATGGCGTGATGTTCAAGTTTCATTGTGCAGTTGGTGAAAATTATGGTACATTGTGGATAAATGGATTCTGTTGAATTTGGCAAGTTCTAATTCTGGGACGGACAATTTATCATAAAACATGGAAAAAGTTTGAATTTTAAAATCAAAATTCTTGTTTGTTTTGGAATTTAAATGGGTACTCGAGTTCTTAGGAAGAATCACTGTCCTCCCTTGATATTTCCTCCATGTCGAATCTGGTTGTGAATTATGGTTAGTATATCTTCTTCCTCGTGCTTTCTAGCTTCATTTCTCTCATCTCATCTTGTTCATATTCTGCAAATGCTCACTCTCTAACATTTTTGCAGATAAATCCGAGAATTCAGGAGAAACTCTAAGTGATTATGTGTGACACAAAATGATTGTTTGCCATTGCTCTGATCAAGCTCATGCATTTTTGTTGTTAAGCATCCAGCTGGTGCTAAGCAACTTGTTCATGCAACTGTGCGGACAACTGGACAGTCAACTGTACAGTCAATTGTACAGTCAACTGGTAAGTCATCTGGTAAGTCTGCAGAACTCGCTGGTCTATAAAGGTTTGATGCGATGTGAGTTGAGAATTATGATGCTCTTAGAGGTATTTTTGTTGGGGAGATTCTTATTTAGGGGGAGTGGAAAATATTCACAATTTTCTTTCTTTGAGTTTGATGGTTCTTCATAAAAAGGGGGAGAAAGATGTGTTCTAGGGGGAGTAGAATCCAATGTACAAATTCAGGGGGAGAGATTATTGTTTTGGATGTTTTGATCGGAACCACAAAGATAGGGGAAGATTGAAAGAGTATGAAATACTCTTATGATTTATTTTGAATCTTTGTGATTCTGATTTATTTAATGTATATATTTAGAGTTTATTTAATTTAGGAATTATGTGTATCTTTAGTTTAATTTAATTATAGTTTAATAATTGTTTATTTTAGGATATTGATTTTGATTTAGTTGACTAACATACTAATGTTTATCTTTGGTAAGTTAGGGTTTTGTGTTATAGGTAAGGAAGGACTCTCAACAAGGAATGATTGATTGATTGCCAACCAAGATTTCTCCACGCCAAGGACTCTAAAATGCGTGGTCTATAAGATGGTGATCTCAATCAGTCCATAACATGCTTTGACAAAATTATTTAGAGAGAGTTCTGATTGTTCTTGAAGTTCTTATTCATTAAGAGTTCAAGTATTTGTATGTTTAGTCTATTCAAGATAGAATAGGTTTTGATCTTTTAATTGTTTTTGTTTCTTTCATTGTCTTGTATTCTGCAAGACCTTTTGATTAATGAAAGTTTTCCAGCAAGGAATTTCTTGCTGAAGTGTTTATTCTGAGTTTGATTTTATTCCGCTGCAATTTTTATTTACTCTGTTCGTCGCCAGTTGACACGACAGTTGACTTGACACTTATGAGATCAACTGTACTGTCAAGTGGCTGTTTTCCATAACAGTCCTAGCCACATATTTCTTTCACATTAATTTGTGTCTCCACCCTTTAGTCAAATCGCATTTACAATTTTGCTTTAAAATTCTCATTCTCTGTAGACCCGCTTTGCTGGACTTGACATCGTGGAGAGGAAGAGGAAAGGTGAAATTGAAAACCCCAGAAAATTTGAGACGGTGGAGGAGATTTGGTGGAAGAGAGATGTTTTTGAGATAAGAGATGGGAGAGAAAGGGAATGGGACTTGGGGGAAAAGAGAATTTTGAGAAGAGATGAGAGAAAGGAAAAGGGCAATTCTGTCCCTCAATACAAAAAATACTAAGAACGACAATTATTTAGGAACACGATTTGAAGGCTAAAACGTCAATTATTTAGGAACGGAGGGAGTAGTTTTTTTCTATATCACCCTCACTTAATAAGACCTTGCCCTCTAAACATAAATAGCGTTAGAAACTCGATGCAAAAAGCATTTAATATACCTAATCCGAAATTCAATGTATTTGAAGAACTTAATTAAACATTTATGAACCTAATCCGAAATATACCTATAAAAGAAATTTATATGTTTAGATAAACCCACTCCACTCAACAATTCTCTTGTTTCCAACATTAGTCATATATCAAAAAATGAAATATCTCAACAGACTCGTCCTCATTATCGCGCTTTCATTAGACATGGGTGCCACATTAGTGGTACCAAGGCTAGCCTCTAGAAGCATATATGAAGCACATGTTTCGATTCCACCCATGGCCGAACCTGTTGGATTCAAGACTCAAAGCCCACCCCCTCCCTCTAAACACTATTGTATCGTGGAATATTGTGACGATGATGGACATTAGTGAGGATGAGTGACCAATGTTTTCGATGTACTATCGCGTTTGTTACTATAGATGCAATGTACAACATAATTAAAAAAAAGTATTTGTTACTTGATTTCATATAATGCAGTCTATTATTGTTCACCCAAAAGGGGTTAGAAAAGGTTTACGTAAATGTCAATGTGTATCCTTGTTAGCACCCACATAAGAAGAAAAAGACTCATACCAGTTAGATACATTAACATCTATTAAGAAGAACACTAACACTGGTTAGCTCACACACTTATCTTCAACCCAGTACCGCCACTGCCGTCCATACCCCCACCACCACATTACCTTAGCAACAATCCTTATAAAATCAGCATTCCTCCATTAAACCTCATCCCCTCATAGAATACTCTACCAAGCCACTAAAATTTCTTCAAAGCACGTTAGAGATCACCATTCCTAACAAGTGAAAATTTAAATCAACAAAATTAAAGGGAAAATACAATCGAACAAACAAACTATAAATCAAAGAATCTTTCAGCAAACCAAAACGATCCAAACAAATACAAACATCCACAAAACTAGTCATTTCCCTAGATTTTGAAATGCGATTTGATTTATTTTCCAAACTTTACCATGGATGTTATTGTTGGGTTTCCTTATAACATGCGCAGCGGAATTAAGCATTTAAAATTTCATGAAACCCAAAGCCCATCGATCAATTCATATGATTAAGTCAAATACATGCATAATGAATACTAGAATATTAACCCTTGATGCCTTTGATTTTGCAACCTTGAATCTTGGTGGAGACTAGAAAGCTTGATCACGAACAAAATCAGGAACACGAACTTTGAAGATGATAAGCTTCACCCTCTATCGGTATCCACACCACGAACGAATATCAAGAACACTTGATCTTGGTTGCTAGACCGAATTGTGAAACACGCTTTCACAATTATAAGAACTATATGGAATTAATATGTGATGTTCTTGTTCTTCAATCTAAGGATCTCTTAGAATAAGAAATAACTCTCTCAAAAACTCTTTGGAGGCTTACACAAAATTATGGACTGATTAGGGCAACTAGAGGGTGTTTAAATACTTGTTTAACCTATTCCAAATAGGTAACAAGTGACTAAACCCGCAAAAAAACGGAACATGAAAATCCCAGGCCGAAACCGATTAGGTCCGCCCGGGTAGCTAAGGGAGTCCGACCGGATCAGACAGGAGGTCTGACCGGGTACACTAAGGGGTCCGGCTGGATCCAAGCATGGTCTGACCGGGTCCTTTAGGTGGTCCGCCCGGACCCTCCCCTTTTCCACTTTTCTCCTCTAAAGTCCTAATATTCCTCGAAGGCCATTCGACCCAAATTCCAATTAATTCCTTTACGATTCGTTCTATTTGTGTGTGACCCTATAAGATTACACTAAGTTGGCAATGGGTTCAAACATGAATCCATAAGATATGATTAGGTTCTAGCAAACCGTCATACCTACCCAAATAGTGAAACTATATACAAGTTCGCATTCTTTTATAGAACATGTCACAATCCCTTTGTCCACGATGTCATTGAACACAAGTCATGGTCAACAAGTCAACTTGTATTGTTCAATACTTTCTCGATACCGAATATGTTGATAATCCAAATGACATTGATCCAATCAATTCACTTGAGTTTGGCCAAACATTTCATCAACATCATTCTACGAGGGGCCCAAGCTTGACATCTCTCCGAAGAGGGACAAATTCAACTTAGCTTATTATTCTTCCCTACGTGAATCCGATTATGCCAATCATACCCTTTATAACTTCCTGGTTAAAGGTAGCGTTTGAATATGTCAAACATAATGTTCATCAAGTGGAAGACTATATTAACTTCTTGTCTAAGGATTCAAATGACATAACTAATATGAGATCTATATACGACATAGACCATGATATAAATCTCATAAAGCGGGTCATGTCCAGTACCTTGTTCCAAACAAGTACCCATAAATCTAACATGATCATCCCATGATCATTTAGCCTTTATACTAGTGCTTCACAAGTACTAGGGACAGAGATTATTATAAGTAAAAATGAACAACAATAATAATCAAACATCTCTTTGTTAATATGAATAAGATGATTACAAACAGCTTTTAAATAAACGTGCCTAGGGCACCAACACTAACAGTTATAATTTAAGAGATGCAATAATGAGCGATAATGGAGAGATGATCTCACATTCTTTGAACATCAAAGGATAGGTGAAGAATATCTAATTCTGATATTATTAGGAAGAGGATACAAATGAATGGTTCTGAGTAACCAATCTAGATTCCATTGGGCGTCTAGGAGTCGGGTTTGTTGCTAGTCACCAAGGGAAAGACGAATTGAGCTTTCCATTAAAAGTCCTTCCCCAACTAGTCAATCCCTATATAATAAAAATGATGCGTGCGCTTTTCCAAGTGCTAGAGCTGCCTGATTTTAGTCTCTAGTTTCTTCATGAAAGCAGCTTGTTGCTTCTCTCTTTTTTGTTGCTCCAACTTCATTTATTGTTGCTCTTGCCTCACTAATACAATCATCTCCTCCAACTGTGACTTTGGCTGTTGCTCAAAATTCCCCTGTGGGGGGTGAAGGATGGAGAGGTTTATATTGCTAAAATTGGTTACCTTGATTACCATGGTTACCTTGGTTACATCTCCATGAGAAATTAGGATGGTTCCTCCACTCCGGATTGTATGCGTTTGAGAATGGACTATGTTGACGCTGCCTTGAAGGGTACCCTTGCATGACATTTACCTGTTCAGAAGAAGTACCAAGCTGTGTACAACTAGGAAAATAATTAGAAGCATGAGAAAAAAACACATAGTGAGCATGCTTCTTGTGGACCATTAGAAGTGAGTGCAGTGAATTGTGAACAAAGCATATCAAATTTCTGATTTAACTAAGTCATTTGCCTATTTGTCTCATCAATAACACTCACACACGCACTCCCTTATCTTTACCCATAGTACTCTTTTGTTGAGTGTTAGTTCCCAACATTTCAAGTAACGCTTGAGCTTCAGTTGGGGTTTTAAATCCTAAGTTGCCCCTGCTGCATTGTCAACCATGGTCTGACTAACCGAATTCAAGCCATCATAAAAGGTTTGTGCAAACCCCACTATTTTCTGTCTCATGGTGGCCAATAGGTGGTAGGCATAATATTTGTGCAAGAATTTGAAGTTTGTCCTAAGTTGTGATACTACAGGGGGCTAACATCATGAACCAAGTCTTGGCCGCCCCTTTCATGGAGTAGGGGAAACATTTCAATTTTAAATATTCTATTGTTGCTCCTGATTTCAGTGGGAAGTGTGACACTATCATCACGTATTCCTTAATGAAGGTCAAGGCATCCACATACGGTAGCCCATTAAAGGTGGGAAACATGTTAAAATATTGTCCATTGACCTCATACATTTTTGCCCCCTCAGTCAACATAATGCATGAAATTGAGGCATCAATATTATGATGAAAGTAATCACCTATGACTGCCTCGGGTGGTACTTCCACCACTCTTTCACCTCTTTCACCATTCCCATTATTACGCCTATTGTCTTCCAGTTCTGCCATGTGTCTATTTTTATAACTATGCCAATGCAATCTATGAATGTCGCCAATTGAAGATTCCAATGGTGGTTTCATGGATTGATGACCAAACATACACTACATAACACATATTTGTTAATCTAATCAATTCCCCGGCAACGGCGCCAAAAACTTGATGGAGAAATTCTCCCTCTAATTAAAAACCCTAGCAAGTGCACTAGTTATTTGTTGTAGCTATAAGCAATTGCAGGGTATCGAACCACAAGAACTTGAGGGATTAACAAAATGTAAAGCAGAAAAAGTAAATAGGGGTTTTGTTTGATTTTTATTTAATCTAATTAAAATACAAATGCAAGTAAATTAAACTAAGAATTAAGGATAACATAATAAAGCAATAATTTGAATTCAGGATTTGACAATAAGATTCACGGATTAGGTTTCACAATACATTCACTTTATGCTATTTTATTAATGAAGTCATCAATCTAATTCTAGGGTGCATTCACAAATCATGAGTTGGGACGGTTTGGTCTGTGATTTGCAACTCCAATATTCATCTTTTATTATACTTCCACTTACGTAAATATAACAATCAAATATTTCATGAAGATCATAAAAATATGTGACTCTAGATTCATTCGATTTCAGTTACGTCCTCAATTGGATCTAAGTGGTAAAATAATGGTCAATGTATTGATATCCAAGTATTTTAGGGTCAAAAGTATCTTTACATATACCTGAAACCCTAGAACAAATTACGTATATTTCACCACTCTAGATTGATATTGAATTAAGAATTAAGACTATAGCATAAGTATCATGTATTCCTACTACCGATCCGAAAACCAAAGATTTAGCTACTCATACTCATACTAATTATCGCAAGAAATAAGAAAGAACTCATAAATCATGATATTTATGCTTGAATAAAAGAGAATCTTCAATCTTCGTTACAACCCTTGAAAACTAAAATAAAGCGTGAATAAAATAAGTGGTTGAAGTTTATGTATATATATACTGGGGTAGGAATAGGCTTGGAAATAGAAAAATAGGTCAAAAACCTAATCTAATAAGGAAACTGTCAATTGCTAGAACGGGGTAGCGGGCGGCCACCCGTGTCTGAAGTGTGTGACTTCCCATTATGCCAGTCTGTTATGCGCACTAGGTCGTCTAAATATGTGTTCACCCACCTTATTTATGTGCAGCCTCCTATTGTTTCAGTCGATTCTGGATTTTTGAGGGTGAGTGAGCGGCCACCCGCCTTAGACATGTGCGGTCACCCGTTCACCTGGACTGATCTTCAACATTTCTTTTCTTTTATTCACCACTACAAGTCCATCTCCATTCAAGTCCACTTTTAAGCACCAAATAGACACGTTTCCATTCCTTTTTCCCTATATCCTCCACACTCCATAAATGTCATTAAAACACAACATACCCCGAGAAACTAGCACAAAACAAGCTCGAAAGTATATGAATAGGATGCGTAAAAACACATCCATCAAATGGGTTGCTGACAGAGATACTTTTCTCTCTACAACTGAATACATTGTTTACTTGGGCTGAAGCCCCATCCCATTGAGTTCCTGAAAACAACGAACACTTGCACGTTCATCTACTGAAGCTGAATACCGTGTTGTAGATGCAACTACGGCAGAAGTTATTTGGGTACAAAATCTTCTTCAAGAATTCTATGCTCCTCATACATCTATTCTGAGCATCTATTGTGACAACTTGGGCTCAACTTACATTGCAGCAAACCAAAGTTCCATTCTAAAATGAAGCATCTTAGCCTTGACTATCATTTTGTTCGAGAACACGTGCAGAACAATACACTTTGAGTCTCTCACATCATTGGAGATGACCAACTAGATGATGCATTCACTAAGTCGCTTGCTCGGGCTCGTTTTCAGTCTCTTATGTCCAAGATTGGCCTCACCTTTCGGCTGTCTATCTTGCGGGGGCATGATAGAGATACTTCGGTATCTCAGTCCCAATCTACTACTTAATTTATCTCCTATTATTTAGATTGTAATACAAGCTAGAATTGTATGTATCTTGAGATAACTTAGTCTCTAAGTAACTATTATCATTGTGTATAAATAGGATTGTTGTGAATAATAAACTTTAAGTTTTCCTCTCAATTAATCTCTCTGTTAAGTAATTGCCCGTCTATACTATTCTTAAAGCCGGAACAGCCATTTAGAATGTTCAATTTGACGCTCATTTTTCTTTCCTTATTCAGAGTCAATGTTCAGCACAGTAAAGGTGTTTGTTTTTATTTTTTCATGTGAATGCATGTGCAACAAATGGCAGACACACTACACGTGTTTTGTTTTTAGCAATGACAGAATACACGTGTCACCATGTACCTTGCCATACTTTTTGCCTTGGTTGGTCTGAATCTTCATGGGCCTACGCATGTGTTGTCATTTTATACTTTTAAATTTGAAATTTGAATTTATACAAACCCTATCCAGAACCTGCCTAATTAACTCAAAAACACAGAACTAGGCGCCTCATTTGCGGGCCTGCATAGGATGTCTCAAGCCACCAAGGGCGGCCCATTTGCTCTCTGAGAGCTTACCAATTCTGATGGCCCACTGCCTCCTATGGGGGCATAGACCCTGTCCAAGCGGCCTCGTTTGGGGTCATAGACCCTGTCCATGCTGCCTTCTTTATTTGCTTGGCTCCGGCCAACAAAGTCTTCTCTTGTTTCAGGGCATGACTCTTAACAAAATCACATTTTATTTCATTTATTACCACAAATTAATCAATACGCAACTTACACAAGATTAGACTGAGAATGAAAAACAAACAAATGAGATTGAAGCCCAACTTAGTTCTTTGAAGGTGAAAAAGAAGCAGCAGACATAATGAGTTAGATTTCGTCAAGATAGATATAAAGGGTTAGATTTTTTCAAGATGAATGGAGTAGGTCTGGCGAATTTCATGGGGAATTGTGTAGGAAATCATAAATGTGATCAACGATATCGCAAGGAGGATATGAAGGATTTGATAATATCTCCCCATATCTCCAAGATATTCAGTTGATCATCTTTTGATTCGGTATATCTCATTCTTAGTTTAAATTATATTGTTTCCTAGATAAAATAGGTTTCCTTATTTTTAGAGGTAGTACAAGTATTATAAATAGGGTTCTTGTACCTGAGTTTATTTAAGAATCAAGAATAGAAGTTCAAGAATTATTTATTTTATAAATAGTGTGTGGTGATTTTTTTTTTTTTTTGAGTTTAAACCATTAAACCCAAATCTAGAAGCGAGTGTGAATATCAAAGTTGTAGGGATTGATGCTTGGAAGAAGGGAGTCCAGATCTAATCTGGACCGTTTACATGCTTGGATAACGGTTGAGATTAGAGGGGCACATGAGATCTGGACTCGGAAGAAGGGGAAGGGGCGGCCACCAAGCATGGAAGGAGAAGGGGTGGTTGGAGTGGAAAGAGAGATGGGGATGACAGTCAAATGGAGGAGTCCAAATACTCTGTGCCACTTTGTGTACCACTTCATGTGCCACAAGTGATCTAATGGCTCACAGTTATTGAGATTGGTATTATAGTAATATTTTGCAAACATGTGAACGGTTGGATTACAAGTGGTACACGGAGTGGCACACAAAAGTGGTACAGGAGATCTCGACTCTGGGAGGGTGATGAGTGAGAAGATGGAAACATGGTGGATGTTGAATGCTCTAACAACTCTGTAGGGACCGCGACCACCACCACCACTTTCCCACATTAGTATGATATTGTCCGCTCTAAAAGGCCTCATACTAATGAAGTGGGTAGGTGCTAGACATGTCCAAACGGTTCCGGTTCCGGAACCGCCGGTTCCCGGTTCCCAAATGGCCGGAACCATATTCGAACCATCTTAATCCGGTTCCCGATTCTATCCGCCGGTTCCGGTTCCCGGTTCTATCCGCCGGTTCCACCGGTTCCATCTCACCATCTAACCATCTAATAAGTATGTAATACTCCCTCCGTCCCAAAATATTTGTAGTTTAAAATGTAATACTCCCGCCATTTTAAAATACTTGTAGTTTAAGGAGTTGAAGTTTGTCCCAAAATATTTGTAGTTTTGCTATTATCTATACATTTTTGACATTGTTTATCAAATATACCCTTATTTATGATAGTGCTGTCATTGTAAAAGTATTAAATTGTCATGTTACTTGAAATGTTCCAAGAGTAATATAGTCCATTACACATGTATTAATTTTTTTTTCTTAATTTGTGTGAAAATCCTAGAACTACAAGTATTTTGGGACGGAGGGAGTATGTATATCAGTATATATATTAGCTAGCAGCCAACCTAGCCAACCTACCATAATGATCAAACATCTCTAAACTCCTCTGATGCAGAGAACCGTTCGGTTCCCGGTTCCCGGTTCTCGGTTCCGGCTCTCGGTTCCCGGTTCCGCCCATTCCTCGGTTCTGAATATGTTGGATTCGTATTCGAACCGTTTCAATCCGGTTCTCGGTTCCGTTCGGTTCCCGGTTCTCGGTTCCGGTTCCGTCGGTTCCCGGTTCTATTCGGACATGTCTAGTGGGTGCTATTATATAGCTTGCAATTGTTTGCTCAATGCCGATATGGGACTTTGGGTTGTACCTCAACAATCCTCCCCTCAAACCAAGGAGGGACAGCCAAACCATGGCTCTGATACCACTTGTGGGGACTGCGACCACCACCACCACTTTCTCACATTAGTATGATATTGTCCGCTTTGAGCCTAGCCCGCACGGATTTGTTTTTGGGAACTTCCCAAAAGGCCTCATACTAATGAAATGGGTGGGTGCTATTATATAGCTTGCAATTGTTTGCTCAATTGCCGTTGTGTGACTTTGGGGGTTGTACCTCAACAAACTCATCATAATAATTAGAACTAGAATAAGATATCAACTTCTAAATAAACAATAAAACTGGATACTTCTGAATGCTCTAATGGATATAATTGGCAAGAAGAATTCTTACAACACATCTCAATACAACAGTAAGGAAGAATCTTATCCAAACAACCTCTTTCAAAAGAACTCAATAATAAATATTGTACCAACATCAAGATAATGTTCTAACCTACTAAGAGATTAGAAGCACACAACATACACGAGATACATGCTTGTGCTTATAAATTATACCCCATTATTGGGCTTTGGAGTGTTCATCACAATGAGGCCTTTATAATAAAAGCAGAAAATCAATGATTTCCGTCATCTAAAGTAGGTGAAAGGCGATCACCGACAATGAAGGGAAACTTGTTAGGCAAGATCAATAAAGGGTCTTCACGAGGAGAAGTGCCCTTATATGCCAAACCAAGTGAGTAACCTAATGCTCGTGCAACTGGAACTGCAACTGCATTGCCAACTTGAATGTATCTGCAGCATTTTTGACAAGAGAAATACCGTTTAGTTAATAGGAAGAGCGAAAAGAAACTAATTTACACAATTTAAGCATATAATAAATCAAAAGCAATTATTTACCTCTCCTTGATAGGGCCAAGAAGTTTATAGTAATCTGGAAATCCTTGCAGCCTGGCGTTCTCACGGATGGACAGTACTCTGTTTTGACTTGGATGGAGTATGACCTGAAAATTTAATTTAAGTTGTTGAGAATCATAATACCATTTGCATATCTTGTTATTGATATGTTTAAACGTGAAGAAATATAGAATTCCAGAACTGTGAAGTTGTATATTAAAACTATTGATATACTGGTGGAGCTAAGATATAAACTTTATATATATACTCCCTTAGTTCCACCTGAAATAGGACTTTTGGGTTGGGCACGGGGATTAAGGAAAAAGTGTTAGTAGAGTAGGTGTTTGAATATGAAAATAAAGTAGGAGAGAAAGTGGGGTAGAAAAAAATGGGTGGAAAGTTGTTGTGAGTGCCATTAAATAAAACACTCACATTTTGGGGGTGTCCTAATTTGAATGAGACACCACTCTCCGTCTAAGCGCAAGTAGGACTAGAAAAGTGGGCACAATAATTATGAAAAAGTAGTATAGATGTGGTAGAATACGAAAAGAGAATGAGCGGAGTAAATAACAGTGTTGGTTGAATAAATTGAGTGATGGAAAATGAAGAGAGAAATGAGTAAGGTTAAATGTTATAGGATGAATATAAATGTATTTAAACATTTCTATTTTAAGGAGCCTCACTTGTGGTGGGATGGACCAAAAAGGAAAGAAATCCCACTTCTGCTGAGATACATACATACATACATACATACATATATATATATATATATATATATATATATATATATATATATATATATATATATATATATATACTCCCTCCGTCCCACCACAAGTGAGATTAATTTTCTTTTCAATCCGTCCCACCACAAGTGAGATTGTCCAAAATGAAAATGTTTTAATATATTTATATTCAACCAACCCCACTATTTAACCACTCATTTTATTCAACCAACACTACTATTTACCCGACCCATTCCCTCTCTTCATTTTCTACCACACAACCCCACTATTGCTTTAATATATTTATATTCACTTGTGGTGGGACGGAGGGAGTATATATATATGTATTGTGTTTTACCCATTCCACACTGAAAATATGTGGATTTTGATTATGATATATAAACTTCCACAATAAAACGAATGGGCACCAATAACATTCATGAACTTTTTGATGGGCATGTGAGAAGCCAAGTGAGCCCAAGTTGTTTGTGCTCGGTGCTTTTTATATCGACACACATTATCCTTTTCCTAGAATAATAATTCACCTGATTGTGGGGCTCTGCCCGGGTAACAACCGTAGGTACAGTTTCATCCCACCAAAGCCGGCCAAATGGTCTGCACAATAAGACATTTAGCAATGAAAGAAACAAAATACACAAAGACTATGGAAAAATATTGAAACGCCTATATCTTACTTTGATGATTTTCCCTCAATAAAAGACATTGCATAATCAGGCACCTGTCATTAAGTAAAGCTATAAGTATACCGAAATAGTAGCTGGTAAATAATTCTCAGAAAAGGAACGGGTGAATTAAGTCGTACCAGAGGCTTTCCAGAAGGTAAATATACCCTCTGCACATCAGGATCCCAATGGACAATATTGTTTGCTCCAACCTTCACACCAGGCAAGTCCCTAAAATTTGCACCCTAGAAACAAAATACAGGCAACAATATTTAGAGATTCTCAGAACTTGGTGAATAAAAACATCATATAGTTTGAAAGGGCTATGCGATTTTGCAAACCTTGCGCTTTGGAATTTGGCAAACACGCTGGTGATCATCATCATTCAATTTAAGAGGGCGATGGTCATATAGAAGATGTGGTGAAGGTTCTGATCCCAATGCAGTAAAGCCAGGCATCTCTGAAATAAAAAGAAAACAGGAAGAAAAATCAGCATAAGAACTATTCCCTCCGTCCCAAAATGAATGACCAAAATTGCTCTTGATCAAGAGCAATTTCGGACATTCATTTTGGGACAGGTAGTATTAGGTTTTGCACTTCCAAAGAAAATTACGACTTTTACAAAAACTTAAAAAATAATGTCAAATAGAGAAAGGGTATGGAAAATTTAACAACCGCTGTCCAAACAACGATTGACCAAAAAAATTCAAATGTGCTCTTGATCTTGATCAAAGAGGATATTTGAAAAAAAATCAGTCATTCATTTTGGGACGAAGGGTATGAGAATAAAGTTCAGTACACAAACTGCAGAAAAGATGCAATAACTCTAACTATACGCACATAGATATGGATGAGTTTGTGTTCTACGCACCATCTCTTCTGAGTCTAATAAACTGCTGGAACTCTGTTTTTGGCTCATCAATATATGGCATTTCATCGCGAGCTTCATCATTCTCCACCTAAATATGGATGAAACAAAACAAAAATTTGAACAAAGAACTGATATGTACTACTCAAGGAAAAAACTATCTTCAATTAATAATCGCCAGTAGGCTTTCAAGATATGGACACAAGATTACTTACAGGAGGAAGGTCAGATATAGCGTCCTCGAGGTATAATTTCTTCTCCAGTTCAATTACAGTACGATCATCATGAGCAACAGTATTTGACTGTATTCACCAAGACGATGGTCAGCCAAATAAACATGAAAAACTTCTTTCCAAAAACTAACTAGTTAGTAGAATATTAAGTCAAAAAAAAAACAGAACAATGAGATCTAGCAAATTTGCTTGCAATTTTCGTCATGTTAGCATATGTGTTTTAAATGATACTCATACTAACGTACAAATGAATTATTGTTACATTTAAAATGAAGATATAAAAATGAAAGGAAAATATCAGAAAAAATGGGTATTCGAAGAATGAAAGTTAAGGATGGAACCAACAGAACAATCTGAAAAAGAAAATGTCACTATTCTTTAGGACATAGAAAGTGCCTATATCAAAGCAAAACCTACCTCAAATTCAACCGGAGAACCTCCTCTTACAACAACATCATGCGTGGGCAATGGATATTGAGGCAATTTCTGATCACAAGATTAATTGTCAGCATGTTAACATACAAAATAAAATAGTTTAAGTTAGAAAGAGAAATTAAATCACCTCTGTAGAACGAGCACCCCACATGAACATACGCATACGAAATTGAGGCAGTCCATAAGCACCAGCTGCCATCAACCCTATCCGTGCTTGATAGTTCAAGCCTACAAGACGGGCCAATGCATATCTACCGAGAAAGCCCTTGGCAAATTTGACAATGTCCACAACATTTTCCATTAACACTATTCGTGGTTTCAAATGCTCCACGATATCCATGTAAACAATCAGTTGTTTATTTTTTTCATCTTCCAATGGCGCTTCTTTCTTCCTGAAGCGGTTGAATCCACTTATGCCTTGGCATGGGGGTCCTCCACATACAACATCAACTTGACGCTGCAAGCATAATAAATATCACAAAAATGTAATATTAAGAACTTGATTGAACCTATACAATAATGTCAATGAAATTAAAGAATTGTGGAACTTACTGGCAATGGCAAAATCCTTGAATTGTAACCATTTACAACAAACTCCTTAATCTTCTCTGGGCAGTCACTGGTAATTGTGTCTTGATTGTTAGATAAGCAATTTATAGGGGGGGGGGAGAAAAGCATCTAATGATCTTGGAAAGAGCATCATGGTTATTTCATTGTACCTCAAACCGTCTATGGGCTCCCATGAATCGTCCTCAGGACCATATCCTTTCCAGCTAATCTTTGGTAAAGCAAGGGAAAACATATGATTGATTTATCAGAGTTAAGGAAATAGGAACAATAACAAATAGATTCAGCTATCCAAGCTCTTCTCAGTTTCAAAATCAAGCTGAAGTTTGAGTAATAATTTAGGTTACTTTTAATTATCGTAATTAAAATCCGAAACTTGTTATTGAAAAAACATTATAATCCCTCCATCTTAGTTTATGGTTCTTACTTTCCTTTTTGGTCTGTCCCAGTTTAAGGTTCTTAGTTGCTTTATTCCATAAATGGCAAAGTATGAACAGTGTTTTGGACAATCTTGTCCTCATAAAGTTCTTTTAATTGCAAAAAAAAACCATCACTTACCTAACTTACTTTTCACCCACTTGTTTTATGAAATAGAGTTGTGGACTATAATCACCTTAACTCCCTACTTTTGTTCACCTTTTCATTGATTTTGCTTTGGTTCCTTAATAAGCGTGCAAAGTAAAACTAAAAACCTTAAACTGGGGCGGAGGGAGTAAATATTATTAGTAAAAAAATTTATTTGTCCTAAGAATAATTAAAAGTAACCTAAGTTATAGCTTGAGATTTATTTAAACTAGCAAAGAAAAAAGTGTAACTAAAACGTGACAAAGGGAGTATATTTTTTGTACCTTGAGATACAGTCCGCGCTTTCTATTCGATAGAGGATCACCAAAGCAAATGGCCAAAACCTTCTCAACCTCAAATATTTCAGGATTATTGTTTCCCCCATCAACATCATCATCATCTTCTTCTTCTTCTTCTTCCTCTTTCTCTTCCTCTTTGTGGCTTTCAGAATCACCAGACTGTTTTTGTGAATCGCTACTTCCAATAAGAGAATGTTGAAGGCATAGCTTCTCCCACTCCTTCAACAAGGATAGAAAATCTTCAGCGGATTCATTCCTCACCTGTATTGCAATAAAATTACTCGATAAGAACAGTCAAAAAAAATATAAAAAAATACACAACTAACCGCAGTGAAATGATACATACCTCTGTCTCAGGATGGTTCAGTTTCAAACTTTCACATGCGTGAGGGTTGAGATCAACAGCCCATTTCTGCAAGTTTTATTTCTAAATATGAACAAGTTCTTTTACGGGTAAATAAAATGGCTGAATATGAATAACATGAATTCTTGAACATACAGTAACAAGATTTACACCAGACATGTTAGCACCAAGGCAAAGTCCAGTTGACATTGCACCACACCCAGAGTAGAGGTCTAACAGAGTTGTCTCTGGTATCTTGGTCTCACCAACTTTCGATGCCTCATTTTCCGTTCCAGTGACATCAGATTCCGAAGAAATGGTTGACTCAGATTCACATTCCCCAGAATTATCTGCATTATCAATAATATCCTTATGCATTTGAATACATGCCCACTATTAACTACTCCCTCCGTCCCAGAATATATGTCACATTTGACTTGTCAACATTTAAATAAATGTTTTGTACTTATTTGTACATGTGCAATGATAAAACTGCACTAATACTCTTTCTTAACTTAGAAGGGCAATATCTGTTTTGGGACAGACCAGAATGGAAAGAGCTACATCTAGTTTTGGACATGAGTAATGGATAAATAGTTAGAATAATACCAGGTGGTAAGGCCACAAAAGATGAAAATGGAACCAAGTAGTGCATGTCATAGTAGTAATCACAGTCTGAAACAGCAGCTGTTTTTGTAGCATGATCAACCTAAGAAATAAACCAAAAGTAGTATAATTAGTGCAGAAAGATAAGATGGTATATTGACTTGTCAATAAATCGGAAGCCATCCATACATTTAATGACATGCGCACAATTTTGAGCTTCTGCAGAAGGCAATCAAGAGGATTGTCGTCCTTTATTTTGGAAAGAAAGACACGCTTACTGTCAATAAGGTCAGAGCATGCTTGAATAACCTAAAAGAGGAGCACACAGATGAGTATCAGAATGTTTCTTCATATAAACAAATGGAAAAGCAAAGTCCAATGATGTCTTACAGTGTCCTTGGCTCTGTAGAACCATTGAGCAGTGAAATAAGGTGACCCATCTGTTCCCTCAAACATTTCAACAATCCTACATATGTAACTATCTTCTCCCTCTCCAGCCTAAACAAAGAAAGCCAGTTAAGTATGCATAAAAAGTTTGAAGCTTGCAAGCTAGAATCAAACAAGCATGTTTAACAAATTAATAAAAAGACATTGAATTTGGACAATAGCATAATCGAGCTCACCTTCAACAAGAAGTTGACAAGATGTAAAGGGGGTACAGACTACAGAGAGAGAGAGAGAGAGAGAGAGAGAGAGAGAGAGAGAAGGCCTGTACTTTACATAATTATAGGAATACAAGATTTCAGGTTGGTATTGGTATACATTAGGGTAATCCAGAATCACAGCACCTATTTCTACTATATCAGAGCATCATGCAGGAATGATTAATCATATTGATTAGTCAAAATTGCATGCATTTCAACTCATTTTCTAACAGTCACTGGCAAAGATAATTAAGACAGAAACAAGGACATTGCTTCGGAATGTCACAGATATCACATACAATCCATATTCAACACAAGTTTAAAAGAAAACAAAATGCTGTAGTGATAAAGGTGACAGGAAAAACAATGGCCAAGTCTCTACTTATGCATCATAAATGTTCCAAATATATACATATTGGAATGTCCAGTTAAAAAATTAGCAATATAAATTTGATGGAATTAAGGATCAGTTCAATCCACTTCACTTGGTTTGCAATTCAATGCTGTAGTGATAAAGATGACAGGAAAAACAATGGCCAAGTCTCTACTTATTTTTCAAAGTAACTTGACAAATTTTTAAGAATGTGGATAAAGTAGTAAAAAGAGATATCAGCCTATCTTTTCTATACAAAGAACTCTTGCAGAGATAAAGATTAACAACATTTTTATTCGTTTCTATCGCAACAAATATATGAAACATTGAATAATTGCATATGCATCACTAACAAGAAAAAGGTTAAGGTATGGGAGCAGAGTATTTCACCATAACATATCCATCATCTCCAAGGTTGAAAATTATCTTGCCATCGACCTCTGCCTGTGTAAAATGTCGTTTAGCTTGGGTGGTCAAGTTTTCTTCTTCTGTCCTGTTAATTCAATTACAAACACTATCAACAACAGAAGTATCAACACATACAAAATCTAGCATTAATATTTAATACGCACCCTTTCAAGGCTTCGGAGATAGCATCTATTGCCTTCTTCTGTGTGCCAAAAAATAAATTCACATTAGTATGTAGTATAAAGTAAACCTGTTTTGATATCATTATAACTAACAATTAAAAATAAAATTTATCTTTAAATTGGCATTTGGGGAAAAATAGGTGGCATAAAACTTTAGAAAAATCTGTGTACTACCCAAACAACACATTTATGGTTGTAATTCACAACTAAAGATTCAATTTTTATGTAGTTCAAATGCTTATAACCATACTAAATACAAGATGACACAATACATTATGCAGTTACAGTTGTACATTGCTTAAAATTCAAGCATTTTTCAACATTTATCTGACAATAAAGTAAAAAAAAAAATCAAGCATGATAATAATTGCAATAAAGTAAAACAACGGAAAAGGTAAGTAATCAGATACGAACATCGACAAAGTACCGATGAGGCCAACGCTGACGAGCTTCCTCTTCAGGAACCGGCTCACCTATGAACCGTGACTCCTCCTCTTCAGATTTCGGCTCAACTTTCCGAACAGGTTGCTTCCTAGCTGAGCCAGATCTGGAAGCCGGCGACGTCGTCTCTTCATTAGTCCCCTCTACTTCTTCTTCCAACCCGATTTCACTGTTTTCCAATTCGAAAACCTCTTCTCTCTCCTCGATTTTCGCCTCAATAGTAGTGGCCTGCTCCTTTTTTGCCTTCTTCGATGATGCACCTGCAGATCCGGACTTCGCATTTCTCTTTCCGGCCATTATTGCAGCAGGAGAGAAGTGAGGGAGGAGAGAGAGAGAGGAGGGAGGGGTTGCGGCGGAGATATAGTACGCAGAGGTGTTTTTTTTATAAGTGTAGAGAGAGAAAGAGAGTGACGAGGGTTTTATTGGATGAGAGAGAGAGAGTGGGGGGGGGGGGGGGCGGTGAGTTAAATTTTGAAATTGGGAAAGTCGTGTGGGCGGGAAAGGGCGAAAATTTGGGGAGGGGGAAGGAATGATTTGAAGTAATGGCTTCAAATTCGGAAAATGTGATCGTTGGTAGACTTAGGGGACTGTTTGGTTGTACTCTTTCTATCCCTAAATGAGTGTCCATTTTCAAAAAAAAAAATTATCTTTGAATGAGTATATTTTTTTAACATAACTTTTTCCCTAAACGTTTTTTTAAAAAAAAAAAATCACCCGTTTCTTATATCTTCAAAACAAAAGGTTTGTAAAGAATATTACAAGATTATACATATGAATCGTTGTTACCAAATTGTTCAAAAAGTTGAGATTTTCAGTGTCCTTTAAAATGAAATTTTGACACTCATTTAGAGATAGATGTAGTAGTTTGTAGTGTTCATAAATCTAAATTCCTGGTTTCAAAAAAAAAAAAAAATCTAAATTCCTTGGTTTCAAACAAAATAAATACTGTATGTCCTTCAAAAAAATATATATATACTCCCTCTGTCCCACCTTACTGGAGACTTATTTCCATTTTGATCCGTCCCACTTCACCTGAGACCCCTCAAAATGGAAATTTTTTTATAATTTTATATTCAATCTACCCACCCACTCATTCTCTCTCTTCATTTTCTACCACACAATTTATTCAACCAACCTGCTATTAACTCCACTCATTCTCTCTTTCTTCATTTTGTACCACACATTTTCTTTATTTTGTTCTTTTTCCTTAATTATTGTGCTCACCTCTTAGGTCTCAAATAAGGTGGGACGGGGGGAGTATATATACTTATGAGTTGGTTTTGGCCCTTTTGGAGGAAACTAGTTCTTCAATAAATTATAAAAAGTCCATTTTTAACCCTTAACCCTTAAACCCTACACCCTAAATCCTAAACCCTAAACCTTAAACCCGAACCCTTATAAAACAATACTTTTTATAACTTATGGAGAAACTAGTTTTCCCAAAATTTTCTATGTATGCTAATGCGAAAATCAGTTTCCTAATTTTTATATAACCATCATTTCTATACTGGATTATCAAATTTTTATAATAACCATCATTTCTATACTGGAGTAATAATATAAAAACAAGAAAGTCTTACCATTTTTAGAATGTGACCCATATGCACCTCCAAAATATGAAAGTTGGGTAAATAAGGTCAAATATGTTATTATCTTTAATTTGACACAAGTAGTCAACTTTGCATGTAGATTGATTTTTACATGATACTTTTAATTTTTTTATTTAGTGAAAAAATAAATATTGATCAATATATAGGATTTTTTTTTTCTTCAAATAATTCCCTTTTGAATCCATATGTACCAGAATGACACTAGGGAAAATTTATGTACCAAAATGACCACTTTGTGAGAACTGAGAGGTCGGCATTGGTAGTGCTGTTTTTGGTTTGAAGTTGTCGTTGGCAATGCCGATTTTAGGTTTAAAGTGAAGTCGGCATTGGCAACGCCGACTTTAGCTTTTTTTTTTTTTTTTTTGCCTATGCTGAAGTGCAAATTAGTGGTTTTCGTAGTCTTTTTTTTTATTTATTTTATTCCCGAAAGATGACTTTTTCTTGTTGTTAAGAACAATTTGTTTCATTGTTTGCACTACTTTTTTTTTTACTCCCTCCGTTCCAAAAAGTTAATCCCAATTTTTAATTGTCTACTTTTTCTTTTTCTTTTTTTGTCTAATTACTTGTTTCCATTTTTAATGATTTCCTATTTCCATTTTCAAACTGTTCATTAAATAGGAAATCATTAAAAATGGAAACAAGTAATTAGAGAAAAAAAGAAAAAGAAAAAGTAGACAATTAAAAATTGGGATTAACTTTCTGGAACGGAGGGAGTAAAAAAAAAAGTAGTGCAAACAATGAAACAAACTGTTCCTAACAACAAGAAAAAGTCATCTTTCGGGAATAAAATAATAATAATAAAAAAAAAAGTCTAACGAAAACCACTAATTTGCACTTCAGCATAGGCAAAAAAAAAAAAAAAAAATAGCTAAAGTCGGCGTTGCCAATGCCGACTTCACTTTAAACCTAAAGTCGGCATTGCCAACGACGACTTCAAACCAAAAACGGCACTACCAATGCCGACTTCTCACAAAGTGGTCATTTTGGTACATAAATTTTCCCTAGTGTCATTCTGGTACATATGAATTCAAAAGGGAATTATTTGAAGAAAAAAAATCAATATATAGTGACAAATTACTAATTGATATGGATAAAAGGCGTTGGAGTTTTTGCATGTAGATTGATTTTTATATGATACTTTTTAATGTGTCATTCTTATTCAGCTTATTAAAATTTATTTAAAATGAGTATAATTAACAGACCGTGCATCGCACGGGAGTAGCACTTGTCTTGATAAAGAAGGAATACTGTAGTTGGCAATTCTGGTCTTGGGTAAGCATTTTTTCCAAAATTAATACTCCATCCGTCCCTCTTTAATCTACAAGAATTACCCATTTGGTTGTCCCACTTTTTCAATTTGATGCATTGAACGGTGATTATCTACTCCTCTTTTATAGTATTTCAATTACATAATAAATAACTAATTATACTTTAAATCAAGATTGGAATTAAATATTTAAAACTAAACATTTATTTTAGACGGATCTATAGTACATTTTTAAGTTGGTACATGAATGTGATTCATTTTGTATTTAAAATAACTAGTGAATAACCCGTGCTTTGCATGAAACTAATTTACTATTTTTTCGTATTTTTTTTTATGTTTTTATTTACTAATGTAACATAATAATTTTTTTAGTATAACTATATTGTAAATGAATTAAAATGTTTGCTTATAAATTTAGGAGAATTGTGTTAATTTTTTAGTAATAATTATTATAATTAACTAATATTATTAATTTTCATTTTAACATATATAATAACTATTATTATTCACTGAACGACATAAACCGACCGAGATACTGGGCCACGACATGTACAGGCCCAAGCCCAGGAATCAAGGACCAAGACATGTCCCGGCTAGACATATGCCGAGCTGTGGTCCATATACCGACTTGTGCCGATTTAATAGGATAAGGTTACATCCCTAATATAACGCGGAATCAACAAATAAGAGTCCAATCTCTGTACAAATAAAAGGATTCCTTACTTAACAAGGAGATCTCTTTTACACAGAAAAGAACGATCACAATCCTTATCAGGATTTCTATTTTCCTAAATACGAGTTCTACGTCAATACGGGCTCCTTGGCTTCCTTTACAAGTCAGGATTAATTCACCAACACATATGTAAACAGGCCCTCAATACAAGAAAAGGGTAACGAATTCTCTTGGCTCTTACTCTAGTCAATTGATTTGTGTTTGTTTTATCTCATACAAAACATATTCTTACTCTCACGCCGGAGGGCCTTCACTGGTGAAGCCCCGGCTAGCTCACGTTTATTGTTTCGTGTGTGTAGATCCGATTGAGGAGTTCTCTTTGCTGGGACTATCTGAACCGTTCGACGAAAGGCTGATCCGGTACGTTTTTGGCAGCATCAGTTTGGTTCCATTGCTGGGAAACGATAGATCGGAGAACTTTTTGTCCGGATAAACCACAATCTCCTCATGGCTGAAATACCAGCCGACGGGCAACAAGCAAGTGTTACGCCTGAAGGCGATCTCAATCCGCCACCACCTAACGTGGCCAATAACGCTGCTCTGACTCAAGGGCTCCTTCCTCCTCCGCCTCAACCCCATGGGGGCGGTATGCATACGCGTTCAAGAGGACCTCCACCTGAGGTTACATAAATCTATGGACGACGGAGGAGAACAACTACCCGACCTCAAAATAGTGAAGCTGGCCCATCAAGACCACAACCTTTAGATCGAAGAGCATTGCTTCTACAAAATCTCACGACTCTCCAACAATTGGCTAACGCTCAAAGAGCTCTACTGGAGTATGACCCTGAGCACTCCATGGCACATCTCCTCCAGCCCTCCAGAACTAGGTTCATAGTGTAAATACTGCTACGTCCTCTACCAAGTTTGGTCAGAACTTGGATTTGGGTTAAGAGTACTATTAGATATCTCTAGTCTATTACAAGCACGGCTTTGCCGGTATACAAAGACTAAGTTCTAGAAATTTCTAATGGATCGTAAAACAAATCTGACCAAGTGTTTTTGAGCGGCAAGTTCAAGAGAACTTATCTCACTCAGGTGGGTGTGTGAATAACTTAAACAACGTATTCCTTAAATGATCTAGTTCGGGAATACTAACAATGTTGTTTGAGTTGGTGCACAAGTGTATGTCTTATTAAATGATCTAATGATTATCTGGATACAGAATGTTTGAGTCTTTAATGAATACTCAAAAACATTCAACTCTCTTCAATGCTCTATTTTCACCAACCTTCTTCAATTGTCTATGTCGCGCCCCGTACCCGTGGTCCTACTTGGCCCCACGCTCGGGACACGAGTGGAAGACGTTATAAAACTTTTCCCAAAATTTTTCGAAATATACTTTTAGAAAGTGGAATAAAAACACACTTGAAGTTCAAAGACTTCACTTAACTTGAAACAAACTTTTACAAACACTTTCACGACGAAAGTACTTAGCCCGAAGGCTTACAACTTTTAAACAACTATACATACATCAACATTTACCAAAATAGAGGTGACCATAAGAAAGTACGGGTACTCTACCCAAAGGGTTTACATTTACATAATGTAACCTTCAACAAAACAAGTCCCAACTCTTACCAAACGAACGTCCTCCCGTGCCAAGTGTCCTATCCCCTGGACCCGCCTTTATCTAAAACAGTAAACAAATAAGGGTGAGAATAAATCTCAGTAAGCTACTAAAATGCAACTACGTTACATGCTGATATGATGATCATAAAGAAACAATATCAACAGTAATCATATAGCATATAGCACATAACATCAACTCATATATCACATTAGTCACAGAGCCCACACTCCGGTGGATACCAAGCCAAGGTTTACCCAATAACCATAACTTATGAGAATACCAATTGAGAAACCCATCAGAGAAAACCATCTGAGCAGCATAAATAGCTGAAGCCGTCGGGATCCCGAAAACCAAACCATAACCAATAGAACCAAGTAACCAGAGAGGGAAATATGACACAAAGTCATAACCCAAATACTCACCAAGGGGAGCAATTCATCCCATCCAAGGCCAATCTGGACTGGGGAAACTAGAAGGCACAGTGGACACCTAATAGTGAACTTGGCTTGCGTGCCACTATAATTCTCCCACCGCGTGACTCACAAGCTCCAATGGAAAACCTTATAGTGGACTTACCTGTACCACTATAATCTTTCCATTGGCTGACTCCATAACAAGACCAGCTGGACTTTCACAAAAAGCACAGTAATGAATACTTGCTAAACAAAACCCAAGGCATTTAATCCAAGAAGGAATTAAGCCAAAAACATCACAAGATGCACACGAAAGATTTCTCATAAAGAGTCCATAATAAGGACATTTAGTCACAACCCAATCTTTTTCATCAACGACATAAAAGTCATACACATTCATGTTTAAGTCATAAGCCACCCCAAGGATCACAAAACACTTGTCCGCTTATACCCCATATAACACAAACTATCAAACCTTGGAAACAGGGGGGTGCGCACGCCTCACCCCATAGGGTGCGCGCGCTTCCAAGGACCAGAACTTCACTATTTTTGGTTCACTTAAGGGTGCGCGCGCCTCACCCAAAAGGATGCGCACGCCTCCCTTCTCCAGTCAATTTTTTCCTAGGTTGGTAACAATGGGTGCGTGCGCTTCCTTATATAGGGTGCGCGCGCCTCCTCCTATTTTGGGCCAAATCCCAGATTCTTCCTTAGTTCAATTTTTACTCCTTCCGTCCCACAAGCATAACATATACTGCACAACTTAATACACAATTTAGTACACAACATTGATACTTCATTAAGATTTCAATATAAGTTTCTAAGCCCTTTCCAAACTCAGCCAAACAAATTTCCATCTACTCCCTTTGTCCCAAAATTACAAGTATAGCAAATATTACCCAAATCACAAAATTAACAAGTAGGAGTATCATATATAGCATATATGACTATTTTAACATTTAAAGGGGAATTAGTAACTTACCTAGTTCCGGAAAAAGTACCGCTGAAATAAGTTTTGTTCGGCTAGGAATGACCTACTCAACGCCCTGATCATTTTTATATAATTAGTTTTTAAAACGGGTAAGTAAATAAAAAGAATTAAATCAAAATGGGTTGAACTTACCTTTTTCTCCTAAACCCTAACTGATACGTAGAAAGTTGCAGAAGAATGTTGTTTACACAGTGAAGGAAGAGGGAAGGGAAAGTTTCCTTAAATATCTTTACCCAATTTTCATTTTGATCACCCAAGATTTGTTTTTAACACTTTAGCCCCTAAACTTACATTTTCAACTAGGACCCTAAAGTTTCAACTTAATCATTTAACTCCTTTAATCATTATTTTTACTAACTAAGTAAATAACACAAATAATCAAGTATGATATGCAAATCATAAAATATGATGCAACACATAAAAATGCACATATAAATCAAATAAAAACCCCCCAAATTATAAAATAAATAGAAACGGGTTTTGGGGTCGCTACAATCACTCCCCCTTAATGAAAATTCGTCCCGAATTTTAGGGTTACTTACCGAGGCCCTCAAACAACCAAGGGTACTTCCTCTCGATCTCTTCCCGAAGTTCCCAAGTCGATTCCTCCACATTGTGATTCCTCCACACAACTCGAACAAGAGGGATACTTTTGTGTTCTCAATTCTTGCACCTTCGAATCAATGACTTGGACCGGATGTTCCTCATAAGACACACTCGGCTCAATATCCTCGGGTACCTCAGATAGAACATGAGAAGAATCATACACATACTTCCGAAGCATAGAAACATGAAACACATTATGGATCTTATCAAGAGAAGGAGGTAAAGCAAGACGATAAGCCCGATCCCCCACTCTTCCAAGAATCTCAAATGGACCAATAAACCTCGGAGCAAGCTTGCCTTTCTTCCCATATCTTCGAATACCAACCTTAGAGGAAACCTTCAAAAACACAAAGTCACCCTTTTCGAACTCAAGGTCTCGCCTCCGATGATCAGCGTAGCTTTTCTGTCTACTCTGGGCAGTACTCAAACGATCTCGAATAAGTTTAACCTTCTCAACTGAATCATTAACCATCTGAACACCCCAAATCTTGGCTTCTCCCACTTCATCCCAACAGATAGGAGACCGACATTTCCTCCCATACAAGGCTTCATAAGGAGCCATCCCAATACTGGACTGAAAACTGTTATTATAAGCAAACTCTACGAGAGGCAAATGAATATCCCACGAATCTGAAAAATCCACTGAGCAAGCCCTCAACATATCCTCAAGAATCTGGATAGTTCTCTCGGACTGGCCATCTGTTTGAGGATGAAAAGCTGTACTAAATCTCAACTCTGAACCCAAAGCCTTCTGAAACGCTTGCCAAAACCGAGATGTGAATCTAGGGTCACGATCAGATACAATGCTCACTGGAACTCCATGTAACCTCACGATCTCATTAATGTACAAAGTTGCAAGCTTTTCCATAGAATAACCGATCTCAATAGGTAGAAAATGAGAAGACTTTGTCAATCTATCAACAATCACCCAAACCGCATCAAACCTTCTTCGAGTACGAGGTAACCCTGTCACAAAATCCATGGTAACATGTTCCCACTTCCATTCTGGAATCTCCAACGGTTGAAGCAATCCTGGAGGCCTTTGATGTTCAGCTTTAACTTGTTGACATGTTAAGCACTTGGATACATAATCCGCTATCTCTCTCTTCATATTATTCCACCAAAAGTGTTGCTTCAAATTCTGATACATTTTAGTACTCCCGGGATGAATAGTATACCTTGATTTATGGCCTTCATCAAGAACTTGGTGTTTAATCCCATCAACATTAGGCACACACAACCGACCTCTGAAAGTCAATACCCCTTCAGGACTGAGGGAGAAATCCTCAAATTTACCATCTTTGATTTTATCCATAATCTTTACCAATTCCGGGTCATCCTTCTGAGCTTCCTTTATTTGTTGAACTAAAGTTGGAAATACTCGAATATTCGCAAAAATAGCTCCATGCTTTGATTCATAAGGACTCCAATCTCGAGCATCCTCCAACATCTTCCATTCCCGCACCATCAATGAAGCTACATAAGACTTCCGGCTAATAGCATCAGCTACCACATTTGCCTTGCCCGGATGATAAGAAATTGTACAATCATAATCCTTCAATAGCTCCATCCATCTTCGTTGTCTATTATTCAACTCTTTCTGGGAGAAAAGATACTTCAAACTCTGATGATCTGTGAAAATCTCAAACTTTGCTCCGTAAAGATAATGTTTCCACTTGTGCAATGCAAAGACAATAGCTGCAAGCTCCATGTCATGGGTAGGATAATTCTGCTCACTCGGAGTCAACTTCCTCGAAGCATATGCAATCACCCTTCCATTCTGCATTAATACACACCCGAGGCCTTCTTTAGAAGCATCACTATAGATTACCAAATCATCATTACCATTAGGTAGGGCGAGAATAGGAGCTGTAGTCAATCTCTTCTTCAACTCTTCAAAACTAGCTTGACACTTTTCATCCCACACATAAGGAATATTCTTTCGAGTCAAATGAGTCAAGGGAGCTGCAATCTTAAAAAACCCCTCAATGAACCTTCTGTAGTACCCAGCTAACCCCAAGAAAATTCGAATTTCTGTAACTGATTCTGGCCTCCTCCAATTCACAATAGCCTCAACTTTGGATGGATCAACTGATATACCTTTATTGGAGATCACATGCCCAAGAAAAGATACTTCATTGAGCCAAAAAGCACATTTACTGAATTTAGCAAACAACTGCTTCTCACGAAGAATAGATAAAACCATTCGTAAATGCTGCTCATGCTCCTCCCGGGACTTGGAATAAACCAGAATATCATCAATAAATACAACGACGAAGGTATCAAGATAAGGGTTAAAGACTCTGTTCATCATATCCATAAAAACAGCCGGAGCATTAGTCAACCCGAAAGGCATAACAAGAAACTCATAATGGCCATATCTACTACGAAAAGCAGTTTTAGAAATGTCTTCAGAACGGATTTTCAACTGATGGTACCCACTCCTCAAGTCAAGTTTTGAAAAGACAACTGACCCTTGAAGTTGATCAAATAAATCATCAATATGAGGAAGCGGATATTTATTCTTTATAGTTACCTGATTCAGCTTTCTGTAGTCAATACACAGCCTCAAGGACCCATCTTTCTTTTTAACAAACAATACTGGAGCTCCCCACGGGGATACACTAGGAAGAATGAATCCTCGATCAAGTAACTCTTGCAACTGAACCTTCAACTCTTTCAATTCAGCTGGGGCCATTCTGTAAGGTGCCTCAGATATAGGAGCCGTACCTGGAAGTAAGTCAATACAGAACTCTATTTCCCGGCCAGGAGGCATAGCATACTCAGAAGAAAATACATCTGAAAATTCTTTAACAATAGGCACATCCTCAATATCAGGAACCCTTTTAGTAGTATCCAAAACACTAGCCAAATACCCCGCACAACCACGGTTCAACAACTTTCTAGCCTTCATATAAGAAATAATTCTAATCTCTCTACCCCAAGGAACAGTTTCAAAAGAAAACTTAGGAACATTAGGGATAGAAAATGTGACCACTTTATTAGCACAATCAACAAACGCATGATATTTACCCAACCAATCCATACCCAAGATAACATCAAAATCTTGTAATGGTAAGATAACTAAATCAGCAGGTAAAACATGCTCACTTATATGCACATCACAAGAATGCAACACCTCATTAGTCACCAAACACTCCCCTATAGGAGTTGACACCTCTAACACATAAGGCAGAGATTCAGAAGACTTATGCAATCGAGAAGCAAAATGCACAGACACATAAGAATGCGATGAGTCAGGGTCTATAAGTGTACGTGCCCTCAAACTAGACACAGAAATAATACCTCCTATCACATTAGAGGACTCCGAAGCCTGTTGCTGAGAAATGGCAAAAACACGACCCTGAACCTTAGGCTTGCCTGAGGAATCCCTCTTCTGACCCTGAGAGGACCCAACCACACTTCCCGATGCTTGCATCCTATACTTAGGGCAATCCCTCTGAAAATGTCCTAACTGACCACAGTTCAAACACTTGCCCTGCTTCTTCCAACATCTCTCTTCTGAATGCCATTCTTTCTGACAATAATTACAAACTCCTTTACTCTGACTCCCTGAAGTGTTACTTTGATTTCTATTACCTGACTGTCTTTGAGAAGACCCTTTAAATTGTGAAGATCCACCTTGATTTCCTCTACTCTCACCACGTGGTTGTTGCCTAACTTGCTTCCCAGCGCCTAACAATTCCATTTTCCTTTTATGTTCCTCAATGTCATGCTCCACCTGGTAAGCTCGATCCACTGCATCCTGAAAATCTTGCAACTTATGGGATACTAGCTGAGTTCTAATCACGGTTTTCAAACCTTTCACAAACCTCGAAGCCTTCCTCTCCTTAGTTTCCACTAGGTGAGTACAATACCTGGACAACTCTGAAAATTTAGCTGAATATTGAGCAATTGACATAGAACCTTGCTCCAAGTTAAGAAATTCCATCTCCTTCCTGTCTTGATCTACTCGAGGAATGAAGTGTTCTTTAAACTTCCCCAGAAAATTCTCCCAAGTGTAAGGTACATGAGTCTCATCCCATTTAGTTTTCAAAGCTTTCCACCAATGCTCAGCCGCTCCATTCAGTTTATAGGTAGCAAACCTGACTTGATCTTCCTCCGAACATCTCAAAGCATCAAAGATCTTTTCCATCGATTCAATCCACCTTTCAGTTTTAGATACATCGGGCTCTCCATCGTACTCCATAGGCTTCATTTTCAGAAACTGTTCTAGGCCATATCTTGATGGTACCTGTTCCCTTTCTTGCCTCTGATCACTTAAAGTTTTCATCGCTGCTTCAAACATTCCCTGAAACATAATTCTAGCCTCTTCTCTGGCATCCCCTTGCCCCGAAGAACCGGCCTGATCTCCGTCAGTTTCACCCATTTTTAATGAATACCTGCATCCAACACTCAACGTTACTCACTCTATACTCTACTACCCTCCTAGGTCATTTAGTCATTCTAGACCATCTACAACCTAGCTCTGATACCAACTGTCGCGCCCCGTACCCGTGGTCCTACTTGGCCCCACGCTCGGGACACGAGTGGAAGACGTTATAAAACTTTTCCCAAAATTTTTCGAAATATACTTTTAGAAAGTGGAATAAAAACACACTTGAAGTTCAAAGACTTCACTTAACTTGAAACAAACTTTTACAAACACTTTCACGACAAAAGTACTTAGCCCGAAGGCTTACAACTTTTAAACAACTATACATACATCAACATTTACCAAAATAGAGGTGACCATAAGAAAGTACGGGTACTCTACCCAAAGGGTTTACATTTACATAATGTAACCTTCAACAAAACAAGTCCCAACTCTTACCAAACGAACGTCCTCCCGTGCCAAGTGTCCTATCCCCTGGACCCGCCTTTATCTAAAACAGTAAACAAATAAGGGTGAGAATAAATCTCAGTAAGCTACTAAAATGCAACTACGTTACATGCTGATATGATGATCATAAAGAAACAATATCAACAGTAATCATATAGCATATAGCACATAACATCAACTCATATATCACATTAGTCACATAGCCCACACTCCGGTGGATACCAAGCCAAGGTTTACCCAATAACCATAACTGATGAGAATACCAACTGAGAAACCCATCAGAGAAAACCATCTGAGCAGCATAAATAGCTGAAGCCGTCGGGATCCCGAAAACCAAACCATAACCAATAGAACCAAGTAACCAGAGAGGGAAATATGACACAAAGTCATAACCCAAATACTCACCAAAGGGAGCAATTCATCCCATCCAAGGCCAATCTGGACTGGGGAAACTAGAAGGCACAGTGGACACCTTATAGTGAACTTGGCTTGTGTGCCACTATAATTCTCCCACTGCGTGACTCACAAGCTCCAATGGAAAACCTTATAGTGGACTTACCTGTACCACTATAATCTTTCCATTGGCTGACTCCATAACAAGACCAGCTGGACTTTCACAAAAAGTACAGTAATAAATACTTGCTAAACAAAACCCAAGGCATTTAATCCAAGAAGGAATTAAGCCAAAAACATCACAAGATGCACACGAAAGATTTCTCATAAAGAGTCCATAATAAGGACATTTAGTCACAACCCAATCTTTTTCATCAACGACATAAAAGTCATACACATTCATGTTTAAGTCATAAGCCACCCCAAGGATCACAAAACACTTGTCCTCTTATAGCCCATATAACACAAACTATCAAACCTTGGAAACAGGGGGGGTGCGCACGCCTCACCCCATAGGGTGCGCGCGCTTCCAAGGACCAGAACTTCACTATTTTTGGTTCACTTAAGGGTGCGCGCGCCTCACCCAAAAGGATGCGCACGCCTCCCTTCTCCAGTCAATTTTTGCCTAGGTTGGTAACAATGGGTGCGTGCGCTTCCTTATATAGGGTGCGCGCGCCTCCTCCTATTTTGGGTCAAATCCCAGATTCTTCCTTAGTTCAATTTTTACTCCTTCCATCCCACAAGCTTAACATATACTGCACAACTTAATACACAACTTAGTACACAACATTGATACTTCATTAAGATTTCAATATAAGTTTCTAAGCCCTTTCCAAACTCAGCCAAACAAATTTCCATCTACTCCCTTTGTCCCAAAATTACAAGTATAGCAAATATTACCCAAATCACAAAATTAACAAGTAGGAGTATCATATATAGCATATATGACTATTTTAACATTTAAAGGGGAATTAGTAACTTACCTAGTTCCGGAAAAAGTACCGCTGAAATAAGTTTTGTTCGGCTAGGAATGACCTACTCGACGCCCTGATCATTTTTATATAATTAGTTTTTAAAACGGGTAAGTAAATAAAAAGAATTAAATCGAAATGGGTTGAACTTACCTTTTTCTCCTAAACCCTAACTGATACGTAGAAAGTTGCAGAAGAATGTTGTTTACACAGTGAAGGAAGAGGGAAGGGAAAGTTTCCTTAAATATCTTTACCCAATTTTCATTTTGATCACCCAAGATTTGTTTTTAACACTTTAGCCCCTAAACTTACATTTTCAACTAGGACCCTAAAGTTTCAACTTAATCATTTAACTCCTTTAATCATTATTTTTACTAACTAAGTAAATAACACAAATAATCAAGTATGATATGCAAATCATAAAATATGATGCAACACATAAAAATGCACATATAAATCAAATAAAAATCCCCAAAATTATAAAATAAATAGAAACGGGTTTTGGGGTCGCTACACTCTAAGTCCACTATTTATAAGAGGAGTGAATGTCTTGAGTCTTGTAGAAGAAGGCTTGCAATTTGAATATCCAGCTGGGTAGTTGAGGAGTATTAAATGCGATATCTTTAGCATTAATGGCGAAGATATAGAGTACACGCATGCTTACAAAAGTCTGATGGGTAAAGACTATTTTGTCTCTACCGGTTACCTGCAAAAAGCAAGTAGGGACAAAGTATAGCTAAAACTAGCTATGTGTCAGACGGCGCAGTAATCATGACAGAGCAGTTAAACTACTTTTTGATACAACAGTATGAAAGGACAGAGACAATCATCAAGGTTGACTTTAAGATGAAACGATGTAACCTGACTGACAGTACAGACTGTCTTTCTTTATCAGCATGTTGAGAATGTAGTTGATCGGCAACTTTGTGTTGCAAGTAGATCGGCAACTTGTCGCGTGTTGAGAATAGAGTTGATCGGCAACTTGTTTACTGGTCTGCTGATTTGCTTCCTCTTGCTGGTTTGCTTTGTATGAAGAGATGTAATACACCTGTGCTGGTCACCAAGAATCCTAAGAGTACCTTACAAAGGTTCTAATAAAATTTGGGGATCCTAAGTGATAACTATGATTGGGATTAAGCAATTCTATGTCCTAAACATATATTTGAACAACAATCTCCTCCTAATTGCTTAAGTCCAATCACCCTATCCAAGAACATCTATCTTAGCTTAGTAAAAGAATGTATAAGAAATGTCTATTTATTATCATTCCCTAAGCCAAGTCACACACTAGATGTCTTAAAGAGGTAAAAATACAAAATGATAAAAAGTGAGAGTAAAAGGAAAAAAAATGAGTTGCTGATTGCTATGATCAGCAGGGAGAATAACAATCTGCAAAATAAAGTTAGCATGAATAGTAGTAGATATTATAGGAGAATATAACATATAAAAATAAGCACACATAAGACAGTAATGGTTAGCAAAGAAGTCTTGGATAAATCGTTGAAGGTCTTCTGGATATCTATATCATTGGCTATATTGACTAGGAAACAGGAGGATCCTCTTGCTGGTCAGTGGCCTTTGATGTAGAGTCGGCAAGCTTGGCTTTCTTCTTTGCTCTTTTCTCTTTCTTTTCAGCTTCTCTCTCCTTCCTCATTTGAGTGCTCTCCAGTCTTTCAGTCAGCATGGCATTGTTAACTTCCAGAGCAGCTATTTTCATTTGAGCATCAGCAAGAGCAGACTTGGCAGCAGATAGATCTTTTTCAGTTCTTTCTAAGTCTTTGATCTGCAACCTTTGCTCATCAACTAGTTGCTGTTGAATAGAATGCATACTCCCCAAACTTTCTGAAAGGGTAATTAGCCTTGATTCTCTGTCCTCCAGTAGTTCTTTCAGGTCTTGGATTCTCTTGCATTCCTCCTCCTGATTGGACTTAAGGATTTTGTCAGAAAGATCCTCATGAATGCGGTTCAATTTGTCACGGAGGAAGAGACCAGTATCGCCCAGATCAGCACGAGTAACAGGCACTAGTAAATCCTCAGTATCCCTTCAAGGTGACTGAAGTATTCATACATACTATTCAGTACCACGGGCTTTGAAAGACCAAGAGAAGAATGCACCAGGAAGGAAGGAATGAAGTCTTCATTGATTAGATCAGCATCTTCTATAAGACCATCAGAAGCAGGCACAAACAACTCATCATCAGAAGATAGAACAATCAGTAATGGAGAAGCTGGCACAGGAGAGGGAGCAGATGGCAGAGGCAAAGGCAAAACTTGTTGAAGGAGAGAGGCATCAACAACATATCTATCGGCAAGAAGGAACTCAGCAGGAACAGACGTGGAGGTAACAAGATCGGTAGAAACTACATCGGCACGGGTGATCGGCAAAGGAAATCGAGGATGAATAATAACTGCACGTTCAGCCGGCAGATGGAACACTCCATTGTCTTCTAGAGAAAGAAAGATAGCTAGAATAAAATTCAAATAGGCACGACGTTCAAGAATCATGGTCATTAACCCGGAATTCATCAGCCTTGAGGTATAGACCAGATGATCGGCACGCTGTCTTGGATGGAACATCGGAAGAGTTAATGCAAGAGCAACAGATTTAACCAAGTGCAAAAGACCTCGAGAATCAGTAGCTCGGTATTCAAAAATGTCATGGAGTTCATCATTGATCATCATGCACCTTTTCATCAAACCATTTGTGGCGATGCTGACTTCCTTGGGAGATGGACCAGGTAGATGAATTTTGCCGCCAACTTTGAGCTTACCTGGCAAGCAATGTAGAGGTTCAAAAGCTGGTCCTTTTACCTTGAGCTTGGAGACCCGGGGAGCTTTCCCTTTTCTCCTTTTGAATTCAGGTTTAATCCAGGGCAAGAACGTAAGCTGTTCACTAGTTGAGCCGGGAAGAAATGAATGATTGGGACCAAAAGGATTAGGAATTGATTGCAGAGAATTTGATGGCAGCTCTATATAATCCTCAGGATCTATTTCATCGGAGCTGTCATTCCCACCAGCAGCGGCAGCAACAGGAACAGATTGAGCTTCATCAGTAACAACTGGAGCAACAAAGGCCTCGGGAGCAGGTAGCAAAGGAAAGGAAATAGGAGCAAATAAAGCATCCTGAAATTCCTCAAATTGTAAGTCAGCAGCAATCAGAGCATCAAAGTCAGCATTACGATCTGGATTGGCAATCTCTGCATCGGCACCTCCTCCCAATTTAACAATCTCTCTAACACCAGTAGGAGCTACCAGAATCACATCAGTAGAAGAGATAGGGACCTTAATAATCTGAGTGTCAGCAGTTGGCTCAGATGGATTAGTGTCGGTAGTTGGCTCATCAACATACACATCAGCAATAACTTCTTCATCAGCACAATCTCCTCCTGATATCGGCAAGCCACCAACTTCATCAGCAGATTGAGTTTCTATAGTTTCCTCAATTGATGCAAGTTGGTCTTCTTTAACAATCAGAGGTTGAGTGTCCATAGTTTCCTCAACTTGATTAACTAAGGATTCATCAGCAGTGCTGGTCTCATCAGCAGGTTGAGTGTCTGAAGTTTTCTCAACAGTCTGTTCAACAGACTTATCAGCAGAACCACGCTCAGAGCCATCACTGGCTAGAACTGAGTCAGCAAATACTTCAGCAGATGATATAGAAGTGGGGGCAGCAGCTGCATGATCTTGATCAGAGGAGGGCTTTTTAAAGACAATACTTATCGGCAGCTTATCATACTCACCGACAGAATCAGAAGAGGTGATTGCTTCACCAGCAGCTTTGTGAAAACAAACAAAATCAGCAGTATCAACAGAACTGGCTGGAGTTGGAATGGGTGAGATTATTGGTGAAGGAACTTGTTCAGGAATAGAGGTAGATGCTGGTGTAGAAGCAGCTCTAGCCTTAATAAAGGCCTCTGAATCGTTCAGCAGATTCAGTGTTATCCTTTGGACATTCTTTACAAATTAAGTGGCTTGAGCACTCTTATCCAGCCTTTCATTATCGTTGAAGTTCAGCAAATCATCCTCATCTTCTGGTCTTCCTAACTGATAAGGATCTTGTTCATCAAAGTTCATCAGCTGATTGAAGACTGAGGCATAAGCAACCCATACGTCTTGCACCATCAAATCCTGTCTGATCCTATCTTGAAATAGATAGACCTGATTCCAGGGAAGGGGTAGAAAATCAAAATACCTTCCAAAATTCAATCTTAACTCACTTTCAGACAATCTTTGGAATTTCTGAAGAGGCACAAATTTTTCTTTAAACATGTCGGTGACCCTGTTCAAACTTGTTAAATCAACATAATCAGCACGATTGCCAGGGGAAACTGTCTCTTTCCTTTCCTCATGAAATTGGAGCAACCGGCGAACAAACGGATGGAGATGATCGATGGGGAACACCCAATTCTTTGATAAGACCTTATTGGTGAATGACCAATGGTTTCTGAAGAAGATGTGAAATGTTGGGTTTCTGATTGGTTTGCACTTTCTGACAGAAGGTCCAGAGGCTACATCAGCAGCAGCATGGAGCTCAGGTAAATAAGGAAGATCTAGAATTCCCTTTTGAAGAGGGACTCTTACCCTTAAGTCAGATCCAATCAGTCTCCTTCTCTCAGCCATTTCATCGGCAGCATCAGTTTCATACTTGATAACCACAGAGGGAGCAGTAAGTGTTGCACCGGCAAGAAGAGATGGTGCAAACCTGATCTGCTTAGCTCTTGGATCAGTAGAAGGAATTTGAGAGGAAGGAACTTGAGAAACTGGAGGCTTTGGCTTTGGAGCAGCAGGAAGATCATCAATAGATACAACCTTTGACTTCTTGACTTGAGCTTTATCGGCAGCTTTGACTAGCCTTCTCTTCTTAGGAGCTGCTGGAGTAGAGTCGGCAAGAATCCTATCGGTAGATGGAGCAGGAGTAGAAACGTCGGTAGGGGCTACATCAGCAACCTTGACAACTTTCTTTGCCTTCTTCTTTTTAGGAGTACCAGCAGCAGGAATATTGTGCTGGTAGGAGCCTTTTTGGAAATCCTATTCCAATCAGTAAGCTTAAAGGATTTGAGCTTGTCAAAATCAAGACTAGGGGGTGCCGGTGAAGCCCTAACAATTGCTGAGTTACACCTCAAGATAGTGCTAATCAGCATATAGTGGCATCCTTTTACCAGGGTGAGCTTTGTTCTTCTTTCTATCCTCCTTATACTTAACGGCAGAAATGGCAATTACCCTAAACAGGTAGGCACACCAGTTGAATTCTTCTTGCAGCACGATGGCTGCCATTGCTTCAAACTGTATATCAGTAACATGGCTGTGAGAGCCAGATCTGCATACTAAGCATCTATCAACAATCTCTGCAAGAGCAAAGAATCTTCTTTTGTAGTGAGCTTTGAGATGATTATCTCTACTGAGTCTGGGACCGGCTCCCCTCATAAGGGTCCATGCCTTGTCCAATGTCTGGTCATCAGTAATAGAGTCAGCACCCTCATTCCCAAGCAGAGGGAATGCTTTATGAATAGAAGAGGGAGTAACGGAGATCGGCACGCCGGCGACGATTGAGGCGATGGAGATGAAGTCAGAGGAGTCATTGCGATCAGTGATGACGGAGGCATTTGAGAAGAACTCTTGAACTTGACCCAAAAAGATAAACTCAACACCAGTTGGAGTGATGAAGGAGTCCAGAAGAGAGCCAATCAAAAGATTCTTCAAGAAATCACCGTCAAGAGTGTCGTCGAAGAAGGTGGAGTCAACATAGCCTCCATAGATATCCTTTTCATTGCTAGATATTTTCTGCAAAATCACTCAAAAGATCTCACAAGTTAGAATAAATTAGTACAAAATAGATTTGAAATACAAGTGTAAAATCATCAAGTAGTTACCAGAAGGTAGAGTTAACTCTGGTTGAAGAAACGTAAGAGAATATGAGAGTAGATGAAGAACACACGCAAGAGTGATATTGAGAGAGAATGGAGAGCGAAAAGAATAAGAGGAGTTTAAGTGTAGCTTATATATTTTACGGAGGAGAGATAGAGAATAGGAAGAGTTTGCATGGGAGAAAGAGAAATAATGATGAGTTTAACTGTAGCGAATAACTAGGAGAACGTGCGCACACAATGCATTAAATGCACGAACCGGACGGTTTAATTTAGACGGTTAAACGTAGGAGAGAGAAAGGGTAGAAACGACAACAATAAAGTTAAGGTTACCTTTCTGATTTATCACAAAGAGTTGCGATAAATCTTTGACACGATTTGGGTAAGGCGGTGCACACACGTGTCAGAGAGGAGGTGTGACCGATTTGTACCTTTGATTTGACTAAGATTACGTCATGTGTCAGAGAATCCTTATCTGTTTGAATGAGATCTACCGATGAATTTTGAATTTTTAAATTTTGACGAGTCGGCAAGACATGATTCGGCAAGTTGTTGATCAGCAAGATTTTTATCGGCATGATGTTTGTCGGCAAGATAATTTTCGATCTGCTGATTTTATCGGCAGACTAACACAAGTAGCTAACTCAGCACAATTTTAACCATAATAATCAATCATACCTAGTTCACCTCTGAGGAATTCAAATCTTTTCTGATCTAAAGGTTTTGTCAGTATGTCTGCTCTTTGGTAATCGGTATGAACTTTGAGCAGCACCACGTTTCCCTTTTCAACATGTTCCTTCAGAAAGTGATACTTGATGTCTATGTGCTTGGTTTTGGAATGCATGACCGGGTTGTTGGAAACTGAGATGGCAGATTGATTGTCACAATAGATGGGACAAACTTGAGATGGAACTTCATAGTCAATAAGTTGCTGCTTCATCCAAAGGATCTGTGAACAGCAACTGCCGGCAGCTATGTACTCAGCTTCAGTAGTAGAAGTGGAAATTGATGCTTGCTTCTTACAGGACCAAGACACCAATCTATCACCAAGAAATTGGCAAGTTCCACTAGTACTTTTTCTGGTCACCCTACAAGCTGCAAAGTCTGCATCTGAATAACTTATTAGATTAAAAGATGAATCTCTAGCATACCATAATCCAAGGTTAGCAGTGCCACATAGATATTTAATGATACGTTTAACAGCTTGCAGATGAGATTCCCTAGGGTCAGCTTGAAACCTGGCACAAACACAAACATCAAACATAATATCTGGTCTACTGGCAGTAAGATAGAGGAGTGAGCCGATCATACCTCGGTAGAGTGTCATATCTACTTTCTTACCAGACTCATCCTTATCTAAGTGAATGTTAGTGCCCATAGGTGTGCTTTGAGAGTGAGCATTTTCAAAGCCAAACTTCTTGATTAATTCTTTTGCGTACTTGGCTTGACTGATGAATATTCCCTCATTTGATTGCTTGACTTGAAGTCCAAGGAAATATGTTTGTTCACCCATCATGCTCATCTCGAACTTGCTCTGCATTAGCTTCTCAAATCTCTTGCAAAGTGATTCATTAGTAGAACCAAAAATAATATCATCGACATATATTTGAACAAACAATGAATGACCCTTGTGCTTGGCAACAAATAAAGTAGTATCGATTTTACCTCGAGTGAAACCTAAGCCATCACTAAGTAAGAACTTAGAAAGGGTTTCATACCATGCCCTTGGAGCTTGCTTTAGGCCGTAGAGAGCTTTCTTCAATCGGTAGACATGATTAGGCTTCTTAGAGTCCTCGAAACCAGGTGGTTGTTCAACATACACAAGTTCTTGGAGTTCTCCATTCAGGAAGGCACTTTTCACGTCCATTTGATACAGTTTGAATTCTTTGAAGGCAGCATAGGCTAAGAAAAGTCTTATAGCTTCCAATCTTGCAACAGGAGCGAATGTCTCATCGTAGTCAATTCTTTCTTCTTGTCGGTAGCCTTTAGCAACTAACCTTGCTTTGTTTCTAATAATATTCCCAGCTTCATCCAATTTGTTCCTGTAGACCCATTTTGTACCAATCACTTGTTGAGATGATGGTCTTGGCACTAGTTCCGACATATTACATCTTTCAAACTGATTCAGTTCCTCTTGCATGGCTTCAACCCAACCAGGATCGGCAAGAGCTTCTTCAGTCTTCTTTGGTTCTATATTGGAAACCATAGCAGATGAGAAGAGACTTTCAGCAAATGCTCTACTAAGGTTTCTTGTCAATCTTGGTCCAAAGACATCATCAATCACATTTTCTAATGGATGATCATGAACTGGTCTAACTTCTCTCAGCACATCTTGTCTGACTGTATCTTGTTGTAAAGATTCGAGAGGAGGATCAAGATCAGCAGATGGAGAAGGAGAATTAGAGTTTTGGGTTAGAGGTGGATTAGATTGAGAGCTTGTTGGGAAGGCCCTTATAACAGAAATTGGTTGAGGGCTAGATCTGTCTTCAGGATGATCAGCAGAATTTGCATCGGCAAATGGATTATGAAAGTTATCGGTAAGATCATGTTCTGCCGATGATGGGAAATAATGAGTATCTGCTGGTTCTTCTACTGAAATGACTGGATCAGCAGCTGGTACTTGACCTGCAGGGTTAGAATTACTGGATTCACCTGTCTCATGAGCACTAGAAGCATTAGTACTATTTGGAGCCTTGTCAGACTCTAACAAATCAAATTCATCAAAGGTTACATGAACAGATTCAACAATTTTCAAAAGTTTCTTATTAAAAACTCGAAAGGCCTTACTGTGTTTAGCATATCCAACAAAGATTCCTTCATCAGCTTTCTCATCAAATTTACCTCTGTGCTCTTTACCGTTGTAAAGCACGTAACATTTGCAGCCGGATATTTTGAAGAATCCAATGTTTGGAGTTCTGCCTCTTCAGAGTTCATAAGGAGTCTTGTTATGGAATTTGTTGATAAGAGATCTGTTCTGAGTGAAGCAGGCGGTATTGATGGCTTCAGCCCAAAAATATTTCGGCAGCCTGGCTTCAGCAATCATGGTCTTACCAGCTTCAATGAGAGTTCTGTTCTTTCTCTCAATGACACCATTTTGTTGTGGTGTACCGGTAGCTGAAAAGTTGTGGTCTATGCCATGATCATCACAGTACTGAGCAATACCATTGTTCTTGAATTCAGTGCCATTGTCTGATCTCATGCTGATGATATCGCTTTCTTTCTGTGTTTGTAGTAGTCTGAATAACTTGGTAGCAACGGCATATGTTTCATCTTTGTGACTGAAAGTTTCCACCCAAGTATATCTAGAGAAATCATCTACTACAACCAAGGTATATCTAGTTCCCCCAATACTTGCTGTAGTTGTGGGGCCAAATAGATCCATATGTAGCATTTGGAGGCACTTAGATGTTGACATGAAGGGCTTGCTTCGGAAGGATGCTTTATGTTGTTTTCAAAGCTGGCAGGCCTTGCATTTCTTTCCTTGATCAGCAGACACTTGAGGTAAACCGGTAACCAGATTTGAACTGGCAAGCTTGCATAAATATTTGAAGTTCAAGTGACTGAGTCTCTTGTGCCATAGCCATGAGTTCTCACTGATGTTCTTAGCTACAAAACAAACATTAGCAACACCGATAATAGCACTTAAGTCTACTGCATAAATGTTACCTTTTCTTTTGGCAGTGAGAAAAGTTTCATTGGAAGCAATGTCTTTCACATAGCAACTGGAAGTAGTAAATACATATTACATTCCTTTATCACAGAATTGTGATATAGATAGAAGGTTGTGTTTCAGACCATCTACTAGAGAGACCTTCTGTACAGTAACTGCACCTCTCTTGATGGTACCAATACCGATGATTTTTCCTTTGGCATTATCACCAAAAACCACTGGGGGACCTGATGCTTCTGAGATATCGGCAAGTAGATCTGCAAATCCTGTCATATGTCTTGAACAGCCACTATCTAGAATCCACAAATCCTTGCTTGCACCAGTTGAGGCCATGAAGCATTCCTGAAATAAAACGGTATGCTTATGGTCCCCCTTATTCTTGGGTCTGAGGGTTAGTTCCTCTTTGGCAACCACATCTGGCCACCACTAGAGGATGTAACCTCAGTGGGTCCAGATAGGTGCTTCAAGAGGCATTCATGAGCCTTGTGACCATAATCAGAACAATTAGAACATCTCACTTGACTGATGGACTGTGGAGTCGGTAGAACATCATTCTGTTTAGTCAGTGCATCGGCAGAACTAGGGAATTTAGCAGGCAAAAACTTAGTAGGTTTAAAGGTGCTAGTGTTGCCTTTCTTTCCATTCTGTTTACCTTTGGCAGTTACCTTTTTAGGTACTTGTCCATCGGCAGCAGATGTGGTTAGACCGGCAGTACTAGCTCTGCTGATGTATTCACCAAGAATACCGTTATCGGCAGACTTAGTATCAACAACCTTAACATATCTTTGTTTGTGCTTATCATTCCTTTTGTTCTGGTTCTTAGGATACTTCATTGCCACAGCACTGTATATTGGCTTAGCATCCTTATGCACTGAGTTAACAGGACTACATTCAACTTTCTCATCCTTTTTCTCGGTCGCACAAGTTTCAGTAGAGCTACTGCTGCTGGAATCAAATCCTAACCCATATTGGTCCTTATATGACATTTGGGTCTGTAGGATTGTTTTAACGGCAACTCTATATTTTGTGTAAGAATCAACAATCATTGAGAGATGATTGTTTCTTTTCACAAGATCTTCGATTTGAGCTATCAATACTGCTACTTGGCTTTTGAGATCCAGGTTTTCTTTCTTTAGAAGAACAGACTCAAGCTCATGTCCTTTGAGAACCTTAAGTTCAGACACAAGCAAGCCATTCTCTGCAGAAATTCTATTGAAATCAGCAGCCATCACTTTATGAACACTACTCAGCTTCTCATGATCAATAAAAAGTTCATCCATTGTCTCTACCATTTCATCTTTGGATATTTTAGGAAAGGGGTCAGCTAAAATTTTGGTGGCAGAGGGAAAAGGGTTTGGGAGAAAAGTCAGGTAGAGAAGAGATGGGTTTAGATAAGCTTTTGGCAATGCTAGGATGCTCAGTGAATGAGAATTTTCTGGTCATTGGTAAGGGTTTAGGTTTGATGGCAGTGAATTGAATAGAGTTACACTGACCATAGAGAGAGGTTCCCACTTGGTGAACTCTGTATCCATTTGGGTTCTCTGTTTTGACACTAATCTCTTTGAAGTGTGGTTGAGGTCTTCCAGTAGCTTCTTCTCTGACTGGAGATCTTGGAGGAGATGGATCTCGGTAGACTAGAGTCGGTAATGTGGATGTATCGTCATCTTCCATGTCTAGGGCGATAAAACTTACATCGGCATCTTCATCTTCATCGGCATCTTCATCTGAGTCAGTTTCACACCAAACCGGTAAGGCCTTTTCTGTGCTTTCATCGGCAACAAAGCTTCAAGACTTGGGATGTCTCTTGTTGAATGACTTCCTCACATACTCATATTTTAGTTGAGGACATTTAGAAGCAAAGTGACCAGGTTTTCTGCAGTTGAAGCAAACAAGATCACCTTTGTTGTTCTTTCCGTCGGTAGCACTTGTTGAGGGTTTGTTGTAACTTGCTGGTTTTTGAAATGTTGGTGTGAATGATTTTGGTTGCTGGTAGCTTCCTTTCTGCATCCTTTTGAAGTCTTTAAACCTTTTGTAGTTCCTAGCGAAGGCGGCAAATTCGTCTTCTTCCATAGGCTGTTCTGAGGTAGTTTCAGGGGTTTTGGAACTGCAGGGTATTGGATGGGGATCTATAGGAGGGAATTTGTTTGAAGGGAAGGATATCTGTGACTGAGCTGATAGAGACAAGTTTTTGAAATTTTTATCGAGAACATTAAGTTTTTGCAGTTCTCTCTCATACAGAAATAGACTAGACACAAGATTCTGAATAGAAGTCTTGTTCAAGTCTCTCACTTCTCTAACAGCGGTGACCTTGGTATGATACTCATTTCCCAAAGAGCTTAGAAAACGAATATTCAGGTCTTTCATAGTGTAAACCTTTCCTAATGAAGCACATAAATTACTTACCTCGCAGAATCTGTCGTAGGCACTCCTTAGTGATTCACCATCTTGTTTCTTGAAGGATTCAAACTCAGCAATACAATCGTAGAGTCTGTTATCCTTTACCTGCTCATCACCTTCAAAGTATGCAAGGAGCTTGTTCCAGCATTCTTGAGCCATGGAGCACAAGTTAATGAGTTTATATTGCTTGTCGTCCAAACCACAAGAAATAATGTGGCATGCTTTTCCATCTAGAGCAGCTAAAAGTTTGTCGTCCTCAGTCCATTCCTCTCTTGGTTTCTCGACCAAAGTTTCTTCAATCTGAACATGGGTTTCTGTAGACACCCCGCCTTGGACCGCTCACCCCGATTGCACATTTGATTTTGTGTTTCTCCCCATTTTAAGTGTTTCTCGTTAGTTTCTGTCACTTCCGTTAAGTTCCTGACTGACTTCGTTAAGTCCAGGGACTAAACTGAATGACAGGGCTGACTTTCTAGTCCATTATGTCAAAATTGCCTTCTCTGAGTCGCGCGCCTCCGACACTAGGAGCCAGGCGCGCACGCCTCCCGCCCGCAAAGCAGGAAGCGCGCGCCTCTGGGCGTCAGTTACAGATTTCTGGCCAGGATTCCCTCCCTTGCTCAATTTACAGGATTTTGCCCGGGAAGGATTTCTTGGTGACTGAGTTTTGGCACCAAAAACACCCCTCTTTCACCTATAAAAACCTCTCTTTACCTCCATTTTCAAGGATCGAAAATTGATCAAAAAATCATTGGAAAAAAGCATCAAAAAACTAGACAAAGAGAGTCACTTTCTAAAGGTTCTCCAAGAATCAAATCAAGCAACATTTGAAGTTCTTCAAATTGTAGGTAAAAGTCCATCTTTTCCTTTCTTTTCTACCTCATCTCCTCTCTCTTTTACTTTAATCAAATGTGCAATCACCCAAATCATTTTGGGACATGACTCTAATGATCACCTCATCTCATTGAGGTTGGTTAAGGAGTTATCTCCTACATTCCAAATCATATTTTAAACCCCCCTTTTTATGACTTAAGGAAGAAGAAGAAGAAGAACATTTTCATTTATGTAGATTTTGATCAAGCAAGACCAACTTAAGTTGGGCGAGATGGGTGTTTCGGTACTTCCCATCTCGTAATCTAACCCCCGGACCTCAAAACAAAGAATCTCTGTTTTCGTAACCAAAACTTAGGCTACAATCAATAGGTTTTTCTTATGTTCCTCAAAACATAGGTGGCGACTCTAAAACAATCTAAAATCAAGTTAGACATCCTAGGATAATATCACGCGCTCGAGCCTAAGGCCGTGGTGTTCCCACCCGGGGTATCTACAGTTTCTTGTTCAGTGTCACGATCAGCATGTTGTGTCAGCGGAGTTGAGGGAATAGGTCTATAGGTGGTTGAGACTTTTAAAGGAATGATTGGACCACCTTCTATGACCTTCATCAACCGATCATCGATTGATTTCATATACTTTATCATACGAGATTTCCAGACACCAAACTCGTTGACATTTAACAACGGTATGGTAGTGATGTTAAATGACTGCATGATTTTTCCTGCCATGGTATCGGCAATACAAGCTGCAAAGCTTGGAAATTTCTTTCAAAATTCCAAGCTCTGATACCAATTGTTAGGCCCAATTGGTAGGAAAATAGGCTAGAGGGGGGGGGGGTGAATAGCCTTTTTAAAACTATTACAAAGAAACACTTTTAAATGCAAAGTCACTTATCAGTTTACAAACTATTATCAGTAAGCGCAACGAAGAAGATATGCCTAAGTTTTAACTCACACTTAAATCGGTAAGAAATAGTTTTCAGAGCTTAGTTTAAACACAAAGTTGTTTCCAAAAGTTCAATGCAGTTTCAAGAGATTGGTCAATGGAAATTACAATGAATCAGTACGAACATATGCAATCTGCCGGTGATAGAATTCCAACCGGCAATGATAAAGTAAGCAACAGAGACACAAGGATTTGGAGAGGTTCACAGTGTAAATACTGCTATGTCCTCTACCAAGTTTGGTCAGAACTTGGATTTGGGTTAAGAGTACTATTAGATATCTCTAGTCTATTACAAGCACGGCTTTGCCGGTATACAAAGACTAAGTTCTAGAAATTTCTAATGGATCGTAAAACAAATCTGACCAAGTGTTTTTGAGCGGCAAGTTCAAGAGAACTTATCTCACTCAAGTGGGTGTGTGAATAACTTAAACAACGTACTCTTTAAATGATCTAGTTTGGGAATACTAACAATGTTGTTTGAGTTGGTGCACAAGTGTATGTCCTATTAAATGATCTAATGATTATCTGGACACAGAATGTTTGAGTCTTTAATGAATACTCAAAAACATTCAACTCTCTTCAATGCTCTATTTTTACCAACCTTCTTCAATGCTCTAAGTCCACTATTTATAAGAGGAGTGAATGTCTTGAGTCTTGTAGAAGAAGGCTTGCAATTTGAATATCCAGCTGGGTAGTTGAGGAGCATTAAATGCGGTATCTTTAGCATTAATGGCGAAGATATGGAGTACACGCATGCTTGCAAAAGTCTGATGGGTAAAGACCCTTTTGTCTCAACCGGTTACCTGCAAAAAGCAAGTAGGGACAAAGTATAGCTAAAACTAGCTATGTGTCAGACGGCGCAGTAATCATGACAGAGCAGTTAAACTACTTTTTGATAAAACAGTATGAAAGGACAGGGACAATCAGCAAGGTTGACTTTAAGATGAAACGATGTAACCTGACTGACAGTACAGACTGTCTTTCTTTATCGGCATGTTGAGAATGTAGTTGATCGGCAACTTTGTGTTGCAAGTAGATCGACAACTTGTCGCGTGTTGAGAATAGAGTTGATCGGCAACTTGTTTACTGGTCTGCTGATTTGCCTCCTCTTGCTGGTTTGCTTTGTATGAAGAGATGTAATACACCTGTGCTGGTCACCAAGAATCCTAAGAGTACCTTACAAAGGTTCTAATAAAATTGGGGGATCCTAAGTGATAACTATGATTGGGATTAAGCAATTCTATGTCCTAAACATATATTTGAATAACATAATGAAAGTAGTATTGGTTCATTGAAACGACCATAGGTCTAGTGTTTGACCTTATTTGAATGATTAGTCTATTAAGATGACTTATATGTGTAAATAATGAGTATTATTAGCATGTGAGCTAACCTAGAGCAAGAAAGTATGGTTCGAGTGAAAAGACTATGAGTATTAATTGGTTTAGTGGGACAGCCAAGTGTGAACAAAAGTGGTCACGTGAAGCGACCAACGAAAATGGTCTATTGGAATGACCGGTGAAAATAGTAAGGGCCTAGTGGATCGACTTGCGATTAGTAATTAAGTATAGGGAAACGACTACTAAATAAGAATGGCCAAATAAACCGACCAAGGAAGAGATAATGGTCTATGAAGGTGACCAATAAGATAGAAATGGTCTAATGAATCGACCAATAAGACTAGTGAAATTGACTAATGGAAAGGAAGTCGGTCTATTGAAACGACCAGTGGTCTAGTATACGACCTATGATTCGAATGATAATCTATAGAGATGATCTACACGTAAAACATGAAAGATGATAAGCATTGATGGTATGAGAGTGCGTGAAAAAGTCTCATATTCATGATAGAACGAAAAGTATCATATTATTCGGCGAGTATCCGTAATACCAAAATGACCGAGTTCTTGATGTTAACTCAAGGAAATAAATATGTCTAAAGGGAGTTCCGGAGGATGGAACCAAGATGAGATTTTTTTTTTTGAAGTCGATTTGATCGAATTGGAGATTAGTGAATTCGATGTAATTTTGGGAATGGACTGGTTAGCTGCATACCCTACCCATGTCGATTGTTACAAGAAGGAAGTTCATTTTAGATTACCATCTGGAGAAGAGTTCTGTTTCCAAGGCACAAAGTCTAGGACTAGATTAGATTTTATTTCGGTGATGAAAGCTTGCACATTGTCAAGGAAGGGTTGTGATGGATTTTGGCCTACATTAGCGAGAATGACCAAAAAAAGGAAGTTACTATTGAATCTTTGTCTGTAATTAGAAATTTTGAGGACGTGTTTCTGGAAGATTTTCTTGGAATACCACCAGAGAAAGAGGTGGGGTTTACTATAGACTTGGTACCCGAAACCGCACCTATACCAAAGGCGCCGTATAGAATGGCTCTGACGGAACTGAAGGAATTGAAGGAGCAACTACAAGAGTTGTTGGACAAGGGTTTGATTAGGCTGATTGTAACACCATGGGGTGCATCGGTGTTGTTTGTAAAAAAGAAGGACAGATCGATGAGAATGTGTATCGATTATAGAGAATTGAATCGTGTAACGGTAAGAAATCAGTACCCGTCACCAAGAATAGACGATTTGTTTGACCAACTTCGAGGAGCGTAGTACTTTTCGAAAATAGATTTGAGGTCTGGTTATCATCAGTTAAGGGTGAAAAAGGAAGATATTACGAAGACGGCCTTTAGGACAAGGTATGGTCACTATGAGTTTTTGGTGATGCCATTCGGACTGACTAATGCGCTTGCTGCATTTATGGAACTGATGAATAGGATATTTCAAAAAAATTCCTGGACAAGAGTGTCGTAGTGTTCATTGATGACATCTTAGTTTATTCAAAGACTAAGGAGGAACATGAAGAGCATTTGAGGTTAGTGCTGCAAACTTTAAGGGAACAACAATTATATGCCAAGTTCAAAAAGTGCGAATTTTGGTTGGATAAAGTAGCGTTTTTAGGTCATGTAGTATCAAAGGATGGAGTGGCAGTAGACCCAACAAAAATAGAAGCTATCGTGAATTGGGAAAGACCCACTACGGTTAGTGAAATAAGGAGTTTCTTGGGATTGGCTGGTTATTATAGGAGATTCGTTGAAGGCTTCTCTAAATCGTCTGTACCGTTAACAAGGCTAACCCAATAAGGGGATAAATTCGTTTGGTCAGAGGATTGCGAGAAGAATTTCCAAGAGTTGAAGATTGGTGTCTGCACTAGTTCTTACGTTACGTTCTGGATCGGACGGATTTGTGATATATAGTGATGCATCAATTAAAGGATTAGGCTGCGTGTTAATGCAGAATTACAAGGTTATAGTCTACGCATCGAGACAATTGAAAGTCCATGAAAGGAACTATCCGACTCATGATTTGGAGTTAGCTGCGGTAGTTTTTTTGCATTGAAAATTTGGAGACATTACTTATATGGGACCACATGTCAGATTTACACGGACCATAAGAGCCTTAAGTATATTTTTAATCAAAAGGAACTTAATATGAGGTAGAGGATATGGCTTGAATTACTAAAGGATTATGATTGTGAAATCTTATACCATCCTGGGAAGGCCAATAAGGTGGCAGACGCGCTAAGTAGGAAGAATCATGGAACCCTAGCGACGTTAAAACTTAAGGAGGTAAGCGCATGGAACCGTATCGAAGTGTTGGGCATGAAAGTAAGAGTTCAAGGGTATATGGCACATTTGAGTGTACAACCTACGCTTTTGGACATGATCAAAACGGTACAAGCAACTGATGAGGAAGTGAGCAAGATACGTGTAGATTTAGTGGAAGGAAAAGGGAAAGACTTTCGTGTAGGAGAAGATAGGGTTGTGAGGTACCAATCAAGGATTTGGGTGTCAAGCAATAAGGACATCAAAAGATAGATCCTGAATGAAGCTCACTGTTCGAGGTTTTCTGAACATCCGGGAAGTACAAAGATGTATAGAGATTTGAGGGAATCTTATTGGTGGACCCACATGAAGGGGGATGTGGCAGAAATTGTGTCAAGATGTTTGGTGTGTCAACAAGTGAAAAGTGAGCATCAAAGGCCTGCAGGACTACTACAGTCGTTACCTATTCCCGAATGGAAGTGGGAACATATAGCGATGGATCTAGTGGTGGGATTACCAAAGACGTTGAAAGGATATAATGCAATTTGGGTCATTGTGGATAGACTTACGAAATCGGCCCATTTTCTGGCAATCAAGGTGACGGATTCCCTAGAAAAGATGGATAAGTTATACATTGATGAGATTGTAAGGTTGCATGGAATACCGGTTTCAATAGTGTCAGATCGAGATGCAAGATTCACATCAAAATTTTGGAAAAGTCTGCAACAAGCGTTAGGGACAGAGTTGACAATGAGTACAACTTTTCACCCGCAGACCGATGGGCAGTCAGAGAGAACTATTCAGATATTGGAGGATATGTTAGGAGCTACATCGTTGGATTACCAAGGGATTTGGGATGAACATTTTCCATTGGTGGAGTTCGCGTATAACAATAGTTTCCATGCTAGTATCGAAATGGCACCGTACGAAGCACTATATGGATGAAAGTGTAGATCACTGACTTGTTGGGACGAAGTAGGTGAAAGGAAGTTGACTGGACTGGAAATTATCCAAGTGACGGCGGATAAATTACAGCAGATACGAAATTGGCTTTTGACCGCTCAGAGTAGACAGAAATCCTATGCTGATCATAGGAGACGTGATTTAGAATTTCAGATAGGGGATAAAGTGTTTTTGGAAATCTCGCCAACTAAAGGAGTTATGAGATTTGGTATTCGCGGGAAGTTAAGCCCGAGGTACATGGGACCATTCGAGATTTTGGAAAGAGTTGGGGCAGTGGCTTATAAATTAGCCTTATCACCTGTGCTGGCGGGAGTGCACAATGTGTTCCATGTCTCAATGTTAAGAAAGTACATTCCCGATCCAAGTCATGTGATCGAGTATAAGTAGCTTAGAGTTCACGCTGATTTGAACTATGATGAAAATCCTATGAAGATTGTTGATCGCAAGGACCAGATTTTGAGGAAAAGAGTAATTCCTTATGTGAGGGTGCAATGGAGCAACCATACGGAAAGAGAAGCTACGTGGGAGCTTGAGAGCGAGATGCGAGAGACGTATCTCGATTTATTTTCAGAATGACATGCGATGGTTTGGAGGACCAAACCCTTTTAAGGAGGTAAGAATGTAATACCCGGACCTATTAACCAATTATTTTATTGTGTAAACCATTTTATTTAATTTGGACTCAATAATTAAGGAGTAAGTATTGGACTTAACTTTGGGCCCAAGCAAATTAAAACCCGTTAAGTTATGGAATCCCTTTTATTTAAGGAATTAGGAACCCTAGTATATAAATACTCTTGATAAATCCCTAGCCCCCTTTCTATTTATCAAAAGAAAGAAAATAGAATGGGAAGGAGAAAAAGAGTGAGAGCCGCAGAGAAAGGGAGAGAGAGACGGTCAGAGAAGAAGAAGAAGAAAAGAGAGGGGGAAGGATCGTGTTCAACAAAGGTAATTCTTGAACCCCTAAATCTTATCTTCTCCACCTTAGTTACCAAGCCATGATCATTAGAGGTTAATGAATTGAAACCCTAACCCTAAAAGATGAACTAGGGTTTGATTGAATGGAATTAGGAAAAGGAAGAAGGTGATGAGTATTGTGTGTGTGCGTGTGTGCTGTGTTGTGTGCGTGCTGGTGTGTGTGAGTGTGTGCGGTTGTATGTGCATGTGTGTATTGGCTGTGTGCGTGTGTTTATGTGTGTGCTGTGATAGTGTAATTAGTGTGTGTAAATTACTTAGTTGATTAAAATGAGGAATTGAAAATAGTAAAACCCTAGATGGGATTTGATGAAACCCTAGGGGTATTTTGGTAAACCTAAAAAGGGTATTTTGGGTATAAATAAAATTGGGTAATGTGAGAAACCCTAGAACATGTATTGACCTTAAAAGGAGTTAAAGAGAATGACTCATAGGTTAATAATAAGAACAAGTAAAGTATAATTGAGACGGAAGTAAAACGTATTACTTTTGTCTAAGGAAATTATTTTTCGCATGTTTGTAGATACGTGCGCGTGGCTTTGTAAGAAGATTAACGCAAGCCAAGGTAAGGGATTACGTTCCTTAGTAAGTCTCTATCCTTTAATGTATGATTCCTTATATTTCTTTCAAGAGTAGTTACCAAGTGGCTGGTAATATTTGAAATCTAAAAAGTTGTGAACGTCTTTTGAATGTTCTTACCCTTGATATGTTTTCCTCAATGGGTACCTAAATTGAATTGATTTTGTTGTGGTGTTCTTGTACCTATGAACACTAAGTGAAAACTTCGCTATATCAAGTTGCAGGTATAGACGTTAGCTCTGTCTTTAATGTAAAGGACTTAGCAAAGCTTGGTCTAGTTTTTAATGTAAAGAACTTAGACCTTTGTGCTGCTTATTGAAGCGGTTGGATTATCATGATAAATCTTAATAAGGGGATGTCCTAAAGGGTAGGCCCTCTTATCGCACCTGAAATGGTGACGTTATCTTGGAATTGACGGATTTGGTAAAATGTGCCACTTTCTTTGGAAATATATTTTATTAACTGTCTTGCAGTTAACAGTTACATGATGATTTTATAAAAGCCTATCTTTGAAAAGTTTTGTTAATGTTTCGTTCTTCCGGTCATCTTTTCCTAGTACCCGAAGAGATCCCGTATGAACTTACTGGGCATTGTTCGCTCACCCCTTCCATAATTATTGTTCTCCAGGTAATAAGTAGGAGAAGGGCTCTAAGGAAGGAGAAGGACGTCATTAAGGAGCACTGAAGGTTCTTTGGTGATTAGAGTTTAAGTGGATGGTGTTTACTAGCCGTTAGTTTTGAAAGACAATCATTACATTTCCATTATTTATTTTGAATTGTGGTTAGAGATACTAGCCGTGGAGATTTGAATTGTAGTTTATGACCGTTATTCCTTTATTTTGGGGATGGATTTATACTGTTTAAAGGATGTTATAATACACTGAAATTCGGGGTGTTACAATTAGACTCACAGAATCTTAAAATATGAACATACTTGTTAGGATGAATATGGGTTTTGACGCCGTCGAATCCTTATGGTAATTCTATATAAGTTTTTACATCAGAGTTATTCTCATCAATCATTTTTTGTCATTATATTCTAACCGTCTAATATTTTTTTTTGCGCCTTTTAGTTAATTCAGTTTTTGTAAAAACAATGGTGCCCCCTTTCAATAAGGTACTGACTCCACCTCTGTCTCCCATGCCAACAACGTTACCACTTAGCTCTCTTGTACCATTGTTATCGCTTCCCTAATTTCCCTCTCCTAATGTAAGCGCAACTTCCTTTTTTCTTCTTGTTTGATAGTGTAACTTGTAGAGAACGTTTATCAAAGTAGTTGGCGATGTAAAGTTGATTGAAATGTGTGATAAACATAATCATACAATGTTAATTTGTATTATGAGGGAGTGGAGTAAGGAATGATATGTACACTTCTTTAAGTAGTAACACCTTATGTGATGGCCATGTAATCTAACTGTATTTGTTAAGATTCACATTTCATTAAACCTACACTTTTTCTCTTAGTTGGAGAGTAAAAAAGAGATGAAGTATTCATCTATTTACATGTTTTCAATAATTTTGAAGTTTAGTAGATATAAAGAGAGTAAACCTCCAAACCTATCCTTATGAAGCACTTCAATTCTAAAATGAATTTTTAGAATTGGTTCTATGTAAATCAAACTTTAAAAGGGATTTTTCAATATTATTATTTTGATAATTTATCAAAATTACTAATTTTTACATAGCCAGACCGAAAAAAATTACTCTCTCTTTTCTAATCATATTAAAAGAAGCTCTATGAAGCTTGTCTCAAGAATCAAAAAGATAATCTGGAAGCGAATTTGCCTAAGAGTTTTATTATCACATTAGTTTTTCCACAGTTAGTCTAAAGAGAGTAAACCTCCAAACCTATCCTTATGAAGCACTTCAATTCTAAAATGAATTTTTCCTATGTTCATATTCTTTTCTGTATTCATCTTAAAAGTTATAAGAAAACTAATACTCCCTCTGTCCCAAAAAGATAATCTCATTTTGACTTTTTATGGTCAATAAAAATGAACTTTGACTAAACATTGGTGTCAATCTAATCATCACAATAAAATTCTAAAATGTGTTATTGATAAATCACTTAATGATTAATCAATTACAACTTTTAGAATTTCACTAGAATGATTAGAACGACACCACTGTTTGGTCAAAGTTTATTTTTGTTGACCATAAATAGTCAAAATGAGACTATCTTTCTGAGACAGAGGGAGTATATAACTTTAATATTGAGCTCTACCAGTATGAACAGGTTGAAAAACAAACTTCCGCAACTATGCTGTACTTAACGTGCCTATGCCATATCCGAGCACTTCATGCTCGCGCATACCTCAAGCAGATCCCTTTTCAGCACGCAACTGAGTGCATAAACCCTTAGGCAGCCTATGCGAGTGCATCATTTGAGCACATCAACTCCTCGTTAGCCCATGTGGCCGCACCATGCATGCGCAAGGCTTCCTGCTCTTTTTTGCCGATTTGCTTCCTTTTCCATGTCTTTTCCCAAGTTTGCCTCCAATTCCAACACAGTTCTGATTGAGAGGGTGGTCAGTAAATGTGTAGTGGGGAAATTGGAGCAACAACAATAGTTCAATTGGCATGGGCCAATGTAATGGATGAAAGTGGAGGTGATGGCAACCATGGAAAATTTTGCGGGAACACTACTAGAATTAACAATTTTGTCGATGAAAATAAGCCGATAGATTCAAAACTGTCAGTAACTCCGGACGGAAATTAAGAGCTACCCACGGACTAGGGAGTGGGAAATTTTAAATTGTTTCAGATGGAATTTCTGTCGGTAATGTTGTAGAACCGTAGGAAGGGGGTGATTGATAAAACTGTCGGAAGTATCCGATGCCTTAAAGCGTCAGGAAATTGGCGGGTCTTCTCGGGTAATTTATGGGATGTCCAAAAAATCTATTATAAAGGAATGTCCTGACGATTATTGGGCCGTCGGGAACGACCGACGGCTATTATGTGAGAAGCATGAGGTTATTAATTGAATATCATGAATGTGATATGCCCTACTTAATGCTACTCCTATTATCTTCAGCTCCTATCTTCTCCCTCTCCCATCCCTTCTCCACGATTGGTCTATCTCTCCTCTTTGCGTCTCTTAGCCGATTCTCTCACTCCAGCTATCTCTCACGCTATAGCGTTTCATACTCCTATTCTCTTCAACACCTATCTTCTCCCTCTCCCCTCCCTTCTCCACGATCGGTCTCTCCCTCCTCTTTGCGTCTCCCAGCTGATCCTCTCACTTTGGCTATCTCTCACGCTAGCGGTTCATACTCTCTCCTCTCTTCTCTATTTTTTTTCTTTTTCTTAATCATCAAAGGGTCAAATATCATTAATAAACTGATGCATGGTTGAGAGATTTATTTCATATGGTTTCCAATCTGTGTGGGCTATTGCACCATTGCTAATAAATGCTTTTACTTGTCTAATTGCGCACATGTATTGATTTTCGGAGCACTCTAGGAACTCTTCCAAATAAGGTTAGTGTTATGTTATCAGGTAATGCATATTCTACACGTATTCGTGCAAGTTCAGAGGGTTCAATGCCACAATGGACTAATTCGGTTCATGAGAATTTGTGGTTAAGTAATTTTTTTATTATGTTATAATTTATTCACACACACACACACACACACACACACACATACACACACACACACACACACACACACACACACACACACACACACACACACACACACACACACACACACACATATATATATATATATATATATATATATATATTATGATTTATAGGAAACATGTAAGGAGATGGCACGTGAGAAGGAAAATTCTGAGGGAGTTATTGATCTCAATAGTACTCCTAATGTTCATATCCCTTTTCAAAAGGATGTTTGGGGTGATACTCCTAAAGTTCATACTGCTCGGAAACAAACAAAAGGACAGAAAATTATTGGTATTGGAGAACGTGGATGTGCCCTACTTAATCTACCCTCGAGCTGTAGTCATATTTCTGATATTTGTTCTTCTGCCCCCTCCCCTTCTCGTGTTGTCCCGCGAAAGAAGTGCTATAAACTAGGGGTGTCAGCGGTTCGGTCTGAACCGCGGTTCGAAACCGAACCGAACCAAACCACGCGGTTTGGTTCGGTTTTTTATCATTAATGGTCCAGTTCGGTTTCAAAATCTGACAAACCACTTGGTTCGGTTCGGTCTGCGGTTTGGCCCCTCCGAACCGACCAAACCGAACCGAACCAAACCGTTCTAAACCAAACCGAGGTCTAAACCGCGAAACCGAACCACGGTCAAAACCGCGAGACCGAACCGCGGTCTAAACCGTTGAACCGAACCATAGATTGACTATTTGTATGCATCTCCCTACTCTCCCCCTTTCTTTACCTCTCAATGTGGGAAATTGTATCAACACATCCTTTCATAGAAAACCAGTAATGAAAATCACATCCTTTCATAGAAAATCGATAGAAAAACCATTCCATGAAAATGATCAAGCACATCAACAAGACAAAACAATTAATCAACCCAGTAATTAAATTCAACAACGAATTTTCCATTTTGAAGTCTCTGAACACTATGCTGATCAAGGAGACGATGGAACAACAACAGGCCAACAAGAAAAACCATTTCATAGAAAATCGATAGAAAAACCATTCCATGAAAATTGATCCACCTTCGCATTCTCCGGCAGCAGCAGCAACAACAACAGGCCGACAATTTCACAAACTCAACCTCCATTAATACCGACAATTTCGTCGTCACCGGCTGCGATTCCGTCGCAGTCATCACCATTGAAACTGTCGACTGGGGAAATTGAGCTTCAAATTGAGCTTCGCATTTTCCATAACTCTGAATTGAGCTTCAAAACTTGTAATCAGTAGCGTATTCATCAAAAGCTGTCGACTGAGGAAATTGAGATTGCTTCTTTGAAAGAGATGGCGAAGGTTAAGATGCGGCGGCTGAAGTGAGGGAAGATGGGGAAGGGGCGGCGACCAAGCGGAGAGATGGAAGGCGAGGCTGGGTGGGTTGGAGGAGCAAATTAAGGAAGATGAAGATAAAGATGCCGATTAAGTGTTTGGGTATTGTGACTGGAAGTTGTATGTAATTATGTATCCCACATCGAAAATGAAAGAAAGGGAAAGGGAGAAATTGGATATAAATATGAGGTTGTGGTGGTGTTGTTGAGTCAAACAGTCAAAGGGTTAAATGGTTTGAACTTTGGGCTTGAACTTTTGGTTTGGACCTCGGTTTGAACCTCGGTTTTGACCTCGGCTTGAACCTCGGTTTTGACCTCGGTTTGAACCGTGGTTCAAACCGAACCATGACAGTTTGGTTCAGTTCGGTTTGGATTTTTTTGTGGTTCAGTTCGGTTTGGAATTTTCCCAAACCGATAACTAGCGGTTTGGTCTCTAAAAACCCCCAAACCGAACCGAACCGAACCGTTTACACCCCTACTATAAACACAATTGGCTGAAATTGTGGGGTATCGGTCACCCAAAATCGAGGTGGTACGCAGCTACTCAACAAAAGTCTTATTCACGTCATAACTAATACATATAGCACGCACGGATCTCTGCCGAGAAAGAAGAAAGTCAAAGCGGACCAACCTCAATGCTGTTACTTGGGATTTTTGGTATTTTTACTGTTAGCGGATCATAAATATGAAATCTCTTTCTAATTGACTTAAAGGAGATGCTTAAACTACAGGAACAACACCTCCAAGAGATGGAGGTAATCATTAACATAGTAGATTTCATGTGGGAGTTTCATGGATTTGTTGGTAAGAGATGGTAGTGGTTCTCGGGGTTAATCTTATGGCAGCATTGGGGCTGGTGTGACTTTTGTTGGTGGAGGTATTGGTCATTTTGGTAGCATCAATCCATTTGTAGGTGGCGTGGTCCTTTTGTAGGTGGCAATTTTGGTGGTGTTGTTGGTGGTGCTCATTTTAGTGGAGTTAGAGGAGCCGGTCATTTTGGAGATGGTGGAAAGCATTTTGGAGATGTTGGAAGCGATCAGTACGGTGGCAGTCCATTCGGTGGAGGTAGTGGTGCCCCTATAAGGTGGAGGTCCCTATAGTGGTGCTGGCCGCCCTTACGGTGGAGATGGCGGCGGCGGTAGTATGATTATTATTAATTTTTGCATTATTTTGAAATTTTAATTAATTTTATTATAATCAGATTAATTATTAAATAAATATACATATTATCTATTTTTAAAAGAAATAGAAATTACTGAAGAAAAAACCTTCCGTAAATATAATTTATTTTTGAATCAAACAATCTCTGCCGACAGAGATTCTGTCTGTTTTTTTGCGACACATTGAAACCGTCCGTATTCACCCACGGACTTGTGCCGATGGAAGTTCCGTTGGTGTTTTCAGTTTTCTGACGGATAGAAACCGTTGGTATTATAGTTTCTGCATTTACCGATGGAAAATCCGTCGGGACTTTCGATTGAAAAAACCGTCGTCCGAGAGTACTTTTGCCCACTGATCTGTCCGTCCGGAGAACTAAGTTTGTTGACGGAATTGATCAATTACCGACGACTTCTTTCGTCACAAAATTCAACATTTCTAGTAGTGGAACAATGGTCATGCGTGGATATAATGGGCACATTTCGAGAGAAATATAACTACCAGTTGTGCTTCCAAGATGGACATGGTGCTCATGTTTGTCAAGAAAGAAAGAAAACTCCCCGGGGTGACTATTTAATGGAGAAAACATGACGGAGTTAGTGAAAGTGATTATGGATGATAGTAACAATAAAAGAAGTGGATTTGTTATATGCAAAAGAAAAAAGGAGAGATGATCAAATATAGAAAATGCATAGTTGGGTAACTATTTTTTCAGATTTCTTTTTCGATATATTAATTGTAAACATGTTCTTTGATTATAGAGTATTGATCTATTGTATTTATATATATTGAAGTAACAAAAAAATTTACTAATATAATTATAGGCCAATTTAGTGAAGAATTCTGTCGCCAGTATGCCGCTAATACTGGTGAAAAGACACTGCAAAAAGCCTCCAACTGAAATTCTCGGTCGGCAGGTCGTCAAAAGCCAGCTAGTTGTTGGAGGCCTATGATGTACTCCGGTTTCAGACAATTGTCGTCAGTTTCCATTCGAGATCACTTTCCGACGGACTCTATTCGCCGATAGAAATTCAATTTCGATCAGAACATACAGTTGGAATTGGTGTGTCGGCAATACCAACAATTATTTTTCGATGGATTTTTTTCCACGGGTTTTGTCAACTTTCTGATGGACTTAGTCAAATTTCTGACGAAAAATGGATTTTTCGTCGGAAAAGTCCATGAAAATATCGACTTTTCTCCAAGTCAGTTCTCTCAAAAGAGGTTACACATGTGAAACATCTGCATTTTAAACACTGGCGGAGCTACGTGTGTTTAAGGGGGGAAGTTGCCCCCATTTACCTTTCGAAAATGTCAAAATTTTTCCCTATAATTTTGAAAGATGTACTATTTTACTACTTGTTATAATATATTATTGTGTGGATGTCCTTTGAACTGGAAATTTATAAGATAATCTTTCGCGAAGCTTACTAGGGAAGCTTTGTAAATATATTTAGGGAAGCTTACTAGGGAAGCTTTGTAAATATCTTCAGTGAAGCTTATTAGGGAAGCTTGGTAAATATCTTCAGAGAAGCTTACAGAGGAAGCCAATTTCCTCCTATAAATAGTAGGCTCTAGTTTTCATTTCAATACACCTCAGAAGTTCTTAACTTCTATCTTTCTCTCTTGTATACTTTCTATAATAGTCTTGAAATAAAATATTCTCTATTAAGATTCTGCTCTTAATTCTCCAGTTTTATAACACGTTATCAGCACGACTTCGTTCTAGTTCCACATCCTGAGCTATAGTTACCAAAGTAGGTACGGTATCGGTATGATTTACCTAGTCTCATTTCAAGTTATTTCAAAATTTTATAATGTCAAATCTCACAAAACTTGACTTTGTAGCTCTTGATATTACGGGTAAGAACTACTTATCATGGATCTTAGATGCAGAAATTCATCTAGATGTCAAGGGTCTGGGAGAAACCATCAAAAACGGAAATACTGCCTCTATGCAAGAACGTGCTAAGGCAATAGTTTTTCTCCGACACCATGTCCATGAAGAATTAAAAACAGAATACCTCACCGTGAAAGATCCACTTGTATTTTGGGACAATTTGAAAGAAAGGTATGATCATCAAAGATTTGTTGTTCTCCCAAAAGCACACTACGAGTGGATTCATCTACGTTTGCAAGATTTTAAAACCGTAAGTGAATATAATTCTGCGATGTTTAAAATTACATCACAGTTAAAACTATGTGGGGAAGGAATTACTGATAATGATATGCTAGAAAAAACGTTCTCCATATTTCATGCCTCGAATATGCTCCTGTAGCAACAATATCGAGAAAAAGGTTTTAGAAGGTATTCTGAATTAATCTCATGCCTTCTTGTGGCTGAGCAAAATAATGAGATCTTGTTGAAAAATCATGAAGCCCGCCTGATATGGGGAAAACGCAACGGAGAAGAAGAATAAAGAAAATTGATAGAAAAGGATAGGATGCTCACCACTTCAAGGAATCCACCTTGAAGATACAGGGCATAAAACAACTCACCACCTTTGGAATCCACCAAAAGGATACAGAGTTGGGTGTTGTTCGACGCTCAATGGAATCCACCAAAGAGATGACAACAAGAAAGAAGGCATAAAGCACAATCTTATATTTTATAAACTCAATAATCTACTCCCCCTTACAATAACAATTTGTAGGCTATTTATAGTTACTTGGAACAACCCTCCAAGCTAGGAATCATCAAAATACTTTAAGGATTAAGCTAACAATTATTGTTTAAGGATAACATAGCCTAGAAATCTCAAAAGACATGATAAACATGAATACTTGGCCAAATTCAGATGAAACTGTCTTTAGGACTACCTTCTAGTCAAACAGCCATAACTCTTTGTAGAAAATCCAAATGATGATCCGAAAAAGGCTGTAAAAACTAAACTCAGAGACATTTCCAGTGATATTTTTCTTGTAATTTTTGGACAAGCCGTTTGAAAGATACAATCTGTTAAAGTGGACTGATTTTACTGAAACTGTCAAATACCAATCACTTGGTTCCGGCATCATACTCCCCCACTTGAAAGAAATTTGTCCTCGAATTTTAGTTAGTGCCTCACAAAAGTATCTAGAATACCTTCCATGTAGTTGCAATCCTAGCACTTGAATATTTTTTGTGTATGCTCGGCGAACTTTGTATTTTATCGCCTTTGTGACCACATCCATCCATTCACTCAAAAAAGTTGTAAGAAAATGATCAATAATGAACTTGTTGGTGAACCAAGAAACGGAAATACTTGAATAATCAAGATCAAAAGGATCTTTGTAGAAGTAATTAAGTTTAAGATTTTCAAAAGTATCATTTGCTTGATTCAATGAAACATTATGAAAAGCATTTGAAATTTTCCAAGGCAAAAAAGATGAAATAGACTCACAAATTTGACAATCATCCATGCATTTTTCAAAACATGGTGATGAATCATTTGGAAAATGATGAAATGAAAATTCTTTTAGATCTTGGGGACATTCATCGAAGATTGGAAGTAAAGACCAATCAACAACGGGTTGAGGAGTAACCAAATCGGCAAACGGCTAAACAAGAGCATTCATTATGAGTCGAGAAAAAAAATTATTTTTTTATATATTTTTTTTGGATAAGAAAAGATGGAGATAGCCACGGACTAAACAACGCTAAGAAGGTTGTTTATAACCGAGCTCTAGATACCACTTGATATGGGGAAAACGCAACGGAGAAGAAGAAAAAAGAAAATGGATAGAAAAGGATAGGATGCTCACCACTTCAAGGAATCCACCTTGAAGATACAGGGCATAAAACAACTCACCACCTTTGGAATCCACCAAAAGGATACAGAGTTGGGTGTTGTTCGACGCTCAATGGAATCCACCAAAGAGATGACAACAAGAAAGAAGGCATAAAGCACAATCTTATATTTTATAAACTCAATAATCTACTCCCCCTTACAATAACAATTTGTAGGCTATTTATAGTTACTTGGAACAACCCTCCAAGCTAGGAATCATCAAAATACTTTAAGGATTAAGCTAACAATTATTGTTTAAGGATAACATAGCCTAGAAATCTCAAAAGACATGATAAACATGAATACTTGGCCAAATTCAGATGAAACTGTCTTTAGGACTACCTTCTAGTCAAACAGCCATAACTCTTTGTAGAAAATCCAAATGATGATCCGAAAAAGGCTGTAAAAACTAAACTCAGAGACATTTCCAGTGATATTTTTCTTGTAATTTTTGGACAAGCCGTTTGAAAGATACAATCTGTTAAAGTGGACTGATTTTACTGAAACTGTCAAATACCAATCACTTGGTTCCGGCATCATACTCCCCCACTTGAAAGAAATTTGTCCTCGAATTTTAGTTAGTGCCTCACAAAAGTATCTAGAATACCTTCCATGTAGTTGCAATCCTAGCACTTGAATATTTTTTGTGTATGCTCGGCGAACTTTGTATTTTATCGCCTTTGTGACCACATCCATCCATTCACTCAAAAAAGTTGTAAGAAAATGATCAATAATGAACTTGTTGGTGAACCAAGAAACGGAAATACTTGAATAATCAAGATCAAAAGGATCTTTGTAGAAGTAATTAAGTTTAAGATTTTCAAAAGTATCATTTGCTTGATTCAATGAAACATTATGAAAAGCATTTGAAATTTTCCAAGGCAAAAAAGATGAAATAGACTCACAAATTTGACAATCATCCATGCATTTTTCAAAACATGGTGATGAATCATTTGGAAAATGATGAAATGAAAATTCTTTTAGATCTTGGGGACATTCATCGAAGATTGGAAGTAAAGACCAATCAACAACGGGTTGAGGAGTAACCAAATCGGCAAACGGCTAAACAAGAGCATTCATTATGAGTCGAGAAAAAAAATTATTTTTTTATATATTTTTTTTGGATAAGAAAAGATGGAGATAGCCACGGACTAAACAACGCTAAGAAGGTTGTTTATAACCGAGCTCTAGATACCACTTGATACGGGGAAAACGCAACGGAGAAGAAGAAAAAAGAAAATGGATAGAAAAGGATAGGATGCTCACCACTTCAAGGAATCCACCTTGAAGATACAGGGCATAAAACAACTCACCACCTTTGGAATCCACCAAAAGGATACAGAGTTGGGTGTTGTTCGACGCTCAATGGAATCCACCAAAGAGATGACAACAAGAAAGAAGGCATAAAGCACAATCTTATATTTTATAAACTCAATAATCTACTCCCCCTTACAATAACAATTTGTAGGCTATTTATAGTTACTTGGAACAACCCTCCAAGCTAGGAATCATCAAAATACTTTAAGGATTAAGCTAACAATTATTGTTTAAGGATAACATAGCCTAGAAATCTCAAAAGACATGATAAACATGAATACTTGGCCAAATTCAGATGAAACTGTCTTTAGGACTACCTTCTAGTCAAACAGCCATAACTCTTTGTAGAAAATCCAAATGATGATCCGAAAAAGGCTGTAAAAACTAAACTCAGAGACATTTCCAGTGATATTTTTCTTGTAATTTTTGGACAAGCCGTTTGAAAGATACAATCTGTTAAAGTGGACTGATTTTACTGAAACTGTCAAATACCAATCACTTGGTTCCGGCATCATACTCCCCCACTTGAAAGAAATTTGTCCTCGAATTTTAGTTAGTGCCTCACAAAAGTATCTAGAATACCTTCCATGTAGTTGCAATCCTAGCACTTGAATATTTTTTGTGTATGCTCGGCGAACTTTGTATTTTATCGCCTTTGTGACCACATCCATCCATTCACTCAAAAAAGTTGTAAGAAAATGATCAATAATGAACTTGTTGGTGAACCAAGAAACGGAAATACTTGAATAATCAAGATCAAAAGGATCTTTGTAGAAGTAATCAAGTTTAAGATTTTCAAAAGTATCATTTGCTTGATTCAATGAAACATTATGAAAAGCATTTGAAATTTTCCAAGGCAAAAAAGATGAAATAGACTCACAAATTTGACAATCATCCATGCATTTTTCAAAACATGGTGATGAATCATTTGGAAAATGATGAAATGAAAATTCTTTTATATCTTGGGGACATTCATCGAAGATTGGAAGTAAAGACCAATCAACAACGGGTTGAGGAGTAACCAAATCGGCAAACGGCTAAACAAGAGCATTCATTATGAGTCAAGAAAAAAAATTATTTTTTTATATATTTTTTTTGGATAAGAAAAGATGGAGATACCCACGGACTAAACAACGCTAAGAAGGTTGTTTATAACCGAGCTCTAGATACCACTTGATACGGGGAAAACGCAACGGAGAAGAAGAAAAAAGAAAATGGATAGAAAAGGATAGGATGCTCACCACTTCAAGGAATCCACCTTGAAGATACAGGGCATAAAACAACTCACCACCTTTGGAATCCACCAAAAGGATACAGAGTTGGGTGTTGTTCGACGCTCAATGGAATCCACCAAAGAGATGACAACAAGAAAGAAGGCATAAAGCACAATCTTATATTTTATAAACTCAATAATCTACTCCCCCTTACAATAACAATTTGTAGGCTATTTATAGTTACTTGGAACAACCCTCCAAGCTTAGGAATCATCAAAATACTTTAAGGATTAAGCTAACAATTATTTTTTAAGGATAACATAGCCTAGAAATCTCAAAAGACATGATAAACATGAATACTTGGCCAAATTCAGATGAAACTGTCTTTAGGACTACCTTCTAGTCAAACAGCCATAACTATTTTTAGGAAAATCCAAATGATGATCCGAAAAAGGCTGTAAAAACTAAACTCAGAGTCATTTCCAATGATATTTTTCTTGTAATTTTTGGACAAGCCATTTGAAAGATACAGTCTGTTAAAATGGGATGATTTTACTGAAACTGTCAAATACCAATCACTTGGTTCTGGCATCACCGCCCTACTGGCTCTACTCCGTTCCCTGAAGTGAACGTGAGTATATATGATAATACTGGGCGAGGCCGAGGATGTGGTCATGGACGGGGCCGTGGACATGGTCACGGCCGTGGTCGGGGAAGATTTTATAATCAATATCATAATAATAATCACCCCAATAATGATGGAAATATCTCTCGCCACCTGAAGTGGAATAGAGAAGATAATAAAGAAAAATCATCAGCTAGACAAACTGAGCAACCGATAAAAGTTGAGAATTTATGTTATCGGTGTGGAATGAAAGGTCATTGGGCCCGTACGTGTCGTACGCCAAAACATCTTGTTAAACTGTATCAAGCATCAATGCTGAATAAAGGGAAAGATGTCGAAACAATTTTTGTCTACGAAAATGATGATGTGAATCAAGACCCATCTACAAGTACACATCTGGATATATCAGATTTTCTCAATCCAGAGGGGGATGATTACATGCTTGATGGTGGAGAGATCCAAATAAATTAAAGTATCTAACTTGTAATATTTACTTAAGTGTGTTTTATTTCAGTATGTTTTTTTTTTTAACATATTTAATTTTGTTTGTAATATAAGTATTGTCTTATATTTTATTCCTCTAATTTTTCTTGAAGAAAATGGCTAGCAGAGATGATGATGTGTGTCTTGCAGACAGTGCATCAACACATACTATACTCAAAAATAAAAAGTACTTCTCTCAAGTGATAGTGAATGATGCTAATGTTAGTACAATATGTGGCAGTACAAAGATAATTGATGGCTCCGGAAGAGCTAACATAGTACTACCAAGAGGAACAAAAATCAGTATAAAAAATGCATTACTCTCAACTAAGTCTCAAAGAAATTTACTATGCTTTAAAGATATTCGTGAAAATGGATATCATATTGAGACTGCTAACGATGGAGAGATGGAATATTTATACATTACAAAGACTAAATCAGGTAACAAAAGTGTGGTAGAAAAGTTACCTGTATTTTCCTCTGGACTGTACTATACAAAGATTAGCACCGTTGAAGTACATATGACAGTACACCAGAAATTTACTAATATAAATGGTTTTATTATATGGCATGACCGGTTGGGGCATCCCGGTTCTAATATGATGCGAAGAATTATGGAAAATTCACATGGGCATCCATTGAAAAACCAGAAGATTTTTCAATCTAAAGAATTCTCATGTGCTGCTTGCTCTCAAGGAAAATTGATAATTAAGCCATCACCAGCAAAAATTGGAGTTGAATCTCCAAAACTTTTAGAGCGAATTAAAGGTGATATATGTGGACCAATTGATCCACAGTGTGGACCATTTAGATATTTTGTGGTTTTAGTAGATGCATCTACTAGATGGTCACACGTAAGTTTATTATTAACTCGCAACCTGGCGTTTGCGAGATTGCTCGCTCAAATAATTAGATTACGATCACAATTTCCAGATTATGTGATCAAGACAATTCGCCTTGATAATGCTGGTGAATTTACATCAGAGGATTTTAATAACTATTGAACATCTATTGGAATAGATCTTGAACATCCAGTTGCTTATGTTCACACACAAAATGGTTTAGCTGAAGCATTTATTAAAGGAGTTCAGTTAATAGCTAGACCATTGCTTATGAGAGCAAAGCTACCCGTCGTAGCTTGGGGACATGCTGTGTTACATGCAGCAGCACTTACACGCATCATGCCATCGAGTTATCATAAGTTCTCCCCATTACAATTGGCTTATGGTCAGGAGCCAAATATTTCACATCTAAGAATTTTTGGGTGTGCGGTATATGTTCCAATTGCTCCACCACAACGCACCAAGATGGGACCCCAACAGAGATTGGGGATATATGTTGGGTATGATTCTCCTATTATAAGATATCTTGAACCATTAACAGGAGATCTATTTACGGCACGTTTTGCCGACTGTCATTTTGATGAAAAAATATTCCCAACATTAGGGGGAGAAATAATAAGCTGGAAATGGAAATCAAGTGGAATACGTTGCAATATCATCTTGATCCTCGTACAAAGCAATGTGAACTAGAAGTTCGAAAAATAACCCACTTGCAAGAAATAGCGAATCAATTGCCAGACGCATTTACTGACCTAAAAAGAGTGACAAAGTCACATGTTCCAGCTGTAAATGCTCCTATACGGATTGACATCCTGATTGGACAATCCATTCATGAATATAAACCACACATGAAGCGTGGAAGGCCTATCGGTTCCAAAGACAAAAATCCTCGACAGAAAAAAGGAGCAAATTGTGAGAAAAACCCCGTCGAGGTAAACGAATCTCCTGAAGAGATACATGAAAAATCTGATCAAATACTTCTAGAAGAAGTTCATGTACCTGAAATCATTGAGAATGATGAGATCTCGATCAGTTATGTCAATACTGGAAAAAGATGGAACCGAGAGGAAACAATTGTCGACAATGTTTTTGCATATAATATAACGCTTAATGTTATGGAAAATAACGAGGATCATGAACCAAGGTGTATCGAAAAGTGTCGATGCAGAAATGATTGGCCAAAATGGAAATACGCAATTCAAGCAGAATTAAACTCACTTGAGAAGCGTAAGGTTTTCGGGCCTGTAGTCCATACACCTGAAGGTGTAAAACCAGTAGGGTACAAATGGGTCTTTATGCGAAAACGAAATGAAGAAGGCAAAGTAATAAGATATAAAGCATGTCTTGTTGCACAAAGATTTTCGCAAAGACCTGAAATTGATTATGAGGAGACATATTCCCCTGTGGTGGATGCAATTACATTTCGCTATCTCATTAGTCTGGCAATACATGAAAAGCTTGATATGCGTTTAATGGATGTTGTCACTGCATATTTATATGGCAGACTTGATAATGATATTTATATGAGAATCTCAGAAGGATTCAAGATGTCTGATGCATGCAATTCAAACTCCCGGGAAGTTTGTTCTATTAAATTACAAAGATCTTTGTATGGTTTAAAACAATCAGGACGGATGTGGTATAACCGTCTTAGTGAATACTTGGCAAAAGAAGGATACACGAATGATCCTATTTGTCCATGTATTTTCATTAGAAAGTCGGTTTCAGGATTTGTAATAATTGCTGTTTATGTTGATGATCTCAATATTATTGGAAGTCCAGAAGAACTATCAATAGCTGTTAATTACTTAAAGAAAGAATTTGAGATGAAAGATCTGGGAAAGACAAAGTTTTGTCTTGGCCTACAAATCGAGTACCTTAAACAAGGTATACTTGTCCATCAATCAACTTATACAGAAAAAGTCCTGAAACGTTTCTATATGGATAAAACACATCTATTGAGTACCCCAATGGTTGTTCGATCACTTGATGTGAAAAAGGACGTGTTTCGGCCTCGAGAAAATAATGAAAAAGTCCTTGGTCCAGAAGTACCATATCTTAGTGCAATTGGTTCATTAATGTACCTCGCTAATAATACAAGACCTGATATTGCCTTCTCGGTAAATTTATAAGCAAGGTATAGCTCCAATCCAACCCGAAGACATTGGAATGGAATAAAGCACATATTTCGTTATCTCTGAGGAACTACTGAGATGGGCTTATTTTATTCATATAATTGTGGATCACAGCTTATTGGCTATGCAGATGCAGGTTATTTATCTGATCCCCATAAGGCTCGATCTCAGACAGGTTATTTATTTACAACTGGATCTACAGCTATATCATGGAGTTCCACGAAACAGACGTTAGTCGCCACTTCATCAAATTATGCTGAAATTATAGAAATCCACGAAGCAAGCCGCGAATGTGTTTGGCTAAGATCAATGATTAAATACATACAAGGGACGTGTGGATTAGCTTTGGATGCGAAAAGTTCAACAACACTATTTGAAGACAATACATCATGTATAATCAACTCAAGGGTGGATATATCAAAGGAGACAGAACAAAGCACATATCACCGAAGTTTTTCTTCACTCATGATCTTCAGAAAAATGGTGAAATTGATATTCAACAAGTTTGTTCAATTGACAATCTTGCGGACTTTCTTACGAAGTCATTACCAATTCCAAGATTTGAGAAATTAGTGCATGATATTGGAATGAGGCGACTAAGAGATCTTGAGTAATGTTTTATTCAGGGGGAGTATCCAGAAGATACTAAGATTACATTGTACTCTTTTTCCTTCGTGCGGGGTTATTTTTCCCACTGGGTTTTGTTACCCACCAAGGTTTTAACGAGGCAATGAGTGTTGATTAAAAAGATTTTGCGTTGTACTCTTTTCCTTCGAGATTATTTTTCCCATAGGGTTTTTGCTCGGAAGGTTTTTAATGAGGCAACACGTGCAACACTGAAATCTTAGCAGCGGACATCCAAGGGGGAGTGTTATAATATATTATTGTGTGGATGTCCTTTGAACTGGAAGTTTACAAGATAATCTTTCGCGAAGCTTACTAGGGAAGCTTTGTAAATATCTTCAGGGAAGCTTACTAGGGAAGCTTTGTAAATATCTTCAGTGAAGCTTACTAGGGAAGCTTGGTAAATATCTTCAGAGAAGCTTAACATAGGAAGCCAATTTCCTCCTATAAATAGTAGGCTCTAGTTTTCATTTCAATACACCTCAGAAGTTCTTAACTTCTATCTTTCTCTTTTGTATACTCTCTATAATAGTCTTGAAATAAAATATTCTCTATTAAGATTCTGCTCTTAATTCTCCAGTTTTATAACACTACTAAAATTATACAAGATTATCAATTTCCCCTATTCTTAGAAAAAAATTGCACTACTTAAAGATTTTGCCCCCTATTTGTGCCAATTTTATACTTTACCACTAAATGTTATACCATTCTAAACTTTTTGCACCATTTTAACAAAAATCCTAGCTCCATCACTGTTTTTAAAGAAAACCTGAACGGTGTCATTTGAGCTTTCCCTCATGGTAGGTTTCTGATTTCGTCGCAATGCATCGTACAGTGTTTGCTAATGGATTGATTGATTCTGAATCTGACCAGAAGACATCCTAAGAGTCTGTTTCTATCTCAACTTGGTGAAATCATTGTTCATGATACAAACAGTGAAGTATAATAGGTTTTAGAGCTTAAGACTAACCAATGAAGGAGGCCACTCTTGCGTTAGCTCTATGTATTAACACCTTCATTGAGTTACCTTACCAGTATTTCAATGATCGTGCTAGATTAATAAAAATCAGTTTAGCTACGATGATTCGGACAACCACCCTACTGCGAAACTAAGAAAATGAATATATAAAGGTGAAAAAGGCCGATAAATAGTTAATATTTTGAATAAACACCCAAAAACTTACTGGCAACAATATAGCACTAGGTAATCAATAACAAATAAACTCATGCACAAATAGAGAAAAAATCTGGCAAACATAAAATAAAGGCAAATGTTTTCTAAAATACTTCAAAATAAAGCAGGATAGTTTTAGTGCCTGAAGTCAACACATTCAAAAACAAAAACTGAGAAAAAGGAAAACAAAGAACAACCCAACAACAAAAGGGGCAAGAAAGACATGGCAACACAAGAGGCATCAAAACCTCACCCATGAACCCCTAATCCTAAGCAAAACAAGTTCGGTGCGGTCTTGACTTCTTTCAACCTCTTTTGCAAAGTTTTAAAGGTTTCAGCTGACCGCCTTTCTTTCTTTTCGCCTTCTACATACTGTAAAAACTGCAACCAAAAGGGTCATTTTAACGGCATGAGTTGAATGAATTTTAATTAAATAAAAAAAAATCGATCACGAATATAAAGTCATCCCCTTACCCTAAATATTGTTGTGAACAATATTAGCATTATCCACAACCGCAACACCATTATTATTGCCACCACTTCCAATCACATATGCCTTAATCCTTTCGACAGTGCAAGTCAGCAGGCCATTGATTGTCGCGATTGCGCCAAGATTGATTCTTGCGTCAGGATCAGAATCAACCAAAACTTGGAATGCTACAGTCAGGAGCGATCCCCCAGCGCCAGCACCATTAATGTCATTATAATCACCAGCATCACCCAATCCCTTGGTGCCATCTGGCAGTATAGAAACCCCGGAGGGAAGAATTGGCAGATGATTTGAATCTTCACCCGCTAACACTCCTTGTATCAGTCTCGCATCCAAAGGTGAAAAAATGACGTAAGATCCCAATGCATCAGTATTGGTTTCTTGGAGAATCAGCATGTTCTCTCGGCTTGCATTGGTAGTATCCTGTACATATTTTTTTTTTAATGAAAAAGAGGTAAATGAGACCAACAAAATTCAATCATATAGGATCTGGTGTTTATTTATCACTTTTCGTTACGCCATTCTTTACCATAAAGAGTAAGTGGTTTAAATAATTTCATGACGTCAGCTCTAACAATTCAACGTTGTAGAACCTTATTTTGTGGTACAGGGCGGTCATAAAAGTGGTACGTTACATTACTTTCATAATAATAATAATGAAACTTACAGTGACTCGAAATAAGGAGACACAGTCGTTGGCTTCTATTCCAGTCCCAATGCGCACAATTTCTTCGGTGCGACCACCATTGCAGAGGATGTCCCACTGTGATTGCAACCAAGATGAACGATCATAATTCAATATCAGCGCATAGAAATAAAATGGACATATAGTAGTGTACTAATGGTCACGTTTTACATACCTGCCCTCGGGTCCTAACATTAGAGAGAAAGTTGAGGACAGATATCGGGGGAACGGAGATCCAGAATGAAGTCGAAGCACATAGTACAACACCCGTTGGTCTCCCTTGTTCACTAAAGATCTTCCTGCTCATTACCCTCACATCATCGGCCCCACTTCCAGCTAAAATTGTCCATGCATTAGCAGTGGTTGAGCTCACTCCTTGATTATAACATCCCACCAATCTTGTAGCAAGCTTCATCAAGCTTCTTCTTCCTTCTTGGTTTGATAAGCCTGCATGGTCATAAGTTATGTGACAAGGAATCAGATTTAACTATGACTATCTAGGGTATTGGAAGTTTAGTTTTTTAGATATAATTTTGAGGCTAAGTACCCATATTGGCCAATTCATTAGCGGGAATGGAGGTAGAAACGCTTGCAAGACGTTCACATTGACTTGCTAGAGTGCCAAGCCAACGTTGTGCCCCAAACGCGAGGGCAGAGCTAACAAGTGGCTTGTATAGTTGGTGAACCAATCTGTCGTCCACCTCAACGTGCTCAACCCAAGTCACCTACAAAATAAGGAGGGGAAAGAAAGAAAGTATGATTTAAATAAGAAATAGTATTGTTGAAGAAATTATACCACATTGGGACTTAACTAGCCTTGTCTTCAATAAATATAGATTGCTGGCTACTCATCTCATACCCAATTGGTGTCGAGATGGAATGGAACTCCAGACTTTTTCATGGTATTAGAGAGCAGGCCAAACCAGGAAAATATGGGGGCCAAATTATAATTTGAAAAAATTAACAGGCACTTGTAATAGATTGATGTTAACATCAATTTAATACCAAGCCATAAATCATAAGCTAATTAATCACTTGGAACTAGGATTTTGTGAACAGAAGTTTGTGACATTTCCAAATGATACTCACACTTGAAAATCCATTATCCATTGCTTGAATTACACAACCTGATGGTCTGCGACGAAACCCTGTTAATGGGCTAGGGAGTGAACCCCCAATAGACACATCTGCAATTGACCATAACCCGTCAGATTGTTTCATACAGCATCTCGCGAAGTAGGCTGAGCGTGTTGGCACAGTTGGAGTCGGGAGATGAAACTCTGCAACCATCTGATAAAAATCAAAACGCCATTAGAATAGCTCTAAAATTTTTTTTACACAAGTTTGTAAGTAGAAAATTTTGGAGAGGTTAACCATACCAAATGCACGGCTCCATGAAAAGTCCCTTCTACACCACCTAATAGCACCTCCACAGTTTGCGCCCTTGAAATGATGGAAGAGAAGATAGTTGACCACTGATTCTGATTATCAAAACGAAAAACTATTAGCTCTCATGTCATTATATTATCAGTGTACAAAGTACTGATCATGTGACTGTGAGGTTAGTAGGGTTCTCAGTAGTCAATAGGGTCCACTACCAATTGTTGCTACTAGCCTCACATCAACATTACTACTTGGACCAAAAAATTGAAAGGTTACATTTATACATACCATATTCATAAACAACTCAATAAGGCTAATATGATCCATTTTGACAACAGCAGATGCCCGCGAAGATTCAAATTTAAATTCCGGAGGTGGTAACCCAATTTCCGGTGTGCACATAGCAAAGTACTCCTGATAATTTAGCATAGCAGTTGTACCATCAATGGAAGGTACCCATATATTATGTGGATCTATTGTAGCCAATGCCATCACCTCATTGGTGGCAATAGAAGCAAGCTCAATTATAATTGGTTTATATGTGTCAGTTGATCGAGCAACTGCCCTAAACACGTCCACTCCTTGTTGAATCTCCCTAACTACTGGCTGCTCTGAAAGGTTTGGACCTCCTGGATGAGGAACGAGCATAGGTACACCATCTGGGAAGCTCAAGTATGGCCTACCCACAAACCGTTTAGCTATTTCTGATATGCGAGAAATCTAAAAAACATACAAAAACAAATTTAGCATTATTTATCAGAACTAATAAATAATTCAGAAGCTAAATGAGTTGTGTGAGATTCTGACATTACCTCCTGACGCAAGCGTTCATTCTCCAGCTTTAATTGTTTTTCTTCGACAGCCAGTTTCTCCACGACTTTGTGACCACCACAGGTCCTGCAAGTTATGTTGTTGCGAATAGCTTCTTGGAGATTCATCCGCTCGACTTTAAGCCTGTCGTTTTCCTTCCTCAGTTGTTCGTTCTCATAGCGCTCCTGTTTAGCCTGTAAAACAAGAAACAATTTCATCAATGTGAATCAAGAAAATTACTTAAGTACGTTGAGCATTGACTGAAAAAGTTGTGAAAACACACTTAAAATCCCAATCACAATAAAATGTAACAACCTTTTTTTTCTAGGACTAGTAATTATGAATAAATAAATAAAGTGTTTTTGCATATAATTAATTGATTTATCAAGAATGTTGACGAGAAAAGAAAGAAATAAGTACAAAAATTTCTCTAATCAAATAAATAAAAAACAACAAACAAAAACCCAAACTTGGATCTCTATAACAAAAGACAAGCAAAAAAGGAAATAAATTAATGAGAGAGGTATCAATTTAAAATTTCAGGGCAATTTTTCTTTAAAATTTGAAAAAATACGCATGGTTTCGAAAAGAAAAATGAAGAAAAAAATACACATTCTTAATTGCTCACAAAATTTTGAAATTAAAGTACCTTCACTTGAGTCCGTTTGTTCTGGAACCAGAACTTAACTTGCAGGGGTTCCAGACCCAACACGCTGCCCAGCTGCTTACGTTGCTTGTCATCTGGATGAGGACATTCCTTGAAGAAGCTAAACAAAAAAGAAAATAAAAATAAAATTTAATGAATTAATTTATCTAAAGAAACGGCATTATATATTTTAATTGATATAATTACTTTTCCATTGCTTGAATTTGTTCTGGAGTATGGCGATGATATCTCTTCCTCTTCGAGCCTGAAGGGTTGTGATCAACTATCTCAGCTTGATCATCATCACCAGAAATGTCTTCCTCGTTATCACTGCTGGAATCACTATAAGCTCCATCCTCACTGCTGACAGATATAAAACCTCCTTCTAATTCATGCTGATGAAACTGATTACCAGCTTCCAGCATGTTCATGTTGTTCATATGCATACTTATATTGGGTTGCTGCAATATATCAATAAATTAAATCTCATGAGATTTTCTTTTGCAACATTATAGGATTTCAATTGAGAAAGTGAGGTTATGTTTTGATGAGTTTTTTTTTTTTTTTTAATGGTTTGTAATGATTATTTGGAAAAAGTAAGAAACTTATGTATAGAGAAGAAAATGTGGACTTATAGAGGGATTTAACGAAAACTAGAAAATTCATCACTAACAATAATAAAAAGAGAAACATCATTAATCCAGAACAAGACTTCATAAAATTCATGTTAGATTTCCAATCTGTTTTAGTTAGATGTGTGGATTGAGTTGTGCAGTAAAGTTTATGACTGCGCCAAATAACAAATGTCTTTTCTTCGATAAGATGAGTTTATAGATTTTCTTGTAATGACTGATAAAGAAGTAAAAATAGTTGAATAGAGAATAAAATTGTGGCATCAATCCTATTTTTTTTTTTGAATAAGTGTATTTAATCATAAACTCTTGATGTTTATGTACGTGCGCATTGAGTAGCGCAGTAAAGTTTATCACGCGACTATATTGATCTCAACCCACATAGTCACTATATTATTATTTTCAAATTATCACTTATATTTTCTATACCACGTGACAATTTTTCATATTTATGTGCGTGTGAATATAAGAGAAGATTTGTTGAGAATAAGGATGCGACATTTTTGGAAAAATAAATAAGAAAGTTATTCTTTTTATGTTCCTAGAGCAACTTGAGTCAAACATGTCCAAAAATGATCAGGGAGTCAATATTGTCATTTGGGGTTATACACCTCACTCTCACTCAAGCGCGCACACATATGTGTACGAGAGACAAAAAGAAAACATGGATGCGCTTTATGAATTTTGAGATAAATTTTATCACTGAGTCAGGCATAGACACGTGTGTGTAATAGAATCAAAACATGAATGGCTTTACGAATTTTGAGATGGAATGATTGAATTATTAAAAATTGATGGAAACGTCAAATATACCATCAAACAAAATTAAACTCATTATAAATCTTACCAAAATTCGCTTATAATAAAACATGCGTGAACACACGCATATGAGGTCATCTTAGAAAACAAATTAAACAGAGAAAAAATATAATAAACGCGCCTCCGGAAATAAATTAGGAAAAAATTAACAAAATTCCCTTAAAAATGTAATTTTTGTTTCTAAGAAGATGAAATTCCTTATAGATTTATATTAGACAAAAAATGGAAAAAAAAGAATAGGAAAATTAGAAAGACGCATTGAAATTTAAGTGCCTTTTCAAGATATACAATTTCCTTTTCGTTTGTCTGTCATTTGTCTTTTTGTGATTTTCACTCTCATTTATTCAATTCATTATAAATTTATATTAGACAGAAAACTGGAAAAAAAATAGGAAAATTAGAAAGACGCACTGGAATTATGCGTCTTTTTCAGGCATACAATTGCCTTTTCTTTGTCTGTTATATGTATATTTGTGATTTTCAGTCTTTTTTATCAGTGGGCCCACTTTATTCTCTCTCCGTATGTTCGCTTTCTCTCTCTTTGTGGGCCCATTTTAATCTCGCGGTTGGCCTTTTTCTCTCTCCTACTTTTTCTCTTCTTGTAGGTAATCATTATAAAATGTCAAAATCAAGTAAGAAAACATAGAAAAATAACACGTTCAAAGTGGCTATAATTTACACCAAAAGTTTGAAAAAAAAAAAAAAAACGCACGGAGTTTTAGGATAGAAAGGACAAAACGAGTTGACCTGGCCAAGTGACATCCGAGAAGACGAAGCTGCATGCACTCCACCACCACCATTGCCAGTAGTGACATCAACACCACCACCAGCTATAGAACCAGAGCTGCCACCATTTCCATTGAATCCCATCATAGACTGTGCTTGGCCTGTTGGCATCGTCATTTTGGGCGCCATCCGCTCCCACACCTAGTATATAATAGAAGTGTACACACAGCATTACATTTGGTTGTGACTAATTCAATTTCTAATTATAAGTGAAATCTAAATAACGGAAAAGGACACGAGTAGAGCTGACTCAATTATATCCCCCATTGAAATGGAAGACAAATGACATGTAAGAAAAGAATGCAAAACTAAAAACTTGGAACATCTAACCAAGTCTCAATTCCTCTATGGTACCCTCCATTTATAAATGTACATAGTATTGAACTATATTTATACACATAAAAACAGTTATGTTATCCGAACGGTTTTACTCATTCCAAATAAAAAGATTGGAAACAAAAAGATCAAAATATGGGAAAGGCTCAATTTTGGTGTGAAAAATAGAGAATAGAGAAAAGAATAGTACCAAGAAAAAAAGCTCTTGAAAAGAAGGAGAAACTGAAAGAGAAATTAAGCTATGAGATGGATAGAGAGAATGATTGTTTGAGTGTGAAAAATAGTGGAGCGGGGGTGGCAATTTATAGATGGGGAAAAAAAAGTGAGAAATGTCAAATTAGGGATGGGATTAAAAGATGAAAACGAGATAAACGAAATGGGTTGGTACTAAAATTAAGATTCCTTTGGTTTGGGATTGACAGAGAGGATTGAACTGCAAGGATGAAAAGAAACCAAAATGTGAGAAAAAGGGAGGATTTAATGCATTTGGTATAGAGATGGTTACTTTGGAGTAAATGTTTTTGAATGTGTTCTTGGGCAGGTGCTAGAAAATGTGTTTCATTTTTTTGTTTTGTATTTTGCACAAGCATTATTATTTTTTTTCATTTACAGTTTTATTAAAATTTCAATTCATATAATTAAAATAATTGTATATTGAAAAATTATCATGTGCAAGTTTTTTTCTTAAAGAACTGTCATTTTTACTGAAAGAGACACCATTTTAACCAACTTACACCATATAATAATTTATTTTCATCGTTAATGATTTTTTTTTCATTTTTATATTAAAATATCCTGAACATTCTTAATTAAAAATCATAGCTTAATAACCTGGCAAATAAAATTATTTTAGGATGTCTTCTTGCTAACCAAGGTTAACTGTGCGTGCATGAGAAAATGTGTGTTTCATCTTTTTTATTTTCATTTATTTGTTTTGTATTTGCACAAGCATTATAATCTTAATTTAAAGTTTTCTTAAAATTGTAATTAAAATAATTAACAAAAAGTATAAATACTTTTTTAATGTATATTTCAAAAATCATCATATGTGTTTAAGATGAAGCAATCTTTTTTCCCCAGAGAATCGTCATTTTCATTCAAATATACAATCAAAATACTTACTCATAACTTTATAATACTTCAGCATTTATATAGTGGAAAAAGCGTGGCATGAATTAGGAAAAAGAGAGGCAAATTTTGTATTTACGTTTCTTTTTTACTTTTTTTTTTTGGTATGATTTTCTTCAAAGAATCACCATTTTAACCAATTTACACTATATAATAATATATGTCCATGTTAATGATTTTTTTTTATTTATTAAAATTTCCTAAACTTTCTTGATAAAAAATCATATCCTAATAACCTGGCGAACAAAAATTCAAGGTTATTTATTTTGGGATACAATTGGAAAAAACATAGAGCGTTTATACAAAAAGAGTCAGTGTTATGAAAAACCTGTTTTACACTAGCTAAGAGATGAAAAAACAGGTTTTCCATAAGAGATGAAAAACACGTTTTACACTAAGGCTAGTGTAAAACGAGTTTTTCATGAGATTCACATACTAAAACTAATACAATAATAACTTTCCGATTCTATGATTTTTTGTTTAAACCTTAGATTTTTGTTTATTTAAACAAAAATTATGTAGATAATTTATTACGTATTTTAGATGACACAAATATAGTAATTGGAGTACAATATATTATTCTTAAACTTACCAGGCTGGCGGATATTGTCGAATATTTTGCTTTTTTACATCAATAATTTAGTTTCTAATTTTAAAATGCCAGTGTGAGGAAATGTGCTTATTTTTTTTTTTTTTTTTGTTGTGTTTTAAAGCATTATCATTTTCATTTACCCTTTCATTAAAATTCCATATAAATTAACTAACCAAAAAATCAAATAACATTTTTTCTTATGTATATTGAGGAAACAAGCATATGTGCATGACATGAAACGTTCGTTGGGAGAATTTTTATTTTTACTCCAATTTTCAATCAAATAATTCCTAATAATTTTTAGATACTTCAATTTTTGTATATTCAAAAAAATGTGGCATGGATGAGACAAAGATAATGAAATTTTTTATTTATTTTTTCATTTTTTATTTGATTAAATTTTTGTTCAAAGAATCACCATTTTATGAAATTACACAATAATAATTTATTTTCATTGTTAGTGATTATTTTTTCATTATATAATAAATTATCTTAATATTTCATAATAAAATACCATGCATACTAATGTAAACCTGGAAAATAAACATTATCGGGTTATATTTTTTGTTATAGCTGGAAATGAAAGTAAATTATTATGTTAAAAAATTGGTACAATAATATTTTCCACAGTTATATTATTATTTTGTAACATTTAGCTCTTTTTTATTTAAATAAAATTTATTTTGATAATTAAATACGTAGATGTGGCACTTGAAAATATAGACGACGCAATATAGAATTAGTGGGTAATAAATTAAAATATGTTTAAATCACTGGATGATAGATATTGACGAATCTTTTTTTTTTTTTTTTTTTAAATCAATAATTTATTTTCTAAATTTGAAATGCTTTTCATGGTGACAATTACCGATATAAATAAAATCTTAATTTAAATAATCATTAAACTTGAGGAAAGTATGATAAGTTTGTTGTTTCAAGAGAACATTTATTATAGAAATATATTTTTGAATTCAAGATATTTATAGGATCATTCCATATATATATACGCACACATATATACACGTATATATATGTGTGTATATATGTATATACAAACACATATGTACACATATACACACAGAGTCTTGCTCCAGTGAGAACCATTTAAAATGAGAACCGTGAGAACCAAGAATATCCATGGATTAGATAAAAAATCAAGGGTCCAAATTATAGATACAGTAGATACACTTGAATACAGTACCTAAATTTTGAATATCGCACTTAGAAACAGTAGCTAAATAACTACTGTATCCAAGTGTATTTTAAAACTTAGCTACTGTATCCAAGTGTATCAACTGTATCCATAATCTGGACAATTGATTTTACGCCTAATCTAGTGGTTATGCTTGGTTTCCACAGTTCTCATATTATTTGGGTTCTCATTTGAGCACTTTCCTATATACACACATATATACACACACAAGTATGTGTGTGTTTGGGTGTGCTTATGCATGGTTGATGATAGTAAAAATAACAAGAATATCATAGAGAAGGACATGAAGGTTGGAAATTACAATTTTTTGTAAAGCAATCAATGAGTCAATTAACCTCATTTTACAACATGGAAATGGAGTTGAAAATTATCATGAACTATTTCTTAATGTCACGTAGAAATCATAAATCGGAAGAACTAAATAGATGGTTTGTAATTCAGTTGGGAAAAAATTTGATTTTACACAATGAAAACTTAATTGAATAACACCTGAGACTTCATTGATGAGCAATATCTAGCGATTGGTTATGCAATCTAACATCATGCAAATGGATAATAAAAAAAATCTTCATTACTAATAACTAAGATGCACGACTAACAACTTCCCTTTTTTTCTTGAACAAAAATTACAAAAATCTACGCAAGTTCTCTATTATTAAGTATACTAGTTTGTAACCCATCGATACTCGACGGGCATAGTAAGACTCATAATTACAAAATATAACTTAAAATAAATTTTTATAATTAAACTAATTAGTTCAACTTTTATCCCTACCACCAAGGTTGCTCGGCCTTGACTAACTCATATAATTGTGTTGGAACCTAATTTTCTGAACAAAAGGTTTTGAAAAATAATTAACATAATCTCACATTATCAATACATTATAATTAATCAAAGCCAAGGAAAAGTCCATCTCTTAAAATATCAATCATATATTAAAGAAACAAAAGTGCAAAGGTCCACTATCGTCGAGATAGGAGAGTTTACCAAAGACAGTCAACCTCAACCAAAGAACATTACTTGCCAACTCAGCATTCAGTCAATGGTCAAGCTGACACAAATCAACTGTTCATCGGTCAAAGATAGCAGAAGAAGAATTAGTTTTCAAGACCGTTGGTAACTAATGGATACATTACGAAGACCTATAAAAGTCTCTTCTCAGCATACAACAAACACACCTTCTTGCTTGAAAAAACCATAAGCTTTTAAGCAACCTACCAACCTTGAAACCTTAACCCTTTCATGCGCACACTTAATCTTCCTACTTGTACAATTGCCAATCTTTATTTCAAATCTCATTCAGTTATTACATAGAGTTATCAAGGAGATCAATAACCCTTACATTTGTGAAACCTTTTTCTTTATCTTTCTAAGTTCTTTGAAACAAGCACAACATAATTAGTGAGGCTAATTAAGTTAGAAAATTTTGAGGGAATTTTCCTAGCAATTCTTGTAGTTACTTGAATAAGTATTATAATGGATTGGTTACTTCACTGTTGAGGACAATGAGGGGTGGACATAGGATTGCTTTACTCCAAACTACTTTAAATCTCTTGTGTTTGATTCTCTTACTCTTTCTCACACACACACACCCACATACACACACATTGCTTGTTTATCTATTTATATTTTCCTTCAATTATTTCAACTTATTCACCATTTATTTCCGCTGCAAAACTCACATATATCTCTCTACACGCAAGATATTATTGGACTTTATCTTCAACTATGTAGAGGCTACACCTTGTCCCATGGATTACAATAATCTAAAAATTGACTTACGTAACAATTTGTTTTAGCCTTGGCGTTTTTACTGTTTATCGAAAAGAAAGGTTATCCAAACTTATTCTTATCCACATTCTTCAATAAATAATTCTCATCCTTCAAATCCTCCTCCAACTCATCTATTAGTTTCTAAATGTTTTTACCCGGAATGAAGAAAACTTGAGAAAAACCCAAAAATTTATTCATAATTGGACTCACAGAATCTTAAAATATGAACATGCTTACCAGGAAGAATATGTTTTTTCAACCCGTCGAACCCTTATGGTGATTCTATAAGTTTTTACATCATAGTTATTCTCAACAATCATTTTTTGTCATTATATTCTACGCGTCTAATAATTTTTTTGTCGCCATTTAGTTGATTCAGTTTTTGTAAAAATAATGGTGCCCCGGTTTAATAAGGTTCTGATTCCAATTATGTCTCCGATGCAATAAAGTTACTACACTAGTACAAAAAAATGCTTACATAGCGCTTATTTTATGCCTTCCCATAGCGCATAATAAGCGCTATGCAAGCTACCGCTATGCAAGTTTACATAGCGCTTATTATGCGCTACGTATGAAAACTCCTTAAATAGTTTTTTTAAGCGTTGTCCAATTATGGTATTTTAGTTTTCATAAATGACTTACGTAGCGCTTTTTATGCGCTATGGTAGCTTTGCATTTGTTTAAAATGTAACAATTAGATAGCGCTTTTTATGCGCTATCTAAGTAAGATTAAATTTTTATGCGTATTACTTGTATAGCGTATAAAAAGAGCTAACTAAGGTAGTTTTTTTTTTTTTTTTTTAAATCCCTGCTGAACCGGATTCAAATTATATTAATTATTACCAAGAAATCAAATTAATAAGAATTTATATGATACAAACATTTCATTCAACAATTATAATCAACATTTTATTACACCAATAATAATTATTACAATTAATCATCCACAAAAGTTATAAACTAACAAAGAGTAGTTACAACTAAAATTCTTTGTAATACCTATTTTCTACGACTTTCCAGAGCCTTGTATGCCTTGCCTCTTAAAAAACAGAATGATGATGAGATATGCTATAAATTGCAAGCATGTCAGATGAAGCCAACCACGCCACTCCCCGTCTATAGTCACTACAGTAGAAATCACATCTCCATGAATACCAAAGCATAGTAAGTTATCTTGTTTTGTGGATACAGATATACAATCAAGCAAATGCCAAAACTGCATTCAAGTTTCATTAGAACAACCTCCATATCCTCTTGAAAATCTGTTATTTAATAAAATAAAAACTTATGTAAGTTCTAACTTTAAACAGAGTAAATATAACAAAAACAAAATAACTAAAATTCACTTTTGGGAGAGCTTGACGTAAACCAACAAATGTTTGATCATTTTGAAAGAGCTTGACGTAAACCAACAAATGTTTGATAAAATAGTCATTCAAGATATCTAGGAAAAGAATGAAAATTACCTCCATAGCAACTTTTATTCCTTCTCCCTCAAAAGCCAAGTAGAAAAAAAACTTAAAGCTATAGAGGAAAATAGTGTATTGTTATTATAGGGTTTAAAAAATAGAAAAAACTTCAATTATGAATGCAAAATTCTTTCAGTACTCACAGAAAAGTAGTTGCCCCATTCCTGATCCAAGTGATGGCGATATTTAAAGAACTGATAAAAGAAAGGCATAACGTTAACTTCAATAGAACTGGTCTAGCACCATAAAGGGTTGTTGATAAATACAACACGACAACCCAGAGTAACACACAATCTTAGTTCCAACGAACGACAACACATAAAAATCAACTAACAAAACTTGCTACATAGAAATTTTATCTTCATCTTGTAACCGCCACCCTACTAAAGAAAGGACACCCATTTTGTAATGGAGGAAGTACAACTTCACTTACTTACCCCAAATGTGAGAAATGAAACAATCATTTACGACAAAGTATGAAGATCATTTTGGGACGGAGGAGTACTATTTACTGAGATCATTCCTCATTAATAATTTATTTTACTGAAGCAACATTATCCATTTTTAGGAGCGAGAGGAAGAAACTACGGCTGAAGTTGAGGAGCGGGAACTTAAAGAAGCTCAAAAGCTGAAAAACGTAGCAAAAAGAAGGGGAAAAGCCAGTCATAGAGGCTGTGAGTTTTTTTTTTTTTTTTTTTTTTAATTAAGGACATGTTTACTAAGCAGATTGATATTAAGCCAGTCATAGTTCACTTTTGCTATTAAGTTAATAAAGTATATTCGTAACAGTGGTTAAAATACTACACCCGCCCCAAACTAAAACATTTAGAACCAAACAAATTTAGTAAGATCACAGAAGATTGATAGTGTGTACTCTCTCCGTCCCTAAATGAACAACTAAACAAATATTTTGAAATGTTAACTTTTTGTAAAAATAGAATGTGAACTATCAATCATTTGTTATAAGGAAAAAAGTGGAACTATCTTATGGGATGTAGGTAATATATTTTTGAAAAGCTCTAAACAAAGACTAGCATATACCTGCCACTAGCTGGGTCGTCTTTCTGAGACTCACCACCGCGTTGAGACCTACAAGTCATGCTCCTATAAGAGGTAGTAATAAAAATCAATTACATAAGCAATAATGATGAATGATATTTTTTTGGTACAAAAAATGGTAGTAAAGTGAGCTACCACTCCGAGCCGGGTAGGACCATAAGGGAGGCAAAGCTCTCCCAACAAAATTTTAACACTGCTGCATTCCCAGGGTTCGAACTCGAGACCTCTGGTTAAGCTAGAACACCCCCTTACCAAGTGATCTAAGTGCTTGTTGGTAATGATGAATGATATTGCAATTGGGAATGATTAGTGCAAGTGAAGCCTTCTTGATGCATGTTTCTGATAAATCAAAATACAGAGTATTTCTAAGAAATGGAAGTGAGCTTAATTAAGATAACTGAAGGAAGTGATGTAAATTATTATGTCCGTCATATAATAAATTTTGCACTTTCACTTTTAGCCTGTTGCAAAATACATGTCTGTGTTTCTAAATGGAAAAATTACCAAACAATGCAACGTACCAAGCATTTGTTTACAATTTATGCAATGTACCACAAGTTTACCACATAATGCAACGTACTTTCAAATTTATTTCAAAATGTGTAATTTTCGTAACAAATAATGCAATGTACTTTGCAATTTTTGTTTCAAATAATGCAACGTACTACAAAGTACGTTGCATTTTTTGGAACAAAATTACAAAGTACGTTGGATTATGTGGTAAACTTGTGGTACGTTGCATAAATTGTAACCAAAACGAAAGTACATGGCTTATTTTGGTAGATTGCCCGTTTCTAAATATGAAAATAATTTCAGTACAATTTATCATGGACGGATTGTGTGTGTGTAACTTTGGGTGTGAGGACAATATATAGAATCAAGTTAACAACATAACAATTAACTAAATTACAAATAAATCATCTTATCCCACCTATTCTCTCTAAATCCACCAGAAGCAAAATCATAACACTCAACCAATCAAAATTAAAAAAGTAACACCCAATCACCACCAAATTATACACAATTCAACAAATCTAGCACAACCAAAACACTAGAAACTCAATACCCATACCGAAAATCTAAAAAAAACACACAAAAATTGCAATCAAAACATAATAAAAAGAAAACAATTTTGAACGAATCAAAGAAGTAAATCGGAAACTGGGAGGAGGGATAGAGAGAGTACCTTCCGAGAAAAATTGAACGATTCCTCAACTTCCCAACTCACCAAGCTTCATCCTTCAATCAAAAACCCCAAAATAAAACTCATTAACCCTAATCCCCAACAATAACAAAAAAACCCTAGTTATCATTATCAAAAAAACAGCAATTACCGGGAATTTTTTTCACCGCACACTGCTTAGGATGAGAAAGAGTATCTGATTTTTGTGCCTTCTGAAGTCGGTGTGTGGTGGCGGTGGCGATGGCTAGGGAGAGAAGTTGCAGTAGCGGTGAAGAGAGAGATAAGGGAGGGAATTCGGAAACTGGAGAGTGAGAGAGATGAAGTTCAAAAGAGAGAGAGAGTAGCGATTTGGAGAGGGTTAATTTGACGGCGACGCGAGCAACTGGCCGGGGTCTTGCTGGACGGCGTTGGAGAAGAGGGAGAGGGAAGTGTTGCAGTCGCGCTCTAGTCGTAGGGAACGGGAATTTAAGGGCAGTGTTTTTGGGTTGATTATTTGCTCAAGCACCTCCATAGCGCTATAGCTTTATTTGGTCAAAACCTAAACAAAAAAGCAAAAAATAAAATAAAATTATGAAGCGCTTGTTACGCAGCGCTTAATACATGCGCTATATAAGCTATTTCTAGAGATAGCGTAAAAAAATTATGCGTTAGAGTGGCCACTTTTTTTTTTTTTTTTGGCTTTTTTTTTTCGGCCTTAATTATTAAATTCAAAGTAGTATATGCGCTATGTTAGGGTATATCTAACATAACACTTTTGGAAAGCGCTATCTAAGACGCGTTTCCTAATTATATGCGCTTGTTCACTACAAGGAAAAACGTGTTTAGAGACGGCAAAATCTGAGCTAAATCGGAAATTCTGTCTCTAAATTAAATTTAGAGACAGATAAAATCTGTAGCTAATTTGTAGCTGGAAACTGGTCGCTAAATAATCTGTCGCAGTTCTGTCTCTAATTTAGAGACAGAATCATCCGTCTCTAATTTAGAGACAGAATCACCCGTCTCTAATTTAGAGACAGAATCGCCCGTCCCTAATTTAGAGACAGAATCGCCCGTCTCTAATTAGAGACGTAACATCTGTCTCTAGTTTAGAGTCAGACTAGAGACGTCGCTAAATTGGAGACGGTAATTTCTGTCTCTAAATTCGCCAATTATATTAAAAACACACACACACACACACACACACACACACACACACACACACACATATATATATATATATATATATATATATGTAAAAATATATACTATATATTTTTAGATATCATATATATGCTGAATTAATTTTTTATATAAAATAATTAAATTGCTACTAAAAATAAATTACATTTGTCAATAATCTATATTGAAAAATGTTAAATACATCAATTAACAATGTCAAAAATACCACTACAAATTCTTAATTAACAGCTCTTAAGTTTCCTTGATCTGGGCACACACTACGAAAAACTAAATTATAAATGAGATAATTACAAAATCAATTAGAATTTCCTAAACCACTACTCAATTGCCATCACCAGCAACCACCAAGCACCATCACCCTGCATCTTCAATTCTGCAAAAACAAACAGAAACAGATATTCATAATCAAACACAAACACACACACACACACACACACAAACACAATCCCAAATCTGGGTAGACACACAAACAATCACGCACACGAACATACTAAAAAAAGCAAATCAAAAGAAAGTAAAACGAGAAACAGAGAGTGCGAGAGAAAGAGGGCGAGTGAGAGAGAGAGAGAGAGGGAGAAATTATTACCTGAAGTTGAAGGGATGACGTCGATGGCGGTGTGTCTTTCGTGGGTGGCCATGGAGGAGGTTCGACGTAAAGGAAAAATGGAATGGGTGCTGGGGAGACAGCGTAGGGGTTTCGGGTGGTGGGTGGCGGAGTGATGAGGTGGTGGACGGCAGCGAAGGGAGATGGGGTGAACGGCCATGGTGCGTGAAAGTGAAGAAAAGAGAGATAGAAATGATGGAGTCGGCTAGACTAGATGAGAGAAAAGGATTGTAGGGTTTTACTGTGATGAATTTGGATCATTGGATGTAAGTGATTAATGATCCAAATTTATTTATGAATCCATCCATGTGGGCATTAGGAATCCAATCAAAGTGAAGTGTGTTTGTGTTTTTGCTGGATCAATTTACACCGTTAGATTCAATTATATATGATGTATTTGATGGTGAAGATGATGTTTTAGTTAGTGATCCATGTGAATACATGTGTTCCAATGAACATTGCAACTCTTATGTTTATTTGTTTTTCACCAATTTTTTTTTGATGATTATAATAATTTGTAAATTAATTATTAATAAAAAATTATGATATAAATATTATTATGTCATAAAAATAATTGAATAATAAATAATACTTATATTTAATAATAGATATGAGTAATGCTTATTAATATACCAAACCCCTCAACCTACTCTAAACATATACCAATGATCTTATACAATTAATTATACCCTAAACACTAAACTATGTATAGAATAATAAATGATAATATTTAATAATAAATAAAAAAAATTAATTTGTTTTTCACAAAAAAATTCTTAAGGATTATAATAATTGTAAAAATAACTATTAATAACAATAGTAACTTATGTTATAAATAATTATCTCATAATAATAATTGAATAATAAATAATACTTATATTTAATAATAAATATGAGTAATGCTTATTAATATACCACTCTAAATCGTAAACCACCTACCATATACTTTATACCCTAAACCTTAAACCATAAACCTGAAACTTTATATATACCTAAACCCCACTTAAACCCTAAACTTATATACCCAACCCCTAAACCCCACCCCACTCTAAACCCTAAACCCATAAACCCACTCTAACCCATAAACCAATATACCTATCTTAATAATTGAATGATACATGTTCAACATTAGATTAATTGTAATAAATTAGAAAAAAAAATACTTAAAAATATAATAATGTAACTTTTTAAAAAAAAATATTAATAATGCTTATTAATATATATACCCAACCCCTGAACTCCACTCAATCTAAACCAATTAACATATACCTAATATTCTAAATACATAACCCTTTTTAAAGTATACTCCCTCCGTCCTATTTCAAATTGCAAATACTAGGTTGGCACGGGGATTAAGGGAAAAAGTGAAAAAGGTGATGTGTTGTGAGTGTTGATAGTTGAGTGAGAGAGAGAAAGTGGGGTAGAAAATAGTTAGTGGGTTAATGGATGTGAGTGTGCAAATGGGTTAAAACTTGCCATTTTTTGATTTTGCAATTTTAGTTGGGACACCCTTTTTGGCAAGTTTTGCAATTTGAAACGGGACGGAGGGAGTACATGTTACTACTACTATTACTACTACTACTACTACTACTACTACTACTACTACTACTACTAATAATAATAATAATAATAACAACAACAATAACAATAATAATAATAATGATAATAATAATAATGATAATTTGCCATTTTGGACGTCCCACTTCACTTAGGACATCCCTAAATGGCAAGTTTATATTACTTTAATTATATCATAAGTCATAACTTTAAATCCTAAATCATATACCCTAAAACCCTAAACCCCAAACCCCACACTAAACCCTAAACCCTAAACCCTTTACTACACTCTAAACCCTAAACCCTAAACCCAACCCCTAAACCCCACTCTAAACCCTAAACCCAACTCTAAACCATAAACCAATTAACATATACTTAATATCCTAAATCCATAACCCTTTTTAAAGTATACTCCCTCCTTTCCACTCGAATTAGGATTCTTAGTCAATCCAATTTTACTTTGACCAATGATTTTGAAGAAAAATAATGATGATAATAAAAATTTAAAAATTGTTGTTATATCACGGTTAGTAATAAATTCAATAACTATTTTTAGATTTTCATTTAAATAATTATTTGTATTCAAATTATTAGTCAAAGTATAATTAGATTGACCAAAAATCCTAATTCGAATGGGACGGAGGGAGTACATGTTACTACTACTATTATTACTACTACTACTATGATGAATAATAATAATAATAATAACAATAATTATAATTATAAATTAGAAAAAGTACCTAAAACTAAAAACCAACTATTATATTCCTTATACCCTTAATTTTAAATAACACTCTAAACTCAATGAATACCCTAAATACTTAATTTAGTTAGTCTATTTAGCTACGGATTCAACATCTGTCTCTGAATTTAGAGACGGATTCAAAATCTGTCTCTGAATTCAGAGACGGATTCAACATCTGTCTCTGAATTTAGAGACAAACATTGAATTCTGTCTCTAATTTAGAGGCAGACGTAAAATCTGTAGCTAAATTTAGAGATAGATTTTGAATTTGTAGCTAAATTAGAGACATATATTTAATCCGTAGCCAAATTAGCTTCAGATTCAAAATATGCCTCTAAATTAGAGACAGATTCAACATCTGTCTCTAATTTAGAGACAAACATTGAATTATGTCTCTAATTTAGAGACAGACGTAAAATCTGTAGCTAAATTTAGAGACATATTTTGAATCTGTAGCTAAATTAGAGACAAATATTTAATCCGTAGCTAAATTATAGCTATTCTGTCACAATTTTTTTTTTCTGTAGCTAAGTTGTCGCCAAATTAGCTACAGACGACATCTGTCTCTATTTTTCCGTCTCTATTTCTCAGTTTCCTTGTAGTGGTTGTTGTTGTTGTTGTTTTTTTTTTTTTTTTTTTTTTTTTTTTTTTTTAACTTATGAAGCGCTAGTTTAGATAGCGATTTTACTATGCGCTATGTAAGCTACTTCCAGACATAGCGTTTAATTTATATACGCTATCCAAGCCTTTTTTTCTTGATTATTAAATTGAAAAAGGTGTATGCGCTATGTTAGGGTTCTTCTTAGATAGCGCTTTTAAGAAGCGCTATCTAAGCGGTATTTCCTAAGTTCCAATCTGTACTAGTTCTAATAGATGTGTTTTTTCATATCTAAAGGATACGCTTCTAAGGTTATTTATTGCTTAATTCTCGAGTTATTTAGTATTCTAATGGCTTTTATGGAGCAATGTGTGAATACATGGAAAATAGGTAGTTTGTATGATTTTAGCGACTCAAGGAGTGCAAAAGAGGATGGTGGATGTAGAGCATGAAAAAAGAAGGAAAAGAAATAAAGAAGCAAGCAGCAGAAGAAGACACTATGCGGCCGCACACTTGCATTCTGGGTTACCGCACATAAGTGCAACATTTGGCCCTGAAACTCCCAGATTAAGTGGGCACTGGCACAAAGAATATATGGGCTACAACACAAGCTATGCATGAAATGGACTAGAACTCCCAGATCATATGGGCGACCACACACCCATTTTAGGCGGCCGCACATGTCACGGGCAAAAAAAGTCCAGTTTCCTTATTTCATTAGAATTTTGATTGTTTTCCTAATTGTAGCCTTATTAAGCCCTAGAATAAACAGTTAAAAGACTCCAGCAGATATATTATTCTATTTTATAATCTTTTTCAAGTTTTGTAGAAGATTGAAGGATTTAATTTTATATTCAAAATTTCTCTTCAAGTTTTTATGCAAGACTATATGTGGCTAAGTCTCCTAGTCTACGGATTGGAGGTAACTTGTATGAATTCGTTATACTTCAAATAATTATTTTGTCAATCGTTTGTTGGGTTTTTCAAAAAGTATTTGACATAAAGATTTTCTTGTTTCAATTGCATGTTAAGATGCAAATTGGCTTTATAATTAATTGGGCATAGGAATTGACGAGTGATCGCTTGAACTATGTGATGTTGTGAATACACGTGATTAAAATTGGGAGTCGCCACGCCGTTTTATTTGTAGTTAAAACATAAGAAAAACTGATTATGAGAATAATAGGGTTCGGGGGTCAATTTACAATAAGAGAAGAATATTCATGTGATCACTCCTATTGCCCGATGAATCGGTCTTTCTATCATGATCAATGTGTGTGTGTGTGTTAGTGTTTGAGACTGGATCCGAGGATTGCCTACATTCTTCTTAACGTGAGAAGCTCAGGTCAGCGTAGTTCATTGATGAATTTAGAATAGAAAGATGAAGCGGGATCATGCATAAAGAAGAGAAATATTAGGGTTAGAAGTAGTTCCTAGATCATATTAGGGTTTGATGAAACCCTAGGATCATCATCGGCTATTGTAGACACCCCGCCTTGGATCCTCTCACCCCGATTGCATACATAGTATTTTTATTTAACTTATTTTCGTTGATTTCTGTTACTTCGGTTAAATTCCTAACTGATTCCGTTAGTTTTGGACCGAACTGCATAACAGAGTTAACTTTAGAGTCATTTCGGTCTTTCTGTCATTTATCACCCGCGGGCGCCTCCGGCACTGTTGGTGGGCTGCGCGCGCGTCTCACCCCTAAAGCCGGACTCGCGCCCTTCCCACTTTGGCAGTTACGGACTGCACCAAGTTTCCCTCCATTTCTAGAGTAAAAAACAACCTTTTCACCACATGTTTTATTCTAACATTAAACCCATTTTATTTTATAACTCACAATCCCATTATTCTAGCCATTTCTTTCAAACAAAATATTTCTTTTCATTATTATTTGATTTTCTTCTTATTATTGAATGTACAAATTTAGTCAAATAACAAGATCTTCTTTGGAAAATTCATGTTACTCACAGATTAACTTATACATTCAACACTTTAACAATTTTGGATTTAAATAACGTGAATCACATTGGCGATAATATTATTTAACAAATGTATAAAATTGTTTAAACATATAATTAATCACAAATTTATGGTTTGAAATGTTTTGCTCAAGAAGAGGAACAAAATTGTGCAAAACTTGAAAAACTAAGGCCTATGAACAGTGACGGGACTTTTCCTTAGGGTCCGGCCGCACAACCATGAATACCCTACCTGATCTTTGCTTAGGTCCGACCGGATAATAAGCAACACCCGACTGGACAACCTTGAGATCCGACCGGACCAGATCAAATCCCCGCCCGGACTAAGCCTTGAGGTCCGACCGGACCACACCAAATACCCGGCCAGACCACTCAATGTTCAGAATCACCGATTCATGCAAATAAGGCTTGCTGCACTTTCCAAACTTTTGACCCAAAACAATAAACAACAAGTAGATCTACATGGTGTATGCATTATACGATGCATAGCCATGCTATTTAGGGATAATCTTGTTTAAAATAACATGGTTAAGCAAGTAGATCCACATAGTTTATGCATTTATAACACACAACTATGCTATATAGGGACAATCTTGCTTGAACCATTGTGTTCATTAGAGCAAAAAACTTCAAACCTTTTCATAATTTTTTATTAGATGATGAATATCAGCACTCTATTAATGAATTAGAGCCTCTAAACAACATCAAAAATTGATGATTCAATAGAATACATGAATCAAAACAAAAGCATTAAAGCTTTCAAAAGAGAAACTCAAACTTAAACCAGAATTCGAGCGGGCTCTGATACCAATTGTTGGAACAATTTCTATCCCACTAATGTCATAACTCAAATCTGGGATAAGTTACAGAGGAGAAGATGAAGGCGGAAGCGTTACCTGTTGAATCCATCTTCTATGTTGCTTAATGATGAAGAAGAAGTAGGGAATGAAGTACTTCTAAATGATAGTGCCTTTCTCACTTGTCTTCTTAACACTAATAAAGAGAGTATAGAGAGAATAATGAATTCTATGTAGTATGTTTCTAAGGCTGATGGAAGACCTTTATATAGGAAACAAATAGGCACTTCATTTAGGGACTGCACCCTTTCACATAAGTGGTGTGAATTTACCATTTTGCTCATCATAAATAGGTAATATTACACCCAAGAATTCTACACATTTTAATCCTCTACAATTTATATTAACATTATAAATATGATTTCATGTATGTAATTACTAATAACATGTTTATGCAATCCATGTTCTAACAAAGATAACTTAAATAATGAATCTTACCGGAAGTTATTTATCGACATCTTTATATATGTCATAAATTTAGAACACTTTTGAAAGAAAAATGCCAATTATTTTCAGCAGTTGCTATAAAATGCCGCTAATTTTAGCACTTGTTGTTTAGTTTTTGCACTTTTATTTTTCACAAATTTTGTCACTTTCTCTTAAGTGCTGCTAAAATCAGCACTTTTATTAGGTGCTACATATAATAAAGAAAAATTATAAATAACAAATTTCATAGAGAAAGTTGAAAATTTACTATTTATGAAAACGTGATATATCTCTATTTATCAATAATTTATTTTCTTATTTCCCCTCATTTAGATTATGTGAAGTGTCTTTTTAACTCATTTTGTTAACTTTTGGATCGATATAGGGACGGAAGTGATAGATTGGAGCAAGAAGAAGACTAAAAGTGAACTTTTGTGGAAGTTTAAGGTGTAGCAGATTTTTTGGGAGCTTTAAAGTGGTGAAAATCTTATATATATATATATATTAAAGTTGGGGAAGAGGGCTATGGTTTTGACACATAGACAAAGATAGGTTAAAGCTTCATTTGTGTGAAGCCACATCATCACCATCCTAAATGTGTGTGACTTTTGATATTCTCATTATTAGCTAATACTATTAGCTCATAATATTAGTTATGATATAAGTTAACTATTACTATTAATAGTATTAGTTAACTATACAAGTTAACTATTACTATTAATAGTATTAGTTAACTATAATAGTTACTATACAAGTTAACTATTACTATTAATATTATTAGTTAACTATTATAGTTACTATACTATGTAAGTTAACTATTACTATTAATAGTATTAGTTAAGTATAATAGGCTATATACATTAACTATTACTATTATTAGTATTAGTTAATTATAATAGTTATTATATAAGTTAAATTATTAATTTTTAATATTAACTAATTATAATAGATACTATATCTATTAACTATTACTATTAATAATATTAGTTTATTATAATAATTATTATTATATAGATTAATCATTGCTATTAATATATTTTAACTATTACTATTAATAATATTAGTTAATTGTAATAATTATTATAATAATAGTAATCATATAGATTAACTACTATTATTAATAGTACTAATTAAAATAATGATTACTATATTAGTTAACTATAATTAAAATATTTTTTGGAGAAATAGTATTGGTTTCCCGTGTAGGGAACGGGTTACCCGCTAGTATGATAGAATATTGAAGACCAAATATGTACAATCAAGTCACCAATTTATTTGTGTCTTTCAATGAAGTAGGAGTTATGGAATGACAAAGGGGCAATTTTCTTTCTATTTTCCCAGCCTACAAAAGGAGAGAATCATTACAAGAGGGAGCACGTGTTCTCCACTCTAAGGAATTGCAGCACCATTTCCTCCTTTCTCCTCCACAAAAACACTCTCTATCTTTTTTTTTTTTGATATTTAGCAATTTCAAGGAGCAAAAATATTGAAGATGTTGATAAACTTCATGTCTAGGTAAGTTTTCTATTTCAAATTCAAGGGCTAGTTTTAATTACGCATTGTGAGGCTTTATGCTTTAACTTGTTCTTGCTATTTTACAATATAATTGTGGATTCATTTGGATTTTATAGAAATTATGAGTTTTGATGAATTGATTACTCCTCTAATTTATATTTTCTTACATACTAATCTAGAGCAATATGTTGATTTAGTTGTGGTATCATAGCTAGTTTAACCTTTGTTAATCTCTAATCTAAACTTGATAGTTGTAGCTATCTCGATTTTCAAGTTTGGGATTCAACCGTTTCCAAATTGCTTTAATCTATTGTTGATTGATATGGAACCCTATTGTTAGTGTGCCCAATCAAAAAGGAATAAGATTAATTGAGTGCTAGGCTTGAGAAATTACACTAGGAAAACACAAACTTGTTATGTCTATCTTAATACTTTTTTGTTGAATAACTGCAATAGTAAGAATATCTTTTGGTAGTCAATGATCGATTGCTTAATTGAAACTCAACACCATTGAATTGGAAATTGTCTCAAATTGATATTTCTTTAGCTGTTTTGTTTATCTTTCTTTAAAATAAAAACTCTGTCTCATCTTTCTATTATATTATAGCTCGTAATTTAATCAAATAAAAAAAATTCCCCTCATTTGTTACCTTTTATTTTTATAAAATCAAAAGAAATAATATTTTCCGTCCCTGTGGATACGTACTCTACTTGCCACTTTACTTGTTTTGTGAGTAGGAGAAATTTAATTTGGTTGTTTAACGACACACCAAATTTTGGCACCGTTGACGGGGATTGTGAAATTTTATTTCTTTTGACTAATAAAAAAACTTCCAGCAGAGCACTAGTTTGACTTAAGCACGATCACGCTTAACCTAAAAGAGTATTTTGTAGAAAAAAATATTTTTTCTTTTTTCTTTTTGTTCTTGTTTATGCCTGTTATTCCGTACAGGTGAGTTTGTTTATGATCCAAAAATAGAGAAGACAACTATGAGGTTATCAAAGGAAACGAGGTTAAGCAAACAACATCCATCAACATCATCCCCTGGTTTGAACGTGGCTTTGGATTTGTCAGGTTCGGAAAGTGATACGGATTTTGAAGAGAAAGAAGTAGATTAAAGAACATTGCACAACCAACACCACGAACATTAAGAGAGTTAGCTAATCCTGATGTGATGTAGGCAGCGGAACGAATAAAAGGGATAAAAAGGATAAACACTATTTATCTATTGAATGTCGCAACAATACCAGAATAATAGTATCAAACACTGTTGAATCGCGCACGATTGCCAATGAACAGGGCCGGCCCTGAGGGTGTGCAAAGTGTGCCACCGCTCAGGGTCCCCGATTTTGAAGGGCCCCATTTTTTAATTATATAGTATGTAATAAATAGTACTCTCTCCATCTCAGAGTATATGTCCACACCCTCATTTACACGGAGATTAAGAAATGGTGGAAGTGATGTAAGTGGTGTGAGTATAAAAGTAAAGCAGGATAGAGAATTAGTGAGAGGGAATAGTAAGTTGATTGGTGTTGTGAGTATAAAAGTAAGTATGAGAGAGAATGAGTGGGAGGAGTAGTTAAATTTTTTTGTCATTTTAAGAAGTGGACATATACTCTGGGACATGACTGGGAGGAATAGTAAAAATTCTTTGTCATTTTAGGAAGTAGACAAATACTCTGGGACAGACTAAAAAGAAAAGGTGGACATATACTCTGTGACGGAGGGAGTATATTTTTTATTATTAAAAATAATTTAAAAAAAATACTTGAGCATTCATTTTGAGACGGAGAGAGTAATATTGTAGATTGAATAAGTGATTTTTAGTCATTTTTAGTCCAATTAAATACATAATTCTTATTCTAGTGTTGTATTTGTAATATATCAATTGTAGTTAATTAGTCTCAACGGGAAAAGAAAAAAAAAACTTAAATCATTTTAGAATATAAACATTAACAAGTTAGTATGCTATCTCATCAAGCCATGATGAATGCACAACCCCGTTTAACGATTCTCTAAAAAATTGAAGAGTTAATTTATATTCTATTTTTTATACTTAATCTTTAGGGCTCAAGTGTAAATTTGAACAGGACGATTACCGAATAATTGGCATCCAAAAGGAATTTAATCAACTTTTAGGAAGAATAAATAAACTCTCAAGTTTATTCAATAAAAATTTCAATAAAATCAACTAATTTTCAGAATTACAAAAAAGACCTAATTTTATAAGGCTCCTGAGACTTGGAAATCAAGTCAACTACTTCTAAAAATAGCCCTAATCTATATGGTAACCTATTACAACTCAAAAACATCAAAATATATCATAAATCTACTTCTAAACTTGATATTATCATCTACCTAAGTATAAATCCGAAAATAATAATAAATTAACAAATATTTAAAATAAAACTTATATTTATCATCGATCTCCATCATTCTCCTCCGCTTGAAGAAAATTTGTCCTCGAATTTTGAGTAATGCAGTACATACGTCTTCAAAATGAACTCCGAGCCCGTGGCGAACTTTAAACTTTATTGCCTTCATCGAAATATCCATCCAGTCACTCCATTGAGTTGATACGAAGTGATTTATAATTAATTTCTGAACAATCCATGAAATTGAAGAACGGAAGATATAGACATCAAATGGATCTTCATACAAATGAAAAAATTTGAAAGCTTCAAAATTCCATATCAAGTCATCTTGTGGGACTTCAAGGCCAATTGTTTTCGAACCAATCAACTGTGATGACATTAATTGACAAATCTTGCAATTACATTGATCAAAAACAGGAGGTTTTGACCAGTCAACAAATTGATCAGAACTTGGAGATTCGATGAAAGGTGATGATAGATCTAACATTTTATGTATTTCTTTTCGGAATAAATAAAAATAAAATTTGATAACAAACTACCTCAACCTAGAAAAAAATTCCCTGGTTTCGGCTCTAATACCAAATGATGTACACAGCGGAACGAATAAAAGGGATAAAAAGGATAAACACTATTAATCCATTGAATGTCGCAACAATACCGGAATAATAATATCAAACACTGTTGAATCGCGCACGATTGCCAGTGAATGATCTTCAATTCTCGTTGAATCGCGCACGATTACCGAATAATTGGCATCCAAAAGGAATTTAATCAACTTTTAGGAAGAAGAAATAAACTCTCAAGTTTATTCAATAAAAATTTCAATAAAATCAACTAATTTTCGGAATTACAAAAAGACCTATTTTTATAAGGCTCCTAAGACTTGGAAATCAAGTCAACTACTTTTAAAAATAACCTTAATCTATATGGTAACCTATTACAACTCAAAAACATAAAAATATATCATAAATCTACTTCTAAACATGATATTATCATCTACCTAAGTATAAATCCGAAAATAATAATAAATTAGCAAATAATTAAAATAAAACTTATATTTATCATCGATCTCCATCAGGATGTCAATCAACATCCTTGTGCATTCAAACTCCTAATACGGATGCACCATTTGAGCTGAAATCCGGACTCATACACTTGTCGCCTACCTTTCATGGATTAACGGGTGAAGATCCACACAAGCATCTCAAGGTGTTTCATGTGGTTTGTTCAATGAAGCCACAAGTGGTTACCGAGGAACAGATTTCATTAAAGGCATTCCCCTTTTCTCTAGCCGATAAAGCAAAAGATTGGTTGTATTATCTTCCGTCGGGTTCTATAACGACATGGACCGAGATGAAGAAACAATTTTTGGAGTTTTGGAGAAGCTCTTTCCGGCTTCATGTGCAGCAAATATAAGGAAGGATATTTGTGGTATTAGGCAAAAACTTGGGGAAGCATTGCATGAGTAGTGGGAGAGATTCAAGCAAACGGGATCAAGTTGTCCTCAACATCAAATACCGAAACAACTACTAGTCCAATATTTAAATGAAAGACTCGCTACTTTCGATAGGAATATGATTTATGCAGCAACTGGAGGGGCCTTGGTGAGTAAAACTCTGGAAGAAGCAAGGAATTTAATCTCAAACATGGCAGCGACTGCACAACAATTTTAAACAACTACTAGTCCAATATTTAAATGAAAGACTTCTTTGATGGATAAATTAGTGGTGGGGTAGGTTTCACAAGCCTAAGTTTGTGGTGTTTGTGTTGGGGGAATTGGGGGGGTCACCGCATCCACTAGCCCATACTAGCAGTCATCAACATGGAGAAAATAATTCAACACATGAAATAATATGAAAGAACAAAGACACCAAAATTTGTTAACCCGGTTCACCACCACACGTGGCTACATCCAGAGGCCCCAAGCCAGGATATCACTATAATAATATGTTTGATTGTTAAAATTTACATATGCACTCACACAGATCTAGCATAGTAACTCTCCATGAACAACCCTCTCCTACATATTATTATCTCTCCCCAAGAACACACAAACAATATGACTATGGCCGGGTTGTAGGATCGCCCCCCATGGCTCTCCTAGGCCCCCGGCCCCCTCCTACACACTATTTTTGTGCTCTCTCTTGATATCCTAACTTTCTCCTTTTGGGTACAAAATATTATGGTGGCAGTCACAATGTATTTATAGGGATACAAAACCTAATCCTAATCAAAACCTAATTTACCCGGAGTCCTTTAGACAGAAGGAGTATAATACTCTCCTCCAAGTATTCTAGCTTTTAGGAAACTGAATGAGAAAAAGGAAACCAATTCCTTTACTCCCACTCCACGCCAGATTTCCTGCAGTCCGCCACACCAGGCGCCCGCCTGCCCCTGACCAAGCGCCCGCCTGGATTAGATTTTCTGCCGGCCAAACTTTCTGTCTTTATAGGCGTCCGCCTGGTCCTTACCAGGCGTCCGCTCAGTCCGGTTTCGACTCCTCTCCTCCGCGGTTTTGACCTTCACCTTGGTTTTGACTCCAATCCCAACAATCTCCCACCTGGAGACATAAACCACCATTGTGACATACTCCTATCATAATTCCACCAGAGAATGATCCACCAAATATTTTTACACCACCGTGTAACACCAAGCTCCTCCTTGATGATGATAAGCCTCCACGCTCATCCATCATGAGCCTCCACGCCCAAATAATAAGGCGAGTTGAAACCAAGCGACGCTTCAACCTCTCCGTGTTAGATCCCTCTTGCCTCCCCAAATCAACTTCTACCTTGATTTATTTGCAAGACTAACTTCGCCTTCTCCCTCCTAGATCCACTCCCCTTGCAATGCTCCCCATAAAACTCGGACACACCTTGCTTCTTGCATTGACTTCTTGTTGTCTTTTCTCGCTCTCTCTCTGTTAGGGCCACTTGACTCCCACCGCGTTGCAACTTTCGAGTCATTCTCCCCCCTAACACACCGTTCATTGATGTCTCTCCGTTTTACACCAATAGGCCGGTCTCCAAGCCTCTTGCTCCCACCCGGAACGAAGTTGATGTTGTCGGTAGAGTACAACATCCTCCTTACCCCTATCCGTCGTTTGCGAGAAGTCCTCCTCTTCTCACGTGGTCAAACCGGCTTATACCACTCACCTCTGCATCGTCGGTTGCTTACGCAAGTGCCTGATGCAATCTCCTTTCTTTCATATTTTCTCCAACCTCCTTGACTGCCCCAATATCCCTTGAACTCCACCAGATCCATCTTGATCTCTGCATCTCCAAATTCCACCTCAAATTTCTGCAGATCTCATAAGAAACAAACGAACTTTTTGGACTTTCTGATCTTCCGCACGAGCGTTGACCTATTTGGCACGTGTCTTGCTTCAACCATAAACCCTAGAAGCTCTCAGATCCCTGCACATCTTCCACACGAAGAATCTGCACTGCACGAAATCTGCACGTGCGCTCCACCGAGCCTGCACGTGTATTTCACGAATTCTGCACGTGCGCTGCACAAAAAATCTGTTGTCGCTTTTCTTCACCTTGAATCTCCCTTAGATCTCGAATCAAAGCTCTGATACCAGTTGTTGGGGGAATTGGGGAGGGGGGGTCACCACATCCACTCGCCCATACTAGCAGTCATCAACATGGAGAAAATAATTCAACACATGAAATAATATGAAAGAACAAAGACACCAAAATTTGTTAACCCGGTTCACCACCACACGTGGCTACATCCGGAGGCCCCAAGCCAGGATATCACTATAATAATATGTTTGATTGTTACAATTTACATATGCACTCACACAGATCTAGCATAGTAACTCTCCATGAACAACCCTCTCCTACATATTATTATCTCTCCCCAAGAACACACAAACAATATGACTATGGCCGGGTTGTAGGATCGCCCCCCATGGCTCTCTTAGGCCCCCGGCCCCCTCCTACACACTATTTTTGTGCTCTCTCTTGTTATCCTAACTCTCTCCTTTTGGGTACAAAATATTATGGTGGTAGTCACAATGTATTTATAGGGATACAAAACCTAATCCTGATCAAAACCTAATTTACCCGGAGTCCTTTAGACAGAAGGAGTATAATACTTCTCCTCCAAGTATTATAGCTTTTAGGAAACTGAATGAGAAAAAGGAAACCAATTCCTTTACTCCCACTCCACGCCAGATTTCCTGCAGTCCGCCACACCAGGCGCCCGCCTGCCCCTGACCAAGCGCCCGCCTGGATTAGATTTTCTGCCGGCCAAACTTTCTGTCTTTATAGGCGTCCGCCTGGTCCTTACCAGGCGTCCGCTCGGTTCCGGTTTCGACTCCTCTCCTCCGCGGTTTTGACCTTCACCTTGGTTTTGACTACAATCCCAACAGTTTGTTCAATGGTTGGGCATGCAACGAATACATGTCCTTCCTTGCAAGAAGGCATGCAACATGCCAATGCAGTAGGAGGATTTCGGGGCCAACCACAACTAAAATATGAGCCTTATTACAATGCATACAATTCGGGATGGAGGGATCATTTGAATCTCAGCTATAGAAATCAAGGAGGACTGCAAGGGTATCAACAATAGAATTTCCAAAGGCAAAATAACCCAATTCAATCTATGAATGCCATTGAAGGAAATTGTGAAGGCCTTGACAATAAATACCCAGCAATTCCAACAAGAGACAAGAGCAAGCATTCATAATCTCGGGACTCAGATTAGCCAACTAGCCATATCGGTTGGTAGATTGGAGGCTCAAAATTTAGAGAAACTACCATCTCAACACGAGATTAATCCAAGGGAAAATGTGAGTGCAATAATGCTAAAAAGTGGAAAAGAGGTAGATTATGGGCCTATGTCACATGGAAAGGCCAATGACCATCAAGATGAGGAGCACAAGAAAGAAGATAAAAAGAAGAGCATTCATATCATCCAAGCAAAGGTAAAATCTTCATCTTCTTTTCAAAATATTTCATATGTGCGTGTTCCTGCATTTTCAAACAGATTGGTTAAATATAATAAAGAGGATCATGAAAAGAAAGTACCTGAGACTTTGAGAAAAGTGAAAATAAACATACCTTTATTAGATGCAATCATGCAAATCCCAAAATATGCCAAGAATTTGAAGGAGATGTGCACAAATAAGAGGAGGTTGAAAAGTGATGAGAAAGTGAGTCTAGGTGAGAATCTGACCACTATGACAAGGAAAACATTGCCCATCAAATGCAAAGATCTAGGTATGTTTACGCACTACTACATTTTTAAGCAACTCTGTTTACACACTAGTGTTTAATTGTATCAACTATGTTTCAGACATTGCTATTCTCATTTTACTTTTAGATTGAAAACTTCTATTTGCAAATTGGAACTATTGTGATAGAAATTAAAACCCCCCAATTTCGGCAGAACCACTAAGTACACTTTTCTTTTTTTTTTTTTTTTTTTTTGGGGGAGGGGGGGGGTGTTAATTGTGGGTTAAACTGAGGAATAATGTGCAGATGATATATGATTGAAAAATCAGAAAAATAAATTGCTATTGGATTGTGTTATTGAGATTACAATAATTGTGGGTCGCCTTTGTGAATGACCAAGATATTGTTGCTCAAGTAGATTCTTGAATGCTAGTTGGTGGAGTTGTTTCTTTCCAGGGTATGTGTTGAAATGTATAAACTTCTTGAATCCTTTAAATTTTTAGTATAGGGTAGCTGGATATGGAGGAAAAGTACTTTATAATTCTAGTGAAGGTTTTAGTACTTCTGTTCTACTCTCTCCTTCCCAGAAAGTTAGTCCCTTTTTATTCGTCGTTAATATGAATGAATTTTGAACAATAAGTTAGACTACTTTTAACTATCTTAATAACTATCTTAATGAGAAGGTGGAGACCTTTTTCTGGTTTTTGCGTCATTTTGTGGGTTTTACTTGGGTTGAGAAGTAAAAGAAGTTAGCTTGTGTTTATAGCTTGTGTTTTATGAACGTCTTAAAGCTGTTGCTATGAAGACAATATAGCCTTGTAGTGTTGAAGGTAAAGGTGAAAGAAGTTCTACAAATGTTGTCGCTTTAGGTTCTATCTTGATTGGCCCCTTTAGATTCTATCTTGATTGAAAGTTCAATACGTGATTGTTGCTTTCTTTGCGAAAATTAAAACAAACTAATGTTCACATGTAATTGGCGATCGTTCTTATGTTTATCCGGAAGGGGTAGTTGAAGATGTGTTAGTTTAGGTGGATGAGTTGGTTTTTCAAGTAGATTTTTACATCTTGAAGATGGAAAATGATAGTTCGATCCATTCAGCCCCAATCATATTTGGAAGACTTTTCGAGAAGAATGTTACTAATGAAAATGGTGGAGTTCAAAGTTTTTGTATGCAGGAACATCAAAAGTTAGAAGATATGAGCAAAAATGAGGACTTAAGAATTCACAAGGATAAACCCAAGTTGCTTCATCATAACTCATAATCAAGGAAGAAATTTTTTGAGGGTAACAAGGTTTTGCATTATCATTCTCTTTGTACGCTCATTTCTGGTAAACTCTGGTCTCAATGGCTTGGTCCGTTTGTTGTTCGGAACGTGTTTCTTAATGGCTCGGTTAAAATTAAAAATTTGCAAACAAGGAAAATTATGAAGGTAATTGAACATCGTCTAAAGTTACTTCAAAAGGGTTAAGTTGTGTCTTCTCCAAAAGAATTAGAGCTAAAGGTTTTCCATCCCTTACCGGATTGATGAGAAAGTGAAGAAAGTCAAGCATATGACTTTAAAAATTAGTTGTGCTTCTTGGGAGGCAGCCCAAAGATAATCTTGATCTTTTGTTTGTTTTATGATATTAGATTTCAATTAGATTTCAATTTTGTTGTTATACAAAGAAAAAAGGGTTAATGACAATTTAGACCCTGAAGTACCATACCACCCTTCCAAGCGAACCCCGTTATGTTTTTTTTGTCAAATCGGGTCTTGAGGTAATTTATTTTCGCCAGTTAGGCCTTTTTGACGGAATTCGTTAAAAAGTCAGTTAAAAGGCATGTGCCAAGCACGTGACTAACGGATTGGGTGACTTTGAATTGATATTAGCTATTAAGGGGTTAAGTGAAAATTTTGAAATTGGAGGACTAAACTATAAAATAAGAAAATACTATTAACCCCTTCAGCCATTAATCAACCTCCTAGAAATAGATCAAAAAATGGTTCAAAAAAAAGAAAAAGAAATAGAGCAAAAAATCTATCTTCTTCTCCGACCTTCCTCGTACACTCCGCCGCCGGCTTCCCCAGCCTAACCCACCGCTGTCCCCACCGTGTAATGCCATCGTTGCATTCCAAGTGAGTTAGGTCACTCCGTCGTCTTCTCCGATCATATACCATCCCCCGTTCCCGAGTCGCCCCTACTCCATCGTCTTCTCCGATCATCACCATCTTTTTCGTCGTCTTCTTTGGCTTCCCCCTACTGTAATTTCCCTCTTCCCCCATTCATCCCTATCTTCCAAGCTTCACCATTTCCGTCACATAGAAATCAACAACCATCGTCACTACTTCCATCACCGTTGACATTGAGAATTCCCAAATTTCATCTCACGAGTATGCGTTCCCAACTGGAGCTCATTCTATGTATTGTTGAAGCCCAGATCTATGTGTTTAACCCAAGTTTTAAACAAGATATGATGAGTTTGTGCACCAATTTCTGGGTTTTTGAACCAATTTCTTCTGGGTTTGTGCACAAGTTTGATTTGGGTTTCTGGGTTTTTGAACCAATTTCTTTTGGGTTTGTGCACAATTTCTTTTGTTTGTGCACAAATTCAATCTAGTTAAGATTAATTTATCATTTTTGTTGTTCTGATTCAGAACAGTTGAGGAGGAAATACATAATTGGTGTTGGATTTTGTTTATGGTGGTTAGCTTAAATGGTAGTTTAGGTGTTGGTAGCTATGGTGGTTTGACGGCGGTGAGGCGGTGACATCGGTGGTTTAATTATGGTGAAAACTTGATAGTAATATAAAAGAAAAATTTGGTTAATGACTGGTGGTGATGAGATACTCTTATCTTTGAATTAGTAGGGAGAAAAAAATTTGGTTAATGACTGGTGGTGCGGTGGTGGCTGTTTGATGGTGGTGGTGCGGTGGTGGCTATCTGATGGTAGTGGTCCGGTGGTGGTGTGGTTGTGTGGTGGTCTGATGGTAGTAATGGTGGTGGGCTGGTGGTAGTAATGGTGGAGAGAATGGTGATGATAATTTGGTTGAAATGTAAATTTTGTATTTTGAATTTCATTAACAAATTTGACTGTACTCAAATTTTATATTTGGACAGTTTTTAGGTAAATGATTAGTGCTTAATCGTAAATGTTAAATCTCTTAATTCAATTTCATTATCACTTTTCACAATATAATACTATTATTCCTTAATCCCCGTGTCGGGAGAGAAAATCCTAATTCGGATGGGACGGAGGGAGTAATGCTTATACGTACCGGTCTATCAAACGAGTCAAAGAAAAAAAAATAGCCAAATAAAAATTATTTTGGGAAGGAGAGAGAGTAATTAAGAAGTAATAAAAAGGAAAGTAAAATAGTTAATTTTTCATTTTGTTTTGAAAGAAAATGATTATTTATATAAGATAAAATATATAAATAGTGAATGCTCGAAAAGAAAATTTATTGGTTTAACAAACTCAATAAATAGTTTTTTAAAACAAAAAATTCAAAATTTTGTAAATTTTAAAAATTGATGAAAGTAATGATAATAAAATGGGTTAATGACAGATTAGGGCCTGAACTCCAGAGGGGTGCGTCTAAAAGGGGCCTGGGTTTTTTTTTTTTTGCTAGATCAGGGCTCAATATCTAATTTTTTCGGCAGTTAAGGGCTTTTTGACGGAAATCATTAGAAAAGTCAATTAAGTGCCATGTGCCTCGCACGTGATCGTCAAATTGGATGTATTTGTAATGATATTAGTTAGTAAGGGCTTAGTGAAATTTTTGAAACTCAAAAGGTTTAAAAACGAAATAAATATTTTTTCTAAAAAAATAATCATTTTTCTAATTAATCAAGTATATAATAAAATAAGTAATTATCATATATAAAATAAATTTATTAAAAAAAATCAAAATTATTAAACAAATTAATCTAATAGCTATATTAAATATTAAAGGATTTAAATTATTTTTTTAATAATAAAGAAAATTATAAATAAATTTAAATTTTATTTACTCCCTCCGTCCCAGACTAAAGTTCTTACTTTCCTTTTTGGTTGGTCCTAGACTAAGGTTCTTAGTTGCTTTATTACCTAAAATCGACTATGAGACCCACTTGTCATTCTCACAACAAAAACTCCCTACCCACTTTCTCTCTCCCACTTTACTTTTCATACTCACAACATTTACTTTTTCTTAATCTCCGTGTAAAGTCAAACTAAGAACCTTAGTCCGGGACGGAGGGAGTAATAAATTACTTTTTACATTCACCAAATTTAAAACAACGTAAAGTAATTATCATTATTTACAATATATATATATATATATATATATATATATATATATATATATATATATATATTTATTCCCATCAAATTTCATCTTTATGGAATAAAAAAAAATTGAAGTGTCAGAACCCAGCTCAAATATTCATCCCCCACCACGACCACCGGCGATTCTCCCTCGCCTCCCCCAACTCCGGCCAGATCTTATCACCACCAACGACCATCACCACAGCTTCCTCTCCGCACCATGGCCCAAATTCTGGCAAATCTCTCTCAAGGCCAACCCGTTCTCTTTCCCCTCAATGCCGGCCTTCAACCCCTGTTTAATCCTCTACAAACCCAATTCTCCAAATCCGATTTCCATCAAACACTTCGCCACATTCAGAAAAATCGACATCGTCAAAGCCACAAAGGAAGAAGACCCGCCCCTACAAGATACCGCCGCCGCCGTCAACTCGGAATCTAAAATTGAGTCTGAATCTTCAACTTCGCCGAAAGAGCCTACACAGGTTGAATTAACGGAATCGGGAGCGGAAATCAAGAAGGCGATGCAGGAGAGGGAGAAGAAAGAAGGGGGAGAGAAAGATTTCTTGGATTGGCCTTTTTGATTTTAATCGGATCTCGCCGGAGAATTGATCAGAGAAGCATCGGACTGTGGGAAGGTGAGGAGGAAAGTGGTGGATTGGGTATTTATGTTGGGTGTAACTGGGTTTGGGTTCGGGTTTGGGAATGGGTAGATTTAACCCTTCAAATTTTAAAATTTACAGTTTGACCATTTTTGGCAAATTTTCATTTCAATTTCATCCAGTTTGACGATCACGTGCGAGGCACATGGCACTTAACTGACTTTTCTAATGATTTCCGTTAAAAAGCCCTTAACTGCCGAAAAATTTAGATATTGAGCCCTGATCTAGCCAAAAAAAAAACCCAGGCCCCTTTTAGACGCACCCCCCTGGAGTTCAGGCCCTAATCTGTCATTAACCCTAATAAAATTATATTGAATGATTTTATTTAATATTTTGATAATTGTTTTTTGCTCAAATAAAAACTTTTGATAATTGTTTTGATTTCAGCCCTGTTAAGTTTATAATTCTCATTATGCCCCTTAAATGAAATATCAACTTCAAACTACCCATTTCCATTAGTCACATGCATGGCACATGCCTTTTAACTGACTTTTTAACGAATTCCGTCAAAAAGGCCCTAACTGGCGAAAATAAATTACCTCAAGACCCGATTAGACAAAAATAACATATCAGGGTTCGCTTGGAAGGGTATGGTACTTCAGGGTCTAAATTGCAATTAACCCAAGAAAAAATCAGAAGAAGTTTTCATTGAGCGTGACCACGTTATATCAAAAAGGGTTAATGACAATTTAGACCCTAAAGTGATATACCACCCTCCCAAACGAACTCTGATATTTTTTTTTTCGCCAGATCAGACCTTGATATGAAAAATACTCGCCAAATAAGGTCTTTTTGACATAAATCGTTAAAAAAATCAGTTAAAAAGCATGTGCCGTGCACATGACTAATAGAATTTGTTATTTTTAAGTTGATTTTTTTTTTCAAGGGGGTTAAATGACATATTTGAAACTTAGGGGAGAGTTTGACAAAAAAAACTCAAATAAATTATTTTTCAAAACTATTTTTTTTAAAAAATAAATTCGTTTTCTTTAAAAATTCAAATACTTCAATCTTAATCTTATTTATTTTTGAAAATCAAATTCTAAAATTAAAAGGATTGAAAGTGTTTTTCCAAAGGAAAAATAAATTCATTATCTTTGAAGTTGAATTTTTTTTGAGGTGTATAATGAAAATTCCAAATTTAATAAGGCCAAAAATAAAAATAATTATTGTTTTTTATTAAAAAAATTATATTTTAAGTGAAAGGGTTTTCTAACTTATTTTTAAAATATTCAATATAAAAAATAAAGCAAATTAAAAAGTAATATTTATTTTATAAACATAATAAATCAATTTTTACATTTACTAATAATATATTTATGATTAAAAAAAATATAGGAAAAAATTGCAACATTTTATAATCTATTACAAGAAATAAAAATAAATTAAGGCATTAGTATAACTACTTTCTTTTCACTCACGTAATTTATTGTTTTTTAATTCAATTTAAAGATAATATTTAAAAAAAATTCTATAGTTTTGAAAAATAATTTATTTGAGTTTTTTTTTTTGTCAAACTCTCCCCTAAGTTTCAAATATATTATTTAACCCCCTTGAAATAAATTTCAACTTTTAACTAACAATTATGTTAGTCATGTGCATGGCACATGCTTTTTAACTGAGTTTTGAACGATTTTCGCAAAAGACCCTAATTTGGCGAGTATTTTTCACATCAAGGTCTGATCTGGCAAAAAAAAAAAAACATCAAGGTTCGTTTGGAAGGGTGTTATAGCACTTTAGGGTCTAAATTGTCATTAACCCTATCAAAAATTGTCTTCAGAAAATTTTAAGTGATCTTTTCTCAAGGACCTGTAGCTCAGGTCATGCCTAAGACTTCTAAATGAAGTTTGTTCATAGAGGAGTCTTCTACTGGGTGTGTTATTTTATGTTGGCCAAATCAGGGCTCTAAGTGCAATTTGTTCGCCATTGAGGGCTTTTTGACGGAATTTATTGAAAAAATCAGTTAAGTACCCATGTGGCAAGCACGTGATTGACAAACTGGCTAATTTGAAGATGATATTTCTTTTAAGGGGCTTATTGAAAATTTCAAAATTAAAAGGGTTGAAAATAAAATTATTTAAAAAAAATTAAAAATCAAACTTTAACACAAAATAAATTAAATGTCATCTATATTAAAAAAGAAAAACCCTAAAGAAAGTTAAATATTTTTTTAGTTCACCAATTTTTGGGCATCAATTAAAATATATTTTTTTAAAAATTACAGAAAGTTAATAAATAACAATGGTATAAAAAATATTCTAAGATAAAAATTAATAATGACCTTATTGATTTTTTTAATACCTTAAAAAACCACTAATAATAAAATAAGATATTAACTGTTATCCTAATATAAATTTGAAGTTGGTTGCAAATATTTTAAATAAAATATAATAACCGCATAATTGAAAGGCAATCACAAAAATAAAGAGTTGGTCTTATAAAAATTTAGTATTTTTAAGGCTTACGAAAAAGCCATTTTTTTTACGCTGGCACTTAAACACACATGCACCGACTTTTCTCGCTCGCTACCTTCCCTAGCACTAACACTTGCACTTTTTTACACTAATACTGACACTTTTTTACACTAACACTGACACTCTTTTACACTAACATTTAATAAAACATGCACCGGCCCTCCTTTACACTAACACTTATTTATCCTAACACTGACACTTTTTTACCCTAACACTTACACTCTCTTACACTGACACTTTAATTGACTGATAGGCTAAATCACACACCTACAAATTAAACCTGGACTAGGCTCTAATAATTTAGCTAAGGTAAGTCCAGAATCGATCCACGAAGAACGGTTACTTGTTTACGAAATTGTCACTTGACAAGATTGGGGAAATAGTTTAATTATTAATTAATATCCTTAAAATAGAAATTAAACTAATTGAGCAAACACAATAGTTAAAAAGCACTTTAGATTTGAAACTATCCCCGGCTTTTTATTCAAATATCATCGGTACATCTTTTCACTTTTTATCGTATTTACTTGATCATGAGATTTATTTCAATATTTGTTTCTTTTTTTCAGATTAGTTAATACCAGTAGCACACTCACTAGAAACCCTAATTAATAAATAAATTTAACTAGCACAGTCTAGATCTAAGAATTAATTGATGAACGATTTAAGAAACTAAGATCAAGAACACATTCTATACTCCCTCCGTTCCGTGTAAGTTGCAACAATTTGCCATTTTAGGCATTCCACTTAAGTTGCAACAATGCCAAATAATGAAACTCTTTATTACTTTTATAATCCTCCACTCATTCTCTCTCTTTCTCCCAACCACTCATTATTCTCCACTCATTCTCTCTCTTCTTCCCAACCACTCATTATTCTCCTTTCTTAATTTTTATGCTTCCCCTTCCATGTTGCAACTTACCCGAAACGGAGGGAGTATCTATATACTCCATCCGTTCCAGAAAAGTTGAAACATTTACTTTGGAGTTGGGAAATTAAGGATATAATCTTATATTAAGAATGAAAGGTAGAGAGGAAGAGAGAGAATTAGTGGGGGTGGAAAGAGAATGAGTGGAAAATAATGAGTGGAAAATAATGAGTGGTTTGGAGGAAGAGAAAATGAGTGGAGGATTATAAAAGTAATAAAAAGCTTTCATTTTTAGATTGTTGCAACTTTTGTGAAATACCCTAAATGGCAAAATGTTACAACTTCCTTAGAACGGAGGGAGTATAGATAATCGTCTAGTTTTACCCAATTCACAATTTACCATGGCACATGCATAAACTATGAAGATGCTATTATGAATTTCTACAGTAGCAAAGTAAATGGAAAATTCTAGCACAAAACAATTACACAGAGCAAATAGGTTGATCAAATCTATAAACCCTATCAATAAATTTAGAATAAGCACAAGTGAAATTATGAATATGAATAAAATCATGAAAAGAAAAATACCTCAATTAAATAAAAAGGGGTTCAAGAAATCAAACCCAAAGCTTGGAATTAGTTCTTCATCCCACGCTTTGAAATCTCGATGGAAAAATAATAAAAACTCAGATCTAAAATTATGTTTAATGTTGTTTGTAAAAGAAAATAAAAATCTAGTTTAAATACCAAGAAAAGTCCTAAGTTAAAAAGGAAATCAACTAAGAAAGTAAAATAAAAGTAATGTAAAAATAAAAGAAAAACAAAATTCTACCAAAACCCGTCTGATCACGCGCTCCATGTCAAAATGTGTCCGCGAGCATGACTCATGCCCAAATGCACGAGTCGTCCCCCGGCTGGTCTTACTTCTACTACCTAGAAATATGGAAACAATATAATTTAAATATAAAAGAGATATCATCACCATGTAAATCCCAGAGATCTCAAGGAATATCTGGAATATCATATCCTAGATTTGATGATATCCTACACTCCCCCTCAAGTTGGTGCGTGAAGGTTACAAACGCCCAACTTGCCAATTAGGAGCTTTAAAAAAGGTTTGCATCAACCATTCCAACCAGATACCTCTGTTTGCCTTCACCCTGTCTACAAGGTGCACGCCAATTGTTCACATCAAGTTGGTGAGCATGCCAATTGTTCTTCGCGGCGACTGTGAGCAAACTGCACATGGTGACCAACTTGGTAACGAGCGCGGAAGTCTCATGGAAATAAATGCCTTCTACTTGTGTAACACCATTTGCCACCAATCGAGCCTTATACCATTCAATCTCTCCATTTGGTTTATACTTTATCTTATAACCCACTTGGAATCGACGGTTTTCTTTCCTAGAGGTAGTTCCTCAAGTGTCCACGTACCATTTGCCTCTAAATCTTCTATCTCCCATTTCATTGCATCGCGCCATTGCTGATCTTTAACAGCCTGATGATAATACTTAGGCTCATCACGTGAAGTGATGGCCGTAATAAATGCCTTGTGAGTGGGAGAAAATCGTTCATAAGAAACGTAGTTATATAGATGATATACCTTCCAAGTTACTAAGTTAGAACTGGGAGGCGAATGGTTTATGGAACCTGGGAAGCTGACAAAAAAGTCCTAAAGGTGTTTAGGCTGTTGTCTCTAGTGTTCACTCTGTCTACTTGTTTCTGGTGCAGGTTGTTCGCTGAATTGTTGGGCAGGTGTTAGCACAACTGGTTGATCAACTGTCTGAATATCTGACTGTTTGTGTGTCCACTTGTTCCCTGTCTTTCTCAACAAGTGACTGCAGCTGCTCCAATTCTGCAACTTCTTCTTCCCAAGCTTTGTCCCTGTTATTACTCAAATAAGGTGTACCCACTTTTTCATTGATTCATTTAAAAGGAAATATGTTTTCCCCAAATTTGACGTCACGAGACCTATAAATCACTTTAGAATCTAAATAAAAAACCCTATAACCCTTTTTTGAGTAATGATACCCAACAAAGACACAAGGTCTCCCTCTTACATCAAATTTGTCTCCCCCGTTCTTATTATTTTTGTCGTAAGCTAAACATTCAAACATACGAAGGTGATTAAAGGAAGGTTTCTTTTGAAGTAAGATTTCATTGGGAGTTTTATTTTTCAAAACTTTAGTACGCAATCGATTAGTTATATAAGTGACTGTTAAAACGCATTTCCCCCAAATTTTCTTTGGTAATCCTGCCTCAAACCGAAGGGCCCCTGGCCATGTCCAAAATGTGACGATGTTTGTGCTCAACAACTCCATTTTGTTGTGGAGTGTCGGTGCAAGACGTCTCAAGAATTATCCCATGATCAACATAGTATCCTAGCATTAACAAGGATTAAAATTCGCTCCCATTATCACTTCTAATACGTTTGACCTTTTTACCAAATTGGATGTTGACTATATTACAAAACATAGTGAGGTAAAGATGGACTTCATATTTGTGCTTCATCAAGAAAACTTATACTCCCCGACTAAAGTCATCAACAATGGTTAAAAAATAATGAGCACCCAAAAGGGAAGGAGTTTTGTAACCACCCCAAATATCACAATGGACAAGGTCAAAATATGATTGAGTCTGAATACTACTAGGCGGAAAAGGGAGTCTCGTTATTTTGGCTTAAATACATGAGTCACAATGTTCCCTTCCTTTACCACATTTATCAGAAATCTCAGAGATCTCGGAGATCCAGAAAATATCCGGATAATATCAATTCCTTCAACTTCGATGATCTCGTGTTGATGGTTGGAAAACGATAAACGAATTACTTCTTTTGTCTCATAACATTGTGCGCAGTTGATTTTTTTTGTCAACTGTGTTGATCTTTGACCATTATTTTATTGACCATAATTTTATGAATATCTAAAATATATCTAATTAATGCAATTCTAAAAAAATTACTGATAGTAATTTTAATTGTGAAACAATAACAGATTTTGAAATATTACATAAATATATCAAGATATTCATCAAATTATGGTCAAAGATTGATTTAATTGACCAAAAAAATCAATCTGTGCACATTGTTAGGGGATGGATGGAGTATATCCCTTGGCTGGAGATCGGTAGACGGAATGGAGAGGTGAAGATGAACCGAATGAATGAGAACGTTTTTTGTGGGGAGGGTGGGGGGAATTAGAGAGAGAGAACGAAACGGGCAATCAGCCCACCGACCCAGGGGCGGATCTTGCATGCTAGTAGGGGGTACACGTGCACCCGGTCAACCCAATTTTTTAATTAATTTTTTTTTACTAAGTGCACCGCCAAAAAAATTAATTAGAGTGGTAATTTAACTAGAAGAGATGTGAACTTAGTAATTTTTTTTTTTTTACTAAGTGTACACGTTAATAAAATGTTTTGTAAATGTATTGTTTTCTTTTATGAGACAATTGTTTTGAACTTATGTACTTAATTATGTACTTGAATATAATTGCGTTTTGAAATTTTTTGGTATGAAATTATTTAGTGTAAATTGTGCACACGGTGTTTGGAAATCCTAGATCCGCCACTGCCTGCACCCAAGTTCCCTTATCCATTTACATCTCCCTCCATCCCTCCGAAATCTCCGTTTCCATCTCACCTCCAAAGAAGCCCTTTTTTTTTCCAGCCGCATCTCCGCCACCAATAAGCCCTTTTTTTTTTTTTTTTTTTTTTTTTTTTTTCTGAGACCAGAATAATTTCTATCACAAGAATAACAGAGCTTATACCTTAAGACTTAAGTGACTAACTTTGGTTTATAACAATAAGTTTATTGCATTATTTGATAGCCAACGCAGAAATACATTACTCAATGCTCATATCGATTTTGTACTCCCTCCGTCCAATCACAAGTAGGGATGGCCAAACCGGACCGGAACCGTCGAACCGGCCCGGAACCGGAACCGAAAAAACCGTAACCGCCATGAACCGCCACGAAAACCGGAACCGTGGGAACCGGAACCGTTTTGGATAAGGGCCGGTTAAGGTTCAACCCCCCAAAAAACCGTGAACCGGCGGTTCCGAACCGCCCAACCAAACCGCGAACCGGAACCGTCTGAACCGTCAGTAAAACCGTTAAAAAACCATCAAAATCATTAGGTTTCTAACAGTTTCATTAGAATTAACCGTTACTAATGGAAAGTTGACAAGAAAAGTTGTGTTTTGACTGATTTTTTTGCCAAAATCAGTGAATGAAAATAATAAAAATGTGTTTTTGACCGATTTCTAACAGTTTCATCAAAATTAACCGTTAAAAAACCATCAAAAAATGAACCGTGGAACTGAACCGGAACCGGAACCGGTGTAACCAAGGGCCGGTTAAGGTTCACATAAAAGCCGAACCGGAACCGTGTTTGGTCATCCCTAATCACAAGTGCTACTAATTTCCTTTTCTATCCGTCCCACTACAAGTGCTACTGCCCAAAATGGAAATGTTTTAATATATTTATATTCAACTAATCCCACTACTTAACCCCATTCATTCTCTCTCTTCATTTTCCACCACTCATTTTATTCAACCAACACTACTATTTACCCCACTCATTCTTCATTTTCTACCACACATTTACTACTTTTTCTTAATTATTGTGACCATAATTTTAGTAGCACTTGTGGTGGGACGGAGGGAGTATATGTTTCATTATATTCAAACAGCAAAATATATATATATATATATGTATATATATATATATATATATATATATATATATATATATATATATATATATATATTATATATAAAGTAACTTTCATGTTGTAGTGGATTGGCTTATAACAACAACGCATTGTATGGAGCCCAATTGTTTTTATTTGGGTGAGGCTATGACGTACACACATTGTTAAGCCTAAACAACGCATTGTTGAGCCCAAATTCTTATTGCGCTTTATCAGTTTCGAACGTGTTGGGTTTTTTGGGCTAGGCATGTGGCCAAAAGTTTATGATTACCACATCCTTAAAAAAGCTTTGATCCAAAAACTCACTACGTCTCTCACTCCATCTTTTTGCAAAATTGATACTTTGTTCAAATTACAGGCCATTTTTTAAATAAAAGGAAAAAAAATTAGGTCAAATTTCAATTCCTTCACTGTATATTTTTTTTCTTGAGGCTTTGACCAATAAGTCCCTTAGCCAAATAAAATGATCAATAAGGATAGACATTTTAGAAACTCGCCAAAAAGTCCTTGGAATTTTCATTGGACCAGATTGCCCTTCTTCCTCCCTCACGTGCGCACAAATTTCAGCCTGCGCTAAGCGCATATGAGCTGTGCGTTTACTCACTGTCTCTTTCTCTTTATCTCTCTTACTCTTTCTCTCTCTTCTTTTTTTATTACCCAAAGTTTTAAAATGCAATATCTCAAAATCTAAGAATCTGAAACAATTGTTTTAATCGTATCGTCAAGACGAATCAAACAAGCACACAACACATAATACAAATTTGTGAAATAAAAATTTCATTTTTCATTTGTAAAAATTTGAGAAAAATATTTTTCAATTTTTAATTGATTTCACAGTTGTTGTGTGATTTCACAATTGTATCATTTTTTCATTTTTCAATTGTAAAATCATTCCTCAACTGATTTCACAGTAGTGTGATTTCTCAATTGTGTAATTTCACAATTGTGTCATTTATTTTTCACTTGTAAAATTATTTCTCAACTGATTTCTCAGTTGTATGATTTTCACAGTTGTATGATTTTTCAGTTGTGTGATTTCACAATTGTGCCATTTTTTTCACTTGCAAAATCATTTCTCAACTGATTTCACAGTTGTGTGATATCTCAATTGTGTGATGCTATATGTCCTTTAAATAGTTGAAAAATTAATTTATTATGATTGATACTCAACTTCTTAGATTTTTAAATTAAAAAACAAAGACTTTCATTTCTCATTTTGTTCATAATGGAGTCTAAAAATTGATAAATTCATCTCTCAATTATTCACAATTGATACTCAATTTCTCAATTGTTTAAATATAAATTGATTTCACGGTTGTGTGATTTCACGATAATGTTATTTCACATTTGTGTGATGTTACATGCTCTTTAAACAATTGATAAATCAATTTATTAGATGTTTAAAAGATAAATATTAATTAATAAATATATGGTCACATACATTTTAAACTATAGATAACTCAATTTACTATTTATGTCTCACTTGTGAACATAGAATAATTCATTTATCAGTTGTTTAAAGTTAAGAAAATTATTAACCACAACTTTATATAAAAAACTGATAACTGAATTTCTCAATTATTCAGAATTTCACACTTGTTTAAATTTAAAACTTTTCCCATCTCAAAATGAATGTTAAAAATAAAATCAAATATGCTCTTAAAATAAAATTTAAGTTTTAAACATTCATTTTTTGGACGGAAAAAGCATACATATATATATATATATATATATACACACACATATATATATATATATATATATATATATATATATAAGGAAAAAAACAAACGAAAATCTCTATTACAATTAGCACAATCAAAATTGTCATGGTAAGCCTAAGAATAGTACAATCTCTATTACAATTAACACAATAAAAATTGTCAAGGTAAACCTAGGAATAGTTCTACCAATTAAATAAGAGGCTTTGACCAAAAAGTCCCTCAGCAGAATAAAAATGACCAATAAGGACAGACAATATGGAAACTCGCCAAAAAGTCCCTGAAATTTTTGCTGGACCAGAATGCCCCTATGCCCAAGCTGAAGCGCACGTCTTCCCTTGCTGGAAGCTCACGTCGTCCCTGCTATATGTTGGCTTCCATGATTGTTTTTGGGATTGATCCGCTACATCTGCATTCTAGATTGATCTGCTACATTTGCATTTTCTTTCCTCCCCTTTTCTCCCTCTTCCTTTTCACCCAAAATTTTAAAATACAGTATCTCAAAATCTATAAATCGAAAAATTAATCTGAAACCACTGTTTTAATCGTGTCGTCAAGATGAATCAAATAATTACACTCAACACATAATTTAAATTTTAAAAATAAAAATTTCATTTTTCACTTGTAAAATTTTGGAAAAGCATTTCTCATTTCCCAATTGTTTTCACAGTTGTGTCATTTTTTTTCATTTTTCACTTGTAAGATCATTTGTCAACTGATTTCACAGTTGTGTCATTTTTTATTTTTCAATTGTAAATTAAAATCATTGATTTCACAATTGTGTGATTTCACATTTATGTGATGTTATATTATATTTAAACAGTTGAGAAATCAATTTACCTGTTGTTTAAAGAACAATATATTTAGTTAATAAATGCAGTGACACATACCCTTTAAACAATAGATAACCCAATTAACACTTATTTCTCACTTATGAACGATTGAAATATTCATTTATAAAATTTTCACATTTAAAAATTGATAAATTTATCTCTCTGTTATTCTTTCTTTGAACAATAGATAACACAACTTATCACATATTTCTCACTTATGAACGATTGGAAATTTCATTATCAAATTTTCACATTTAAAAACTGATAAATTCATTGGTAGGCTTAGTCGCACACCTACTAAATTAGACCTGAACTCGGCCACTAATAATGTAATTAGGGTAAGTCAGGGTCGATCCATGAATAACGATGATTATTTGCGAACAGTCACTTGACCAGATTGGGGGTTTGATTTGATTGTAATTAAATCCTAGACGGGAAATTAAACTAATTGTGATTAAAACAATGATTTAAAAAGCACTTCAGGTTGATTACTATCCCCGTCCTCTAATTCAATTTCATTGGTACTTCTTATTCTCCGTTAATCCTATTCACTTGATCACGAGATATATTGCAATCTCTGTCTCTTCTTACAGATTAGTTACTAGCAGTGGCACACTCACTAGCAACCCTAATTAATAAATTAATCTAACTGGCACAGTATAGATCGCAGAATTAATTGATTCAATTTAAGAGACTAAGATCAAGAACGCTTTCCAGGTTACTAGATAATCGTTTAATTTTGCCTACTTCCCGAATTGCTATGGCACATACACAATTCGTGAAGATGCTACGGTGAAAACCCTAATTCTGGCACAGAACATAGAATTCTAGCATAGATCAAGAAATAGAACTAATGGATTGGCCAAATCCACAAACCCTAAATATTAATCTAAAATCAGAACAGACAAAATTATAAATAGATCAAGAAAAGAATAAGAAAAATTACCTCAATTGAATCAAAGTAGGTTCAAGATCTCAACCCAAAGTAATGGAGTTTAGTTCTCCATTAATGGTTACACAAAGCTTCAGAGAGAAAAAGAAAGAACATAGTATTCAAAGTCCAGAGAGAATGATCCATAACCTAATCCTAATTCTAAACTAATAATAACTTTTTTTTAAAATTCAAAATCAAAAATAAAAAAAATAAAAAGATAATAAAATAAAATAATCCCAAACCGAAATCAGTTCCAGCCGCCATGCTTGTACGGATTACAAGGCTGACTTTCAAAAATTTGCCATTCAGTCCCTGGAGTTTCAGTTACTTGCAGTTCAGTCCTCCAAGTTTCAGAATTGTCCAAAAAGCCCCTCAACTTCCAGAAATTTCAGTTTGGCCCCTGCGCTCTTCCGCCAGTTAACTTTGACTTGACTTTGACTACTTGACCATCGAGGCAGACGTTGAAGTCATCAAAAATTACATCCGGAAAATAAATAAACAAAAACAACTATTCTACCCCGGATTACAATAAAAGCCCAGATTATAAATAATGCCCCAATTACATCAAATCAAGTCTAAAGTACATGAAAATGAACCAAAATACATAGGAAAATAAGGGAATTAACATATACAAAATCCGCCACATCAAATTCCCCCACGCTTAGACCGTTACTCGTCCCTGAGTAACATCCTAACCCCACTCTAAACTCCGGTCTAATCAGCGTAGCATGAGAGAAAATGACCCCTAATCTCCTCTAAGCCTCAAAGTCAAAAGTCAACAAACACAACCAACTCTCGGAGTATAAGAAACTCCGTCCCCATATAACTCCAGAAAATCAAATAAAGATCAATGGCCTTAGCTCGATACACACTCCAAAATAGTGAAAAACCGTATCCGGACTAAGGCCCACTCATAAAAGCCACGGGGAACTAAAATATCCTAAATTTCCCCCACGCTAGTCTCACACTACAAGTCTCCCTCATAAAAATAAGTTTTTAGCCGGGTAGTGGTCCCGCGTAAAACTCACCTCGTATTTAGGACCTACTCCCCCTTATAACTCCAAAAGAAAAACGAGGATTTCTATCCTATTACCCACTAACCGAACCTCCAACATCAAAATATCCTAACCCGAAACTCCTTACCCCCCTTATGACTTCTCTCCGGTGAATAAATGATAAAACCACTCAAAATCTCACCTTTTGCCTAAGCGCCCTTTCGGGTTTTCACTTAGCCTCTCTATTTTTTTTTATTATTATTTTTTTTTTTTTTTTTTTAATAAGAAAAAGAAATATGCGTACTATAAATAAATATGCGTACTATACATAATACAAACCCTCCCCCACGCTTAAACTACACAGTGTCCTCAATGTGATATAGCAATAGAAATAAAAGGACATTTTAAACGTAAGGGAAAGAAAGAAGGGTACCATCACTCCTGCTGCTGCTGAGACCCGGAGGCCTCACCTGAAGAACGGGCTTCACGAGACTCGCGCCTCCTCATCCTAGCCGCTCTCCTATTAGCCATCATTGTGTGCAACTGTTCCGGAAGAGGCGTATAGATCCGAGGTTCTGGCTGCTGAATCCACAGCTCCATCTGACGCTGTCGTCCGAAGATAGTGGTCACATGATCCTCAAGCGCCTCAAGCCGGTCAGATAACTCAGCCCATCTCCTATCCTCGAGTGCATGCCTGTCCGGCAACAGTCTCATAATTGCCTCATAACCTCCCTGCTGCTCCGGAACTCTAGCTTCAATATTTGCCTCTGTGGCATCAATAGTCGCCTCTGTCTCCCGCATCTCCTCATCCTGTCCATCTTCCTCCTCCGCAGCATCACTACCCTCATTCTCGTCATCTCCTCTCTGAATAGCAGGCAAATGTCGTATATCCAAATCTATCACTCCTTGCATCCGCCATGCACGTGGTGTATCACCGACTGGAAAAATAGCCCCTCTATGGCACCTGACCGTTAGCCTATCGTCCCCATATATGAATGTAAGGGACGCATCATCTCCACGTACCTTTTCGAAGAACTCATATCGGGCCAGGTACGATAAATCATAGAACTCAGGCCCCTCCACAAACCGAGCTGCTGCAATGTGTCTACTAATAAACTTCTCAACCAACAAAGTGATCATTCCTCCCACTGGAATGTTTGCCGTCCCCCTTGCTGCGATAATCTCACACTTCCTAATGAAAGCGTCAACCCAATCCGGGACTACAGAAGTGTTAGGGAGCGCCGTCTTCAACATGGCAACATCAAAACTATTCAACTGAGTCGGCTCCCCCTTTCCCAAGAAAGTGCTTGCTAACCCCCGGTAAAATAATCTCCATGCAGGGTGGGTGAGAAAATTAGACAACATGTAGGGCTTCTGCATTGGTTTCCCGGTTAGATCGAAGAAAAACCGGTTGACCAATTCATCTTCCATAAACTCCCCAGACGGCGACTGAACCCCAAATTGTGTCCTAATTTCCTCAAAGCTAATAGACTTGACTTGATCATTAAGGTGGAAACGGATGCCTTTTTCTCCATCCTCCTCTATCCGTTCAAATGTGGACAAGAATTCAAACGTGTATCTTTTGTAAACCGCGGCACTCTTCCCCAAGAATTGTTCTAAACCCGTTGCCTTCATCAACATCCTCACCGGAACCTCTAAACCAAGCTTTTGTAGAGCCTCAATGTTTAAAAATTTAGTGATTTTGAGTTTCCGTTTTGGTGAATCTAACCGTCTCCATTTTATCTTTTGAGCCTCTGTCAAGTTTTTCAATCCCAAATAATTAAACTCGGGAGCGGGCGGTATAAACGTGGATTTCTTAGGCTTCCTTACACCGCCACTAACAACACCAATTTTTCCTCCTCTCGTCCTCATAGTGATCAAACAAATCTCCCACAACAATTAATCAATTTCACCCACACTATCAACGCTCACAATCACTCACCATTCAACAATAATCAACAATAATATCACACCATACAAATCACCACACAAATGATAATAACACCGATCAATCCCAACCGAACCACCACAACATCCACCTACAAAATAAAATGCAAGTAAAATTGAGAGAATTTTACCTTGCAATGCTATGCTAGTGCCCAACAAGTCGACTTATATCCCCTAGATAGCTCCAAGAAAGATGAACCAAAAACCCCAAAATTGAATTTCTAGGGTTCTAAAATTTTGCTTGAAATCTGGAAATTGATGGTGTAGGATGTCAGAATGGGTTAAATTGAGGTGAGAAAAAGTGGGTTAAGGTGGGATAATGGCGAAATTTGATGAAATTTGAGGGTGGAACGGATTAAGGTTTAGAGAGATTAAGTTGGGGAAGAAGGGGAAATTGAGTGATTTGAGGGAGGGAAGGTGTTTAGGGAGGAAGGAGATGGAGGAGGGAGTTAATTTTAATGGAGGGGGTGGCGGATTTGTGGTGGGAAGGGAGCTTGGGGCGGCGGCTATGGAGGGTAGAAGGGAGGGAGAGAGAGAGAGCGACGGGTTGAGGGGAGGAAGAAGGTTGTAAGAATTTTTTTTTTTTTTTTCACACGGACTCCCGACCTGGCCAAAAGCAATGCAGACATACTGATAGCCAAGGTGCTGGCTGCGCATTTTTTTTTTTCGATGCCGACAATTCACGGCTCGGGCTCCCACGCACGAGTCGTGCTCTCCAATTCCACACGGGAGTCTGACACGGACTAAAAAGGTGCACACGTGCTGATAGGATTTATGCATCGGTCTCTACACAAGCACACGGGCTCCCGAGTCGGGCTATGTAATAGTAGACGTGCTGATGTCTGGCATATGGAGCAGTTTTTTTTTTTTTTTTTTTTTTTCAAGCATGATGTCCTTCATTCCAAGAATGCCTGCATCAACAAAAAAAAGCAAAAATAACCTTTCAGTAGCACCAATTCAAGACATAAAACTAAGAATGTAAAAACATAATATACAACTACAATTAATTCTCAAAGCCTAAAATATAAATAAAAACCAAGAAAATAAGCAAATAAATCCGGGTTGCCTCCCGGTTAGCCGCCCTTCTTTACCGTCTTTAGCTAGACCAAATGCCGGGAAAACACCAGGCATGCATCAAGGTTTAAAGTCTTTTACAAGACTCGGACCCAAAGCTATCAAACATATACCGGGTCTTGGAGATCAATCACCTCCAAATCCGGGGTATTCACGACTTCGTTCTCAAAATACGGTTTTAACCGTTGACCATTGACTTTGAATCCTTTGTCCTCATTAGGACTAGAGATTACCACCGTCCCAAGCGGGGACACCTTCCTCACCACATAAGGGCCGGTCCACCGAGACCTCAACTTGCCCGGAAACAAACGAAGACGGGAATTAAAAAGAAGGACCTTTTGACCAACCTTAAAGTCCTTTCTAATGATCATTTTATCATGCCATATCTTCTCTCGTTCCTTGTAAAGAAGATTATTCTCATAGGCATCTCTCCTAATCTCATCCAACTCACTCAAATGCAATTTTCGCTCCTCACCGGAACCTTCTAAGTTCAAGTTGAACTTTTGGACCGCCCAATAGGCTTTGTGTTCAAGCTCCACCGGTAAATGGCAAGGTTTACCAAACACCAATCGATATGGTGACATACCAATCGGTGTCTTATATGCCGTCTGGTAAGCCCACAACACATCATCAAGCCTTTGACTCCAATCCTTCCTATTCGGGTTCACAGTTTTTTCAAGGATGGATTTTATCTCTCTATTGGACACCTCAGCTTGGCCATTTGTTTGGGGATGATAAGAAGTCGACACCTTATGGGTGATTTGATATCTCTTGACTAGAGCTTCGACTGTCCTATTGCAAAAATGAGTCCCCCTATCACTAATAATGGCCCTTGGCATCCCAAACCGACACAGAATGTTGCTCCTAAGGAAGTTGACCACTATTTTTGAATCATCGGTGCGGGTAGGGATGGCTTCCACCCATTTGGACACATAGTCCACCGCAAGCAAAATGTACACAAACCCACAATAATTAGGGAACGGACCCATAAAGTCTATCCCCCACACATCAAAGATTTCACAATTCACAATGAGGGTTTGTGGCATTTCATCACGGCGCCCAATATTACCAACCCTTTGGCACCTATCACATGACTGACAAAAAGTGACCGCATCCCGGAACAAAGTTGGCCAAAAGAAGCCACAATCCAAGACTTTCCTAGCGGTTTTTTTCGCACCAAAATGACCACCACACGCATACTCATGACAGAATTTGAGAATAGAGGACACCTCACTGTCGGGAATACACCTACGAATAACTTGGTCGGCACAGTGCCTCCACAAGTTTGGCTCATCACACACATAGTATTTGGCATCACTACGGACTTTGTCTCTTTTCGATTTTGACATCCCCGGAGGGAATTTATTCGAGACAAGAAAATTTACCAAGTCCGCATACCAAGGGGCCAATGAATTAACTGCCCAAAGAACCTCATCAGGAAACTCACCCCGGATTAGGGCTTGTTTATAAGGCTTGTCCTCCTCCATTACAAGGCGACTCAAATGGTCGGCAACTAGATTTTCAGCCCCCTTTTTGTCCTTAACCTCTATGTCAAACTCACTTAACAAGAGAATCCACCGAATGAGTCTCGGTTTAGCCTCTTTTTTAGACATTAAATACTTAAGAGCCGCGTGGTCGGTGTAAACAATAATTTTAGTGCCCAACAAGTACGACCTAAATTTCTCTAGTGCAAAAACTACCGCCAACATCTCTTTTTCAGTATGGAGTAATTTCTTTGTGCCCCATTCAAGGTCATAGACGCATAATAAATCACATGCGAGGCACGCTCCACTTTTTGACCCAAAACCGCCCCCACGGCATAATCACTAGCATCACACATGATCTCAAAGGGACGAGACCAATCGGGTGCTTGAATAATGGGGGTGGTTGTCAACCTAGACTTCAACTTATTAAAAGATTGCTTGCAATTTTCATCAAAATTAAAATCAACCTCTTTTTGCAACAGGGTGCATAGAGGTGAAGCAATCTTTGAGAAGTCCTTAATAAACCTCCGGTAAAACCCGGCATGACCAAGGAAAGACCGGACTTCACGCACATTGGTCGGGTAAGGAAGTGAAGAAATGACATCAATCTTAGCTTTGTCAACTTCGATACCCTTTTTCGACACAACATGACCCAACACAATGCCTTGCTCGACCATAAAGTGACATTTTTCAAAATTTAAGACCAAATTGGTTTCAATGCACCTATCCAACACTAGTCCTAAATGAGCAAGGCATTCATCAAACGAGTCTCCATGGACAGTGAAGTCATCCATGAAAACTTCCATAAACTTTTCCACAAAATCGGAGAAAATACTCATCATGCACCTTTGAAAAGTCCCAGGTGCATTACACAATCCAAAAGGCATTCTCCGATAGGCAAAGGTGCCGAAAGGGCAAGTAAATGTAGTTTTCTCTTGGTCTTCCGGAGCAATAGGTATTTGAAAATACCCGGAAAAACCGTCGAGAAAACAAAAATACGCCCTTCTGGCTAATCTTTCCAACATCTGATCAATAAAGGGGAGAGGGAAGTGGTCTTTACGAGTTACCTCATTTAGCCTCCGTAGATCAATGCACACGCGAATCCCCGTTTGCTCCAGGGTTGGAACCATCTCTCCCTTTTGATTACGAGAGACAGTGATCCCGCCCCTCTTGGGCACACACTGTGTGGGGCTCACCCACTCGCTGTCAGAGATGGGATAGATGATCCCCATCTGTAGTAACTTCAGAACCTCCTTCTTCACCGCCTCCATCATTGGCGGGTTAAGCCTCCTCTGTGGTTGCCTCACCGGCTTCGCACCCTCCTCTAGGTTGATCCGGTGCATACATAAGGATGGACTAATGCCCTTGAGATCGGCAATAGTCCAACCAATCGCAGATTTCCGCTCCCAGATCACCTCAATTAACCTCTTCTCTTGATCCGCTGTCAAACTGCTAGAAATCACCACCGGAAGCGTCTCTCCCTCACCTAGATAGACATACTTAAGGTGCTCAGGGAGGACCTTCAACTCAAGCTCTGGTGCCCTCTCTATAGATGGCACAAGCTTCTCCAACGGAACCTCTAGCTTCATCTGACCATGACCCGGTGCGGTAGCAAACATAGCACTCTCTGTAAGACCCATGACTGCTTCCTTCATAGAATCCGAGATGTCAAACTCCAAATTAGCATACCCCAAAGCGTTCTCTAACGCAGTCTTGATATCATCATCTCCATTAGACACCTCAAATACCTCTTCTACCAATGGCTCGATCACATCGATGAAACACAATGACTCTGAGTCCTTAGGGTATTTCATAGAGTCAAAGATATTGAACTCCATTACTTGACCATCAAACTCTATGGTAAGTGAACCATTAGCCACATCGAGCTTGGTCCGAGCAGTCGACATAAAAGGCCTCCCCAATAATATGGGAGCCTTTGGATCCGTCTCCATCTCAAGAACATAAAAATCCACCGGGAAAATCATCTTACCAACCCGGACTAGAACATCCTCCACCAATCCCTTCGGATAGGCATTAGACCTATCCGCCAACTGTATCACAACTCTGGTATCCTGCAGTGGCCCCAACTTAAGAGTTTCAAACAACGCATAGGGAATGACGTTGATTGAAGCCCCCAAGTCCAACATGGCCTTATGCTCAGAAGCATCCCCCAAAGTAACTGGAATCACGAACATCCCTGGGTCACTGCACTTCTTAGGCATTTTCTTCTGATACACTGCAGACACATGCTCACTAACCTTAACCTTCTTTTTACTCCTTTCCTTCTGATTCCTCTTCAGAGTACACAACTCCTTCAAAAAATTCGCATACCTCAGGACAGTCTGAAGAAGATCCAAGAACGGAATATTAACCTCTAACCTCTTGAAAGTATCGTAAATAGCCTTGTCAGGCTCCGGCTTTCGGTGTTCTTTCAAGGCTTCTGGGAATGGAACTTCAGGCTCATATACAGGAGCCTTAACCTCTGGTGTAGTCTCTGTCTGAACTGGTGCCTTCTGTACTGGCTCTGCAATCTCAACCTTTGCCTCCGGTTCCTCATCTACGACCTTATCCTGCAGCTCCTTACCATTGCGAAGAGTTATCGCATATGCATTCTGCTTAGGATTCGGTTCAGTCTGAGATGGCAACTTCCTCGAATCCCTAGCTTCTATCCTTCCCACTGCATCAGCTACCTGACCCATCTGTTTCTCCAAGTTACCAATGCTCGCATCGGTGCGCTGCTGATACTGCTGAAAATTCTGGTTCATAGTGCTAACACTCTGAGCCAAAGAATTCAGCAATGCCTCTGTAGACTGTCCCGGAGCATTCTGCTGTTGCGGCTGCTGCTGCTATTGCTGTGGCGGCTGCTGCTGCTGCTGATATGGTGGTCTATAAGAGTTGTACTGATTACCCTGGTACTGCTGCTGCGGCTGATAACCCTGCTGATTACCGAACTGCTGTCCTTGACCACCCGGCTGATTCTGCTGCTGACCTGTACCCCATCTGAAATTAGGATGATTTCTCCAGTTGGGGTTATAGGTGTTACCCATCGGTCTCTGTCCCTGCTGCGCAAACCCAACTGCATTGACATCCTCCATCCCGCCCGTCTGTAGAGACGGACACGAATCTGTAGGGTGCGTAATGTCATAACAAATCCCACACGGTTTCGGTGTCTGCCCCAGAACCAACTGTTTAACCATACCCTTAAGATCCTCCATATCTGTCTCGAACTTATTGGACAACCCACTGCTAGAACCTGCTGCGCTAACCTGTCTCACATTAGACCTCTTGCCATGGGTCCTCATACTCTTAGCCAGCTCCTCGATCAACCTCTTAGCTTCCTCGGTAGTCTTGTTTAGAATGCTACCCCCACAGCATGAATCCACCAGCCGTTTATCCTGAATAGTCAATCCCCCATGAAAATAGACAATCAGCTGATCCTCAGTAAACCCATGATACGGGCAACTCCTACAAAGCTTGTGGAAGCGGTTGTAGTAGTCATATAGGGTCTCATCAGCCTTCTGCTCCATATTACTGATGTCTCTCTTCATAACATTAATCTGGTCCTGAGGGAAGAACTCTTCCAAAAATACCTCTTTCATCTGCTGCCATGTCGTGATGCTGTTGGGTGGCAAATGATAGTACCACCCGTTCGCGTTATCTTTTAGTGTGAAAGAAAACGCCCTCAGTAGCAGATGCTCGATCGAAAGCGCTGCCGGCTTCATACTCTAACAGAGTTGCACAAACTGTGAGATGTGCTGATTAGGATCCTCTCTGGGCATCCCTGTGAAGTGCAGTAGCTGGTTCAGTAGCCCCGGCTTCAACTCAAATGTCACTCCGGCAGGTAAGGCAGGGAATTGGACAGCATGTGGTTGCTCATTCCAATTCGGGGCAGTCCTTTGCCTCAATGTCTGTGGTGGGACTGCTTGTCTATGGCCTGCGCCACCAGCACCAACATTATTTCCACCAGCACCACCGCCATCAGCATTATCTTCACCAGCGCCACCACCAGCGTTACCCTGACCTTGTTGCGCCATATCTTCAGCCAACAAAATTGCCTTGTATCTCCTACTTTGCTGTCGTCCTTTCCTGAAAGACCTTTCGATTTCTGGATCAAATGGTACAATCAAATCGTTAGTAGAACGGGTGTGGACCATACACGGTTCCACACTACAAGATAATAAGCAATAAAGATAACTAAAAATATAGCAAGTAAACAACTAAAATAGAAAAAAGATAAAAAGAAAATAAAATAAAAAGAACGCAAACAATAACACCGTTCCCCGGCAACGGCGCCAAAATTTGGTAGGCTTAGTCGCACACCTACTAAATTAGACCTGAACTCGGCAACTAATAATGTAATTAGGGTAAGTCAGGGTCGATCCACGAAGAACGATGATTATTTGCGAACAGTCACTTGACCAGATTGGGGGTTTGATTTGATTGTAATTAAATCCTAGACGGGAAATTAAACTAATTGTGATTAAAATAATGATTTAAAAAGCACTTCAGGTTGATTACTATCCCCGTCCTCTAATTCAATTTCATTGGTACTTCTTATTCTCCGTTAATCCTATTCACTTGATCACGAGATATATTGCAATCTCTGTCTCTTCTTACAGATTAGTTACTAGCAGTGGCACACTCACTAGCAACCCTAATTAATAAATTAATCTAACTGGCATAGTATAGATCGCAAAATTAATTGATTCAATTTAAGAGACTAAGATCAAGAACGCTTTCTAGGTTACTAGATAATCGTTTAATTTTGCCTACTTCCCGAATTGCTATGGCACATACACAATTCGTGAAGATGCTACGGTGAAAACCCTAATTCTGGCACAGAACAGAGAATTCTAGCATAGATCAAGAAATAGAACTAATGGATTGGCCAAATCCACAAACCCTAAATATTAATCTAAAATCAAAACAGACAAAATTATAAATAGATTAAGAAAATGTCACGACCCGAAATCTAGGCTCTATTTTATTAGTAATTAATTGATTATTATTTAATTATTTGCTTATTTATTTATTTAAATTATTATTTATTTAAATAATTACGTGTGCAATTTATGTGTTATAATATTTATGCCTAGCATTTTAATTGAGTCATTTGGGTTAGTGTGGTATTGTTGGGTCTTAATTGTTAGTAGGGAGTGTAGTATTTGTGTGTAGTGTGAGAGAGGGGGCCTAAGTGTAACATTTTGAATTATTTCCCCCTACTCCCCTCTCCTCCCTCACCTTCTCCCTCACTCACTCCATCACCCCCAGCCATCTCCCTCTCTCTCTAGCAATTGGGTAAGTTTTTCCTTTCTTTCCTTCTCTCTTCATTTCCTTCATCTTCTTCTAGTTATTTCTCATTTCTTAAAACATGAACCTTGTTTAGATCGTCGTTAGGATCGCGTAGAATAAAAAAGAATTGAATTCCGTCAACTTTGAGATTTATCAAGTAAGTTACTTTTCCCCCATTTTGATGCTAAAATGTTCATATCATGTTTAGATAATGTTTGATGTGTTATATTTGAAGTTTGGTTGAGTTTTGAATTTGTTTGGAATTTATTTGAGTTTTTGGTTAAAAATGGTGAAATCTTGAATGTTGGTTTTGATTCTTGAAATGGGTTGATAAAGGGTGTTGTTAAGATCCCCTTTCTAGTTAAAAGATGTTTGGGTACCTTAGAAACCTTGTCGGGAGTGTTGATTTTGGGTGTTATGAAAATGGTATGAAAATGGTAAGGAATTTGAAGAACCCAGCTGGGAATTCTTCCCAGCCCGTAGACCAGGCGCCCGCCTGCCCTTGCCCAGGCGCCCGCCTACTCCCACTTTTTCCAGCGCCTGACCTTCTGTCCATTTAAGCGCGCGCCTGCCTATGCCCAGGCGCCCGCCCGCCCCCTGTTCCAGGAATTTGACCTTTTTGCTTGGTTTAAGACTAATGGCTTAACTAGTTTAGGTTTATTCCTTCTAATTAACTTAAGATAACGTCGTGGAATACCTTATTAATTGGATTTGATTCTTTTGTGAATAAATATGTTCTGGAATTTGATTAAGTACCGTTTTGGTAATGTTGGGCATCTTTGATGTGCGGTTTGGATTGGTTTACCTTTGTGGTAATTTAATTGGAATGGTTCCCTACTTTGGAACCTTAAGTTGTTTATTCATACTAAATTATTATTACTTAGCATTTATTTGGAAGCCCAGCTGGCATACTTGTTGCATCGGGCGATGGGAAGGATTATAATAGCAAAGCCAAGTCCATTATAATGTTGACCATTGTTTTGCCCCCTTCTATACCCCTTTTCCAGATTGGCCTTGGAAAAGTCAAGTTAGCGTTCCTCTGTGAATGTATCTAGCTACCGGGCATGACTTTGTGTCATGGTCCTTGTCCTTTGTGACACTTTTATGGTTATTGGTTCCGGTACGGGGTTTTCTCTTCGGCTTTCATGATATTATGATGATGATGATTTGTTGATTATTGAAGCTGCGCAGCGATCCTTTATTTGGATGTTCCGGTTTGGAAAACCTTGGCTATATCCTTTGTTATGTGTTTATTTCCGCTGCTATCTGTTATGTGATAAATGCTATGTGCTATGTGATATTTATTATTGCTTATTGTATATTGCATCATAGCATGTCATGTAGTTGCATTAGTAACTTATTGAGATTTATCTCACCCCCTTTTCTTTTATCTTTATTTTTCCTTAACCCCCCCAGGTGCTAAGGATTAGTCTAGCTGATCACGAGAAAAGAGGACGTCGAGTGTGGATACATTCTTTCGGGGAAGGTTGTTATAGGTTGGTTTACATTATATAAATGTGTAACCTTTTGGGATAATTGTACCAAACAATGACGTCACTAAGGATTGTATATTTGTATTTTGTTGGGCATAAACTTGTGGAAGTTTATGATAGTTGTTATTGGTTTTTATCGAACTTGGTTTTGTAAAACTTTGGATCATTACCTTTTGGTATCAAATGGAATTTTTAACTTCGGTATTTCACAGTTTTGGTTTTAGAGTCGACGTCCAGATCGCGGTCTCGGGCCCGCGGGGTCCGGGGTCGCGACAGTTGGTATCAGAGCCATGGCATTAGCTCTAAGTATAAGTCTAGGTGGATTAGTATGACCTAGGTGGGTAGTAGTGTGCGGAGTGATTAACGGTTGATGTCTTATGCAGGTAATTACTCGCAATGTCTGGAAGAAGAAATAGAGGAGGTACTAGTGGGGAACAAAATCAGAATGATGCAAGGGAAGAAGCACGTGCTATGTTTCAAGGCATGTTCGAGGCGGCCATGAAGGCCATACATGATCAAGGTCCGAGGGTAGAACAAGCTCCACCCCGCTATGGATTGGAACAATTTATGAAGTTGAAACCGGTTGAATTCAATGGGGAACCCGATGTTCGGAAAGCTGAGTTGTGGATTGAGTCTATGGAAAAGATTTATGATGTATTTGGGTGTTCGGATGAGGACAAGGTCCGGTTTGCGGCTTACAATCTTGTGGGAGCCGCCGAGCATTGGTGGAAGGGTGTTAAAACTACTTGGGATGATACTCGCATGGTGTATGCGTGGGAGTTGTTTGTGCGCAAATTCAAGGAGCATTTCATTCCGGTTGTTGATCAAAACCGAAAGGAGATCGAGCTACTCAACCTAGAACAAGGTGTGTTGTCTATAGCACAATACTCGGCTAAGTTCATAGAATTAGCCCGGTATTGCGACTATTTGGTGAGGACCGAGGAACAAAAAGCTATGAGATTCATTCGGGGATTGAAGACCTCCATCCGTACTCAACTTATTGCCCAACGGATTGTGACTTTCCAAGATGCGGTGGACCGAGCCTATTTAATAGAGCAAGATATTGGGAAGCATAAAAGGAAGACCGAGGTAGCTACCCGAGTAAGCAAGGAGCTCAAGGCAAGCCACAACACCGTTTCGACAATCGAGGTAACTCGGGAGCATCATCTCAGTTTAAGGGGCAAACCACACCGAGGAATCCGGGTACTACTCCGGGGATTCAGATTAGGAAGCCTTGTACCTTTTGTCAGAAGGTAGGCCATTCGGAGGATAGGTGTTGGAAAAAGCAAGGCAAGTGTACCAATTGTGGTGAAATGGGGCACTTTGCGAGAGAGTGCACGAGGTACCGAGGTCAGTCATCCGGGTCAGGAGTTGGTATTAATCAGGGTCAAAAAAGGGATGCAGCTGGGAAGCCCAAAGTTCAAGGGAAGGTCTATGCCATGAATCAACAACAAGCTACCGATGATCCATCCGTTATTGGAGGTATTGTTTATGTGTCTAATATGAGCTCACGAGCGTTAGTAGATCCAGGATCATCTCATTCATACATTTCTGTGCAATTTGCTTCCATGTTAAATGCTGCATTCGAGTCTTTACCGTACGTGCTAGAGGTGTCGACCCCTATAGGAGAATGCTTGATTTCTGATCGAGTCTTTCGTGCTTGTGACGTGGTTATTTGTGGTCGTGTCCTTTGTGCGGATTTGGTAGTTCTTCCTATCCAAGACTTTGATGTCATTTTGGGTATGGATTGGTTGAGCAAGTTTCATGCTTCTGTTGATTGCCGTGAGAAAACTGTTACTTTTTCTATTCCCGATGTGCCTAAATTTGTGTTTGAGGCTAGTCCTCTGAGTAGAAAGGTTCGCTTAATTTCTTTTATGAAAGCGAGAAAATTATTGCATAGTGGTTGTGAGGGGTATTTGGCTAGTGTTCTTGATACTAGGAAGGAATCCCCTAGTTTTGATAGTGTTCGGGTAGTTCGAGAATTTCCCGATGTTTTCTCTACCGAGTATGATATGCCTCCCGATCGTGAGATTGAGTTTTGTATAGATCTTTTGCCGGGTACGGCTCCGATTTCGAAAGCGCCTTATAGGTTAGCTCCCGCAGAGTTGAAGGAATTGAAGGTTCAGTTACAAGAGTTGCTTGATCGAGGGTTTATCCGCCCTAGTGTTTCCCCGTGGGGAGCACCGGTTTTATTTGTGCGGAAGAAAGATGGTTCGTTGAGATTGTGCATCGATTATAGAAAGTTGAATCAGGTTACGGTGAAGAACAAGTATCCTCTACCGCACATTGATGATTTGTTTGATCAGCTTCAAGGGTCCGTGGTTTTCTCTAAACTTGATTTGAGGAGTGGGTACCATCAGTTGAAGGTTCGATCGGAGGATATTCCGAAGACTGCTTTTCGCACTCGGTATGGTCATTATGAGTTCTTGGTTATGCCGTTTGGGTTGACTAACGCGCCGGCCGTGTTTATGGATTTGATGAACCGAGTTTTCCATCCTTATCTTGACTCGTTCGTGGTGGTTTTTATTGATGATATACTCGTCTACTCTAAATCCCGAGAGGAGCACGAGCAGCACTTGAGGACAGTTTTATCCGTTCTTGCGAGAGAGAAATTATTTGCGAAGTTTAGTAAATGCGAATTTTGGCTCGAGAAGGTGTCATTTCTGGGTCATGTTATTTCGAAGGACGGGATTTCTGTGGACCCGTCAAAGATTGAGGCTATAGTGGATTGGAAGAGACCCGAATCAGTGACAGAGATTAGAAGCTTTCTTGGTTTAGCAGGGTATTACAGAAGATTTATTGAAGGGTTTTCGAGGATTGCTACTCCGATGACTCAGTTGACCCGAAAGAATGTTCCGTTTGTGTGGACCGAGAAATGTGACAAGAGTTTCGAAGAATTGAAGAAGAGGTTGACTACCGCACCGATCTTGACTTTGCCTAATGGGAGCGATGGTCTAGTGATTTACAGTGATGCTTCGAAAGAGGGTTTGGGTTGTGTGTTGATGCAGAATGGGAAAGTAATTGCTTATGCTTCGAGGAAGTTGACCCCTAGTGAACAGAATTACCCGACTCATGATATGGAGTTAGCGGCTATTGTATTTGCGTTGCACAAATGGAAGCACTATCTTTATGGAGCGAAGTTTGAGATTTTTACCGATCACAAGAGTTTGAAGTACCTTTTCTCCCAGAAAGAGTTGAATAATAGACAGCGCCGATGGATGGAATTGTTGAAGGATTATGATTGTACGATTTCTTATCACACGGGAAAGGCGAATGTGGTAGCCGATGCGATTAGTAGAAAATCTTATGTGGCTTCGATGATGGTCCGTGAATGGAAAATGCTTGAGGATGTTCGAGATTGGTCTCCTCGTGAATCGAGACATGGGGCTATTTTTGCGAATATTAGGGTATCTCCGACCCTAATTCAGAGGATAAAGGAAGCTCAGAAAGAAGATCCCGAGTTGGTGAAGATAATGGGTAAATTGAAGGAAAAGAACTTCGAGGATTTTTCTTTGAGTTCGAGTGGAGTTTTGACTTTCCGTGGTCGTTTGTGTGTTCCGGATGTTGATGGAATTAAACAGAGAGTCCTTGATGAGGGTCACAAATCGAGGTATACTATTCATCCGGGTAGTACGAAGATGTATCAGGATTTGAAGCAACAATTTTGGTGGATTAATATGAAGAGGGAAATAGCTGTGTATGTATCGAGGTGTTTAACTTGTCAGCAGGTCAAAGCCGAGCATCAGAGACCCGCGGGACTACTTCAGCCGTTAGAGATTCCCGAGTGGAAATGGGAGCATGTGACTATGGATTTCGTTACGGGACTACCTCGTACCCGTAGGAAGTATGACAGTGTTTGGGTAATAGTGGATAGATTGACCAAGAGTGCCCATTTCTTGCCTATTGACATCAGATATTCGATGGAAAAGCTTGCGACCCTTTATATCGATGAGATCGTTAGATTGCATGGGGTTCCGGTTAGCATTGTGTCAGATCGAGATCCGAGGTTTACTTCTAGATTCTGGAAGGCGTTTCAGGAAGCTTTGGGTACAGATTTGCGATTCAGTACGGCTTTTCATCCTCAGACCGATGGTCAATCCGAGAGGACTATTCAGATTTTGGAGGATATGTTGCGAGCTTGTGCGATAGACTTTTCCGATTCTTGGGATTCGCACCTACCGTTAGTGGTATTCTCTTACAACAACAGTTATCAGGCTAGTATCGAGATGGCACCGTATGAGGCTTTGTATGGAAGAAAGTGTAGATCGCCTATTTGTTGGGATGAGGTCGGTGAAGCGAGGATCGTGGGTATCGATTTGCTTCGAGATTCGGTTGAGAAAGTCAAAGTTATCCGGGGTAGATTGAAGACAGCCCAGAGTCGACATAAGAGCTATGCAGATAACCGAAGGCGAGACCTTAGTTTTCAGACCGGTGATTTGGTGTTCTTGAAGGTATCTCCAAAGGTGGGTATTCGTAGGTTTGGGAAGAAAGGCAAATTGGCTCCAAGGTTTATTGGTCCGTTTGAGATTTTGGGAAAGGTTGGACTTCTAGCGTATCGTCTTGCGTTACCGTCATCCTTAGACCGGTTGCACAACGTTTTCCACGTTTCTATGCTTCGGAAGTATGTTCATGATCCGTCTCACGTGTTACCGAGGATACCGGAGGATATTGAGCCCGATATGACTTATGAGGAACGACCGGTTCGGATCTTAGATTCTAAAGTCCAAGAGTTGAGGAACAAAAGTATTTCTTTGGTTCGAGTCCTTTGGAGGAATCATAACATCGAGGAGTCGACGTGGGAGCTTCGAGATGAGATCGAGAGGAAATTTCCGTGGCTTTTTGTTTAAGGTGAGTCTCGTTAAAATTCGGGTCGAATTTTCTTTAAGGGGGAGTGAATGTCACGACCCGAAATCTAGGCTCTATTTTATTAGTAATTAATTGATTATTATTTAATTATTTGCTTATTTATTTATTTAAATTATTATTTATTTAAATAATTACGTGTGCAATTTATGTGTTATAATATTTATGCCTAGCATTTTAATTGAGTCATTTGGGTTAGTGTGGTATTGTTGGGTCTTAATTGTTAGTAGGGAGTGTAGTATTTGTGTGTAGTGTGAGAGAGGGGGCCTAAGTGTAACATTTTGAATTATTTCCCCCTACTCCCCTCTCCTCCCTCACCTTCTCCCTCACTCGCTCCATCACCCCCAGCCATCTCCCTCTCTCTCTAGCAATTGGGTAAGTTTTTCCTTTCTTTCCTTCTCTCTTCATTTCCTTCATCTTCTTCTAGTTATTTCTCATTTCTTAAAACATGAACCTTGTTTAGATCGTCGTTAGGATCGCGTAGAATAAAAAAGAATTGAATTCCGTCAACTTTGAGATTTATCAAGTAAGTTACTTTTCCCCCATTTTGATGCTAAAATGTTCATATCATGTTTAGATAATGTTTGATGTGTTATATTTGAAGTTTGGTTGAGTTTTGAATTTGTTTGGAATTTATTTGAGTTTTTGGTTAAAAATGGTGAAATCTTGAATGTTGGTTTTGATTCTTGAAATGGGTTGATAAAGGGTGTTGTTAAGATCCCCTTTCTAGTTAAAAGATGTTTGGGTACCTTAGAAACCTTGTCGGGAGTGTTGATTTTGGGTGTTATGAAAATGGTATGAAAATGGTAAGGAGATTTGAAGAACCCAGCTGGGAATTCTTCCCAGCCCGTAGACCAGGCGCCCGCCTGCCCTTGCCCAGGCGCCCGCCTACTCCCACTTTTTCCAGCGCCTGACCTTCTGTCCATTTAAGCGCGCGCCTGCCTATGCCCAGGCGCCCGCCCGCCCCCTGTTCCAGGAATTTGACCTTTTTGCTTGGTTTAAGACTAATGGCTTAACTAGTTTAGGTTTATTCCTTCTAATTAACTTAAGATAACGTCGTGGAATACCTTATTAATTGGATTTGATTCTTTTGTGAATAAATATGTTCTGGAATTTGATTAAGTACCGTTTTGGTAATGTTGGGCATCTTCGATGTGCGGTTTGGATTGGTTTACCTTTGTGGTAATTTAATTGGAATGGTTCCCTACTTTGGAACCTTAAGTTGTTTATTCATGCTAAATTATTATTACTTAGCATTTATTTGGAAGCCCAGCTGGCATACTTGTTGCATCGGGCGATGGGAAGGATTATAATGGCAAAGCCAAGTCCATTATAATGTTGACCATTGTTTTGCCCCCTTCTATACCCCTTTTCCAGATTGGCCTTGGAAAAGTCAAGTTAGCGTTCCTCTGTGAATGTATCTAGCTACCGGGCATGACTTTGTGTCATGGTCCTTGTCCTTTGTGACACTTTTATGGTTATTGGTTTCGGTACCGGGGTTTTCTCTTCGGCTTTCATGATATTATGAAGATGATGATTTGTTGATTATTGAAGCTGCGCAGCGATCCTTTATTTGGATGTTCCGGTTTGGAAAACCTTGGCTATATCCTTTGTTATGTGTTTATTTCCGCTGCTATCTGTTATGTGATAAATGCTATGTGCTATGTGATATTTATTATTGCTTATTGTATATTGCATCATAGCATGTCATGTAGTTGCATTAGTAACTTATTGAGATTTATCTCACCCCCTTTTCTTTTATCTTTGTTTTTCCTTAACCCCCAGGTGCTAAGGATTAGTCTAGCTGATCACGAGAAAAGAGGACGTCGAGTGTGGATACATTCTTTTGGGGAAGGTTGTTATAGGTTGGTTTACATTATATAAATGTGTAACCTTTTGGGATAATTGTACCAAACAATGACGTCACTAAGGATTGTATATTTGTATTTTGTTGGGCATAAACTTGTGGAAGTTTATGATAGTTGTTATTGGTTTTTATCGAACTTGGTTTTGTAAAACTTTGGATCATTACCTTTTGGTATCAAATGGAATTTTTAACTTCGGTATTTCACAGTTTTGGTTTTAGAGTCGACGTCCAGATCGCGGTCTCGGGCCCGCGGGGTCCGGGGTCGCGACAGTTGGTATCAGAGCCATGGCATTAGCTCTAAGTATAAGTCTAGGTGGATTAGTATGACCTAGGTGGGTAGTAGTGTGCGGAGTGATTAACGGTTGATGTCTTATGCAGGTAATTACTCGCAATGTCTGGAAGAAGAAACAGAGGAGGTACTAGTGGGGCACAAAATCAGAATGATGCAAGGGAAGAAGCACGTGCTATGTTTCAAGGCATGTTCGAGGCGGCCATGAAGGCCATACATGATCAAGGTCCGAGGGTAGAACAAGCTCCACCCCGCTATGGATTGGAACAATTTATGAAGTTGAAACCGGTTGAATTCAATGGGGAACCCGATGTTCGGAAAGCTGAGTTGTGGATTGAGTCTATGGAAAAGATTTATGATGTATTAGGGTGTTCGGATGAGGACAAGGTCCGGTTTGCGGCTTACAATCTTGTGGGAGCCGCCGAGCATTTGTGGAAGGGTGTTAAAACTACTTGGGATGATACTCGCACGGTGTATGCGTGGGAGTTGTTTGTGCGCAAATTCAAGGAGCATTTCATTCCGGTTGTTGATCAAAACCGAAAGGAGATCGAGCTACTCAACCTAGAACAAGGTGTGTTGTCTATAGCACAATACTCGGCTAAGTTCATAGAATTAGCCCGGTATTGCGACTATTTGGTGAGGACCGAGGAACAAAAAGCTATGAGATTCATTCGGGGATTGAAGACCTCCATCCGTACTCAACTTATTGCCCAACGGATTGTGACTTTCCAAGATGCGGTGGACCGAGCCTATTTAATAGAGCAAGATATTGGGAAGCATAAAAGGAAGACCGAGGTAGCTACCCGAGTAAGCAAGGAGCTCAAGGCAAGCCACAACACCGTTTCGACAATCGAGGTAACTCGGGAGCATCATCTCAGTTTTAAGGGGCAAACCACACCGAGGAATCCGGGTACTACTCCGGGGATTCAGATTAGGAAGCCTTGTACCTTTTGTCAGAAGGTAGGCCATTCGGAGGATAGGTGTTGGAAAAAGCAAGGCAAGTGTACCAATTGTGGTGAAATGGGGCACTTTACGAGAGAGTGCACGAGGTACCGAGGTCAGTCATCCGGGTCAGGAGTTGGTATTAATCAGGGTCAAAAAAGGGATGCAGCTGGGAAGCCCAAAGTTCAAGGGAAGGTCTATGCCATAAATCAACAACAAGCTTCTGATGATCCATCCGTTATTGGAGGTATTGTTTCTGTGTCTAATATGAGCTCACGATCGTTAGTAGATCCAGGATCATCTCATTCATACATTTCTGTGCAATTTGCTTCCATGTTAAATGCTGCATTCGAGTCTTTACCGTACGTGCTAGAGGTATCGACCCCTATAGGAGAATGCTTGATTTCTGATCGAGTCTTTCGTGCTTGTGACGTGGTTATTTGTGGTCGTGTCCTTTGTGCGGATTTGGTAGTTCTTCCTATCCAAGACTTTGATGTCATTTTGGGTATGGATTGGTTGAGCAAGTTTCATGCTTCTGTTGATTGCCGTGAGAAAACTGTTACTTTTTCTATTCCCGATGTGCCTAAATTTGTGTTTGAGGCTAGTCCTCTGAGTAGAAAGGTTCGCTTAATTTCTTTTATGAAAGCGAGAAAATTATTGCATAGTGGTTGTGAGGGGTATTTGGCTAGTGTTCTTGATACTAGGAAGGAATCCCCTAGTTTTGATAGTGTTCGGGTAGTTCGAGAATTTCCCGATGTTTTCTCTACCGAGTATGATATGCCTCCCGATCGTGAGATTGAGTTTTGTATAGATCTTTTGCCGGTACGGCTCCGATTTCGAAAGCGCCTTATAGGTTAGCTCCCGCAGAGTTGAAGGAATTGAAGGTTCAGTTACAAGAGTTGCTTGATCGAGGGTTTATCCGCCCTAGTATTTCCCCGTGGGGAGCACCGGTTTTATTTGTGCGGAAGAAAGATGGTTCGTTGAGATTGTGCATCGATTATAGAAAGTTGAATCAGGTTACGGTGAAGAACAAGTATCCTCTACCGCACATTGATGATTTGTTTGATCAGCTTCAAGGGTCCGTGGTTTTCTCTAAACTTGATTTGAGGAGTGGGTACCATCAGTTGAAGGTTCGATCGGAGGATATTCCGAAGACTGCTTTTCGCACTCGGTATGGTCATTATGAGTTCTTGGTTATGCCGTTTGGGTTGACTAACGCGCCGGCCGTGTTTATGGATTTGATGAACCGAGTTTTCCATCCTTATCTTGACTCGTTCGTGGTGGTTTTTATTGATGATATACTCGTCTACTCTAAATCCCGAGAGGAGCACGAGCAGCACTTGAGGACAGTTTTATCCGTTCTTGCGAGAGAGAAATTATTTGCGAAGTTTAGTAAATGCGAATTTTGGCTCGAGAAGGTGTCATTTCTGGGTCATGTTATTTCGAAGGACGGGATTTCTGTGGACCCGTCAAAGATTGAGGCTATAGTGGATTGGAAGAGACCCGAATCAGTGACAGAGATTAGAAGCTTTCTTGGTTTAGCAGGGTATTACAGAAGATTTATTGAAGGGTTTTCGAGGATTGCTACTCCGATGACTCAGTTGACCCGAAAGAATGTTCCGTTTGTGTGGACCGAGAAATGTGACAAGAGTTTCGAAGAATTGAAGAAGAGGTTGACTACCGCACCGATCTTGACTTTGCCTAATGGGAGCGATGGTCTAGTGATTTACAGTGATGCTTCGAAAGAGGGTTTGGGTTGTGTGTTGATGCAGAATGGGAAAGTAATTGCTTATGCTTCGAGGAAGTTGACCCCTAGTGAACAGAATTACCCGACTCATGATATGGAGTTAGCGGCTATTGTATTTGCGTTGCACAAATGGAAGCACTATCTTTATGGAGCGAAGTTTGAGATTTTTACCGATCACAAGAGTTTGAAGTACCTTTTCTCCCAGAAAGAGTTGAATAATAGACAGCGCCGATGGATGGAATTGTTGAAGGATTATGATTGTACGATTTCTTATCACACGGGAAAGGCGAATGTGGTAGCCGATGCGATTAGTAGAAAATCTTATGTGGCTTCGATGATGTTCGTGAATGGAAAATGCTTGAGGATGTTCGAGATTGGTCTCCTCGTGAATCGAGACATGGGGCTATTTTTGCGAATATTAGGGTATCTCCGACCCTAATTCAGAGGATAAAGGAAGCTCAGAAAGAAGATCCCGAGTTGGTGAAGATAATGGGTAAATTGAAGGAAAAGAACTTCGAGGATTTTTCTTTGAGTTCGAGTGGAGTTTTGACTTTCCGTGGTCGTTTGTGTGTTCCGGATGTTGATGGAATTAAACAGAGAGTCCTTGATGAGGGTCACAAATCGAGGTATACTATTCATCCGGGTAGTACGAAGATGTATCAGGATTTGAAGCAACAATTTTGGTGGATTAATATGAAGAGGGAAATAGCTGTGTATGTATCGAGGTGTTTAACTTGTCAGCAGGTCAAAGCCGAGCATCAGAGACCCGCGGGACTACTTCAGCCGTTAGAGATTCCCGAGTGGAAATGGGAGCATGTGACTATGGATTTCGTTACGGGACTACCTCGTACCCGTAGGAAGTATGACAGTGTTTGGGTAATAGTGGATAGATTGACCAAGAGTGCCCATTTCTTGCCTATTGACATCAGATATTCGATGGAAAAGCTTGCGACCCTTTATATCGATGAGATCGTTAGATTGCATGGGGTTCCGGTTAGCATTGTGTCAGATCGAGATCCGAGGTTTACTTCTAGATTCTGGAAGGCGTTTCAGGAAGCTTTGGGTACAGATTTGCGATTCAGTACGGCTTTTCATCCTCAGACCGATGGTCAATCCGAGAGGACTATTCAGATTTTGGAGGATATGTTGCGAGCTTGTGCGATAGACTTTTCCGATTCTTGGGATTCGCACCTACCGTTAGTGGTATTCTCTTACAACAACAGTTATCAGGCTAGTATCGAGATGGCACCGTATGAGGCTTTGTATGGAAGAAAGTGTAGATCGCCTATTTGTTGGGATGAGGTCGGTGAAGCGAGGATCGTGGGTATCGATTTGCTTCGAGATTCGGTTGAGAAAGTCAAAGTTATCCGGGGTAGATTGAAGACAGCCCAGAGTCGACATAAGAGCTATGCAGATAACCGAAGGCGAGACCTTAGTTTTCAGACCGGTGATTTGGTGTTCTTGAAGGTATCTCCAAAGGTGGGTATTCGTAGGTTTGGGAAGAAAGGCAAATTGGCTCCAAGGTTTATTGGTCCGTTTGAGATTTTGGGAAAGGTTGGACTTCTAGCGTATCGTCTTGCGTTACCGTCATCCTTAGACCGGTTGCACAACGTTTTCCACGTTTCTATGCTTCGGAAGTATGTTCATGATCCGTCTCACGTGTTACCGAGGATACCGGAGGATATTGAGCCCGATATGACTTATGAGGAACGACCGGTTCGGATCTTAGATTCTAAAGTCCAAGAGTTGAGGAACAAAAGTATTTCTTTGGTTCGAGTCCTTTGGAGGAATCATAACATCGAGGAGTCGACGTGGGAGCTTCGAGATGAGATCGAGAGGAAATTTCCGTGGCTTTTTGTTTAAGGTGAGTCTCGTTAAAATTCGGGTCGAATTTTCTTTAAGGGGGAGTGAATGTCACGACCCGAAATCTAGGCTCTATTTTATTAGTAATTAATTGATTATTATTTAATTATTTGCTTATTTATTTATTTAAATTATTATTTATTTAAATAATTACGTGTGCAATTTATGTGTTATAATATTTATGCCTAGCATTTTAATTGAGTCATTTGGGTTAGTGTGGTATTGTTGGTCTTAATTGTTAGTAGGGAGTGTAGTATTTGTGTGTAGTGTGAGAGAGGGGGCCTAAGTGTAACATTTTGAATTATTTCCCCTACTCCCCTCTCCTCCCTCACCTTCTCCCTCACTCGCTCCATCACCCCCAGCCATCTCCCTCTCTCTCTAGCAATTGGTAAGTTTTTCCTTTCTTTCCTTCTCTCTTCATTTCCTTCATCTTCTTCTAGTTATTTCTCATTTCTTAAAACATGAACCTTGTTTAGATCGTCGTTAGGATCGCGTAGAATAAAAAGAATTGAATTCCGTCAACTTTGAGATTTATCAAGTAAGTTACTTTTCCCCCATTTTGATGCTAAAATGTTCATATCATGTTTAGATAATGTTTGATGTGTTATATTTGAAGTTTGGTTGAGTTTTGAATTTGTTGGAATTTATTTGAGTTTTTGGTTAAAAATGGTGAAATCTTGAATGTTGGTTTTGATTCTTGAAATGGGTTGATAAAGGGTGTTGTTAAGATCCCCTTTCTAGTTAAAAGATGTTTGGGTACCTTAGAAACCTTGTCGGGAGTGTTGATTTTGGGTGTTATGAAAATGGTATGAAAATGGTAAGGAGATTTGAAGAACCCAGCTGGGAATTCTTCCCAGCCCGTAGACCAGGCGCCCGCCTGCCCTTGCCCAGGCGCCCGCCTACTCCCACTTTTTCCAGCGCCTGACCTTCTGTCCATTTAAGCGCGCGCGCCTGCCTATGCCCAGGCGCCCGCCCGCCCCCTGTTCCAGGAATTTGACCTTTTTGCTTGGTTTAAGACTAATGGCTTAACTAGTTTAGTTTATTCCTTCTAATTAACTTAAGATAACGTCGTGGAATACCTTATTAATTGGATTTGATTCTTTTGTGAATAAATATGTTCTGGAATTTGATTAAGTACCGTTTTGGTAATGTTGGGCATCTTTGATGTGCGGTTTGGATTGGTTTACCTTTGTGGTAATTTAATTGGAATGGTTCCCTACTTTGGAACCTTAAGTTGTTTATTCATGCTAAATTATTATTACTTAGCATTTATTTGGAAGCCCAGCTGGCATACTTGTTGCATCGGGCGATGGGAAGGATTATAATGCAAAGCCAAGTCCATTATAATGTTGACCATTGTTTTGCCCCCTTCTATACCCCTTTTCCAGATTGGCCTTGGAAAAGTCAAGTTAGCGTTCCTCTGTGAATGTATCTAGCTACCGGGCATGACTTTGTGTCATGGTCCTTGTCCTTTGTGACACTTTTATGGTTATTGGTTCCGGTACCGGGGTTTTCTCTTCGGCTTTCATGATATTATGAAGATGATGATTTGTTGATTATTGAAGCTGCGCAGCGATCCTTTATTTGGATGTTCCGGTTTGGAAAACCTTGGCTATATCCTTTGTTATGTGTTTATTTCCGCTGCTATCTGTTATGTGATAAATGCTATGTGCTATGTGATATTTATTATTGCTTATTGTATATTGCATCATAGCATGTCATGTAGTTGCATTAGTAACTTATTGAGATTTATCTCACCCCCTTTTCTTTTATCTTTGTTTTTCCTTAACCCCCCAGGTGCTAAGGATTAGTCTAGCTGATCACGAGAAAAGAGGACGTCGAGTGTGGATACATTCTTTTGGGGAAGGTTGTTATAGGTTGGTTTACATTATATAAATGTGTAACCTTTTGGGATAATTGTACCAAACAATGACGTCACTAAGGATTGTATATTTGTATTTTGTTGGGCATAAACTTGTGGAAGTTTATGATAGTTGTTATTGGTTTTTATCGAACTTGGTTTTGTAAAACTTTGGATCATTACCTTTTGGTATCAAATGGAATTTTTAACTTCGGTATTTCACAGTTTTGGTTTTAGAGTCGACGTCCAGATCGCGGTCTCGGGCCCGCGGGGTCCGGGGTCGCGACAGTTGGTATCAGAGCCATGGCATTAGCTCTAAGTATAAGTCTAGGTGGATTAGTATGACCTAGGTGGGTAGTAGTGTGCGGAGTGATTAACGGTTGATGTCTTATGCAGGTAATTACTCGCAATGTCTGGAAGAAGAAACAGAGGAGGTACTAGTGGGGCACAAATCAGAATGATGCAAGGGAAGAAGCACGTGCTATGTTTCAAGGCATGTTCGAGGCGGCCATGAAGGCCATACATGATCAAGGTCCGAGGGTAGAACAAGCTCCACCCCGCTATGGATTGGAACAATTTATGAAGTTGAAACCGGTTGAATTCAATGGGGAACCCGATGTTCGGAAATCTGAGTTGTGGATTGAGTCTATGGAAAAGATTTATGATGTATTAGGGTGTTCGGATGAGGACAAGGTCCGGTTTGCGGCTTACAATCTTGTGGGAGCCGCCGAGCATTGGTGGAAGGGTGTTAAAACTACTTGGGATGATACTCGCACGGTGTATGCGTGGGAGTTGTTTGTGCGCAAATTCAAGGAGCATTTCATTCCGGTTGTTGATCAAAACCGAAAGGAGATCGAGCTACTCAACCTAGAACAAGGTGTGTTGTCTATAGCACAATACTCGGCTAAGTTCATAGAATTAGCCCGGTATTGCGACTATTTGGTGAGGACCGAGGAACAAAAAGCTATGAGATTCATTCGGGGATTGAAGACCTCCATCCGTACTCAACTTATTGCCCAACGGATTGTGACTTTCCAAGATGCGGTGGACCGAGCCTATTTAATAGAGCAAGATATTGGGAAGCATAAAAGGAAGACCGAGGTAGCTACCCGAGTAAGCAAGGAGCTCAAGGCAAGCCACAACACCGTTTCGACAATCGAGGTAACCGGGAGCATCATCTCAGTTTAAGGGGCAAACCACACCGAGGAATCCGGGTACTACTCCGGGGATTCAGATTAGGAAGCCTTGTACCTTTTGTCAGAAGGTAGGCCATTCGGAGGATAGGTGTTGGAAAAAGCAAGGCAAGTGTACCAATTGTGGTGAAATGGGGCACTTTGCGAGAGAGTGCACGAGGTACCGAGGTCAGTCATCCGGGTCAGGAGTTGGTATTAATCAGGGTCAAAAAAGGGATGCAGCTGGGAAGCCCAAAGTTCAAGGGAAGGTCTATGCCATGAATCAACAACAAGCTACCGATGATCCATCCGTTATTGGAGGTATTGTTTCTGTGTCTAATATGAGCTCACGATCGTTAGTAGATCCAGGATCATCTCATTCATACATTTCTGTGCAATTTGCTTCCATGTTAAATGCTGCATTCGAGTCTTTACCGTACGTGCTAGAGGTATCGACCCCTATAGGAGAATGCTTGATTTCTGATCGAGTCTTTCGTGCTTGTGACGTGGTTATTTGTGGTCGTGTCCTTTGTGCGGATTTGGTAGTTCTTCCTATCCAAGACTTTGATGTCATTTTGGGTATGGATTGGTTGAGCAAGTTTCATGCTTCTGTTGATTGCCGTGAGAAAACTGTTACTTTTTCTATTCCCGATGTGCCTAATTTGTGTTTGAGGCTAGTCCTCTGAGTAGAAAGGTTCGCTTAATTTCTTTTATGAAAGCGAGAAAATTATTGCATAGTGGTTGTGAGGGGTATTTGGCTAGTGTTCTTGATACTAGGAAGGAATCCCCTAGTTTGATAGTGTTCGGGTAGTTCGAGAATTTCCCGATGTTTTCTCTACCGAGTATGATATGCCTCCCGATCGTGAGATTGAGTTTTGTATAGATCTTTTGCCGGGTACGGCTCCGATTTCGAAAGCGCCTTATAGGTTAGCTCCCGCAGAGTTGAAGGAATTGAAGGTTCAGTTACAAGAGTTGCTTGATCGAGGGTTTATCCGCCCTAGTATTTCCCCGTGGGGAGCACCGGTTTTATTTGTGCGGAAGAAAGATGGTTCGTTGAGATTGTGCATCGATTATAGAAAGTTGAATCAGGTTACGGTGAAGAACAAGTATCCTCTACCGCACATTGATGATTTGTTTGATCAGCTTCAAGGGTCCGTGGTTTTCTCTAAACTTGATTTGAGGAGTGGGTACCATCAGTTGAAGGTTCGATCGGAGGATATTCCGAAGACTGCTTTTCGCACTCGGTATGGTCATTATGAGTTCTTGGTTATGCCGTTTGGGTTGACTAACGCGCCGGCCGTGTTTATGGATTTGATGAACCGAGTTTTCCATCCTTATCTTGACTCGTTCGTGGTGGTTTTTATTGATGATATACTCGTCTACTCTAAATCCCGAGAGGAGCACGAGCAGCACTTGAGGACAGTTTTATCCGTTCTTGCGAGAGAGAAATTATTTGCGAAGTTTAGTAAATGCGAATTTTGGCTCGAGAAGGTGTCATTTCTGGGTCATGTTATTTCGAAGGACGGGATTTCTGTGGACCCGTCAAAGATTGAGGCTATAGTGGATTGGAAGAGACCCGAATCAGTGACAGAGATTAGAAGCTTTCTTGGTTTAGCAGGGTATTACAGAAGATTTATTGAAGGGTTTTCGAGGATTGCTACTCCGATGACTCAGTTGACCCGAAAGAATGTTCCGTTTGTGTGGACCGAGAAATGTGACAAGAGTTTCGAAGAATTGAAGAAGAGGTTGACTACCGCACCGATCTGACTTTGCCTAATGGGAGCGATGGTCTAGTGATTTACAGTGATGCTTCGAAAGAGGGTTTGGGTTGTGTGTTGATGCAGAATGGGAAAGTAATTGCTTATGCTTCGAGGAAGTTGACCCCTAGTGAACAGAATTACCCGACTCATGATATGGAGTTAGCGGCTATTGTATTTGCGTTGCACAAATGGAAGCACTATCTTTATGGAGCGAAGTTTGAGATTTTTACCGATCACAAGAGTTTGAAGTACCTTTTCTCCCAGAAAGAGTTGAATAATAGACAGCGCCGATGGATGGAATTGTTGAAGGATTATGATTGTACGATTTCTTATCACACGGGAAAGGCGAATGTGGTAGCCGATGCGATTAGTAGAAAATCTTATGTGGCTTCGATGATGTTCCGTGAATGGAAAATGCTTGAGGATGTTCGAGATTGGTCTCCTCGTGAATCGAGACATGGGGCTATTTTTGCGAATATTAGGGTATCTCCGACCCTAATTCAGAGGATAAAGGAAGCTCAGAAAGAAGATCCCGAGTTGGTGAAGATAATGGGTAAATTGAAGGAAAAGAACTTCGAGGATTTTTCTTGAGTTCGAGTGGAGTTTTGACTTTCCGTGGTCGTTTGTGTGTTCCGGATGTTGATGGAATTAAACAGAGAGTCCTTGATGAGGGTCACAAATCGAGGTATACTATTCATCCGGGTAGTACGAAGATGTATCAGGATTTGAAGCAACAATTTTGGTGGATTAATATGAAGAGGGAAATAGCTGTGTATGTATCGAGGTGTTTAACTTGTCAGCAGGTCAAAGCCGAGCATCAGAGACCCGCGGGACTACTTCAGCCGTTAGAGATTCCCGAGTGGAAATGGGAGCATGTGACTATGGATTTCGTTACGGGACTACCTCGTACCCGTAGGAAGTATGACAGTGTTTGGGTAATAGTGGATAGATTGACCAGAGTGCCCATTTCTTCCTATTGACATCAGATATTCGATGGAAAAGCTTGCGACCCTTTATATCGATGAGATCGTTAGATTGCATGGGTTCGGGTTAGCAATTTGTGTCAGATCGAGATCCGAGGTTTACTTCTAGATTCTGGAAGGCGTTTCAGGAAGCTTTGGGTACAGATTTGCGATTCAGTACGGCTTTTTTTCCTCAGACCGATGGTCAATCCGAGAGGACTATTCAGATTTTGGAGGATATGTTGCGAGCTTGTGCGATAGACTTTTCCGATTCTTGGGATTCGCACCTACCGTTAGTGGTATTCTCTTACAACAACAGTTATCAGGCTAGTATCGAGATGGCACCGTATGAGGCTTTGTATGGAAGAAAGTGTAGATCGCCTATTTGTTTGGATAGGTCGGTGAAGCGAGTATCGTGATAGCGAGGATCGTGCGGTATCGATTTGCTTCGAGATTCGGTTGAGAAAGTCAAAGTTATCCGGGGTAGATTGAAGACAGCCCAGAGTCGACATAAGAGCTATGCAGATAACCGAAGGCGAGACCTTAGTTTTCAGACCGGTGATTTGGTGTTCTTGAAGGTATCTCCAAAGGTGGGTATTCGTAGGTTTGGGAAGAAAGGCAAATTGGCTCCAAGGTTTATTGGTCCGTTTGAGATTTTGGGAAAGGTTGGACTTCTAGCGTATCGTCTTGCGTTACCGTCATCCTTAGACCGGTTGCACAACGTTTTCCACGTTTCTATGCTTCGAAGTATGTTCATGATCCGTCTCACGTGTTACGAGGATACCGGAGGATATTGAGCCCGATATGACTTATGAGGAACGACCGTTTCGGATCTTAGATTCTAAAGTCCAGAGTTGAGGAACAAAAGTATTTCTTTGGTTCGAGTCCTTTGGAGGAATCATAACATCGAGGAGTCGACGTGGGAGCTTCGAGATGAGATCGAGAGGAAATTTCCGTGGCTTTTTGTTTAAGGTGAGTCTCGTTAAAATTCGGGTCGAATTTTCTTTAAGGGGAGAGTGAATGTCACGACCCGAAATCTAGGCTCTATTTTATTAGTATAATTATTGATTATTATTTAATTATTTGCTTATTTATTTATTTAAATTATTATTTATTTAAATATTACGTGTGCAATTTATGTGTTATAATATTTATGCCTAGCATTTTAATTGAGTCATTTGGGTTAGTGTGGTATTGTTGGGTCTTAATTGTTAGTAGGGAGTGTAGTATTTGTGTGTAGTGTGAGAGAGAGGGGCCTAAGTGTAACATTTTGAATTATTTCCCCTCCTACTCCCTCTCCTCCTCACCTTCTCTCCGCTCACGCTCCATCACCCCCAGCCATCTCCCTCTCTCTCTAGCAATTGGGTAAGTTTTTCCTTTCTTTCCTTCTCTCTTCATTTCCTTCATCTTCTTCTAGTTATTTCTCATTTCTTAAAAACATGAACTTGTTTAGATCGTCGTTAGGATCGCGTAGAATAAAAAGATTGAATTCCGTCAACTTTGAGATTTATCAAGTAAGTTACTTTTCCCCATTTTGATGCTAAAATGTTCATATCATGTTTAGATAATGTTTGATGTGTTATATTTGAAGTTTGGTTGAGTTTTGAATTTGTTTGGAATTTATTTGAGTTTTTGGTTTGGTGAATCTTGAATGTTGAATTTGGTTTTGATTCTTGAAATGGGTTGATAAAGGGTGTTGTTAAGATCCCCTTTCTAGTTAAAAGATGTTTGGGTACCTTAGAAACCTTGTCGGGAGTGTTGATTTTGGGTGTTATGAAATGGTATGAAAATGGTAAGGAGATTTGAAGAACCCAGCTGGGAATTCTTCCAGCCCGTAGACCAGGCGCCCGCCTGCCCTTGCCCAGGCGCCCGCCTACTCCCACTTTTTCCAGCGCCTGACCTTCTGTCCATTTAAGCGCTAGCGCCTGCCTATGCCCAGGCGCCCGCCCGCCCCTGTTCCAGGAATTTGACCTTTTTGCTTGGTTTAAGACTAATGGCTTAACTAGTTTAGGTTTATTCCTTCTATTAACTTAGATAACGTCGTGGAATACCTATTAATTGGATTTTTGTCTTTGTGAATAAATATGTTCTGGAATTTGATTAAGTACCGTTTTGGTAATGTTGGGCATCTTCGATGTGCGGTTGGATTGGTTTACCTTTGTGGTAATTTAATTGGAATGGTTCCCTACTTTGGAACCTTAAGTTGTTTATTCATGCTAAATTATTATTACTTAGCATTTATTTGGAAGCCCAGCTGGCATACTTGTTGCATCGGGCGATGGGAAGGATTATAATGGCAAAGCCAAGTCCATTATAATGTTGACCATTGTTTTGCCCCCTTCTATACCCCTTTTCCAGATTGGCCTTGGAAAAGTCAAGTAGCGTTCCTCTGTGAATGTATCTAGCTACCGGGCATGACTTTGTGTCATGGTCCTTGTCCTTTGTGACACTTTATGGTTATTGGTTCGGTACGGGGGGGTTTTCTCTTCGGCTTTCATGATATTATGAAGATGATGATTTGTTGATTATTGAAGCTGCGCAGCGATCCTTTATTTGGATGTTCCGGTTTGGAAAACCTTGGCTATATCCTTTGTTATGTGTTTATTTCCGCTGCTATCTGTATGTGATAAATGCAATGTGCTATGTGATATTTATTATTGCTTATTGTATATTGCATCATAGCATGTCATGTAGTTGCATTAGTAACTTATTGAGATTTATCTCACCCCCTTTTCTTTTATCTTTGTTTTTCTTAACCCCCCAGGTGCTAAGGATTAGTCTAGCTGATCACGAGAAAGAGGACGTCGAGTGTGGATACATTCTTTTGGGGAAGGTTGTTATAGGTTGGTTTACATATATAAATGTGTAACCTTTTGGGATAATTGTACCAAACAATGACGTCACTAAGGATTGTATATTTGTATTTTGTTGGGCATAAACTTGTGGAAGTTTATGATAGTTGTTATTGGTTTTTATCGAACTTGGTTTTGTAAAACTTTGGATCATTACCTTTTGGTATCAAAATGAATTTTTTAACTTCGGTATTTCACAGTTTTTGTTTTAGAGTCGACGTCCAGATCGCGGTCTCGGCCCGCGGGGTCGGGGGTCGCGACAGTTTGGTATCAGAGCCATGGCATTAGCTCTAAGTATAAGTCTAGGTGGATTAGTATGACCTAGGTGGGTAGTAGTGTGCGGAGTGATTAACGGTTGATGTCTTATGCAGGTAATTACTCGCAATGTCTGGAAGAAGAAAGAAGAGGTACTAGTAGGGGCACAAAATCAGAATGATGCAAGGGAAGAAGCACGTGCTATGTTTCAAGGCATGTTCGAGGCGGCCATGAAGGCCAATACATGATCAAGGTCCGAGGTAGAACAAGCTCCACCCCGCTATGGATTGAACAATTTTTATGAAGTTGAAACCGGTTGAATTCAATGGGGAAACCCGATGTTCGGAATCTGAGTGTGGATTGAGTCTATGGAAAAGATTTATGATGTATTAGGGTGTTCGGATGAGGCACAGGTCCGGTTTGCCGCTTACAATCTTGTGGGAGCCGCCGAGCATTGTGGAAGGGTGTTAAAACTACTTGGGATGATACTCGCACGTGTATGCGTGGGAGTTGTTTGTGCGCAAATTCAAGGAGCATTTCATTCCGGTTGTTGATCAAAACGAAAGGAGATCGAGCTACTCAACCTAGAACAAGGTGTGTTGTCTATAGCACAATACTCGGCTAAGTTCATAGAATTAGCCCGGTATTGCGACTATTTGGTGAGGACCGAGGAACAAAAAGCTATGAGATTCATTCGGGGATTGAAGACCTCCATCCGTACTCAACTTATTGCCCAACGG
>JAOWBW010000145.1:1272248-1437000 GCA_026119855.1 Campanula takesimana
CTTTTTAAGGATATGAACACTTGCTTCGCTAGCCATGTTGTGTTTATGCACAAATTGTAGAAATGGGAAGACTTCTTAGGACAATGAAGAATGACATAAGAGATCATCATTTTGGGATGAAGGAGTATTATACAAGTCATTATATTTGTTGCTTTTTCATGTGCTTGTGCCGCCCATGAATGTAGAATACATACTCCCTTTGTCCCGGAATAAAATGTCCTACTTTCCATTTTCGTTTGTCCCAAATAAATGTCATCTTACTAAAAATAGGTATGAAGTTTGGTGATCTTCCTATACTACCCATTCTAATAGTCACAAGTACTGCAATGGCATAGGAGGTGTCACTCTACCCATATGAGTAGATTGGGGCAAATTAAGGAAACGTAACTAAAAGCTTAAAAACTGACTTGTCAACTATGGCATTTATTCCGCTACAGAGGAGTAATATCTTAGCTCTCAGCCAACTCATTATTGAATTTTCTAAATGGTGAGTGCAGAGATGGCTTTGAATGGAGGAGCTCCCAAGAGGAAGTGCTGCTGCCAAAACTGGAAAGACGAGACGAGTAGGACATACTGTGCACTTCTACAATGATGACGCCCTTGCTTTTCTACTCAGATGTAGTAACCTTCTCTTGGGATATGTATGGTGGTTATATAACAAGTAGGAGAACTTCATATTTTGAGAACCTCAATGTGGAATATTAATGTTTAAGTTAGCATCTGGTGTTGATTTGCTCGTACATCAACTCAAGAATCAGTTAAGATTTCCGGGTTTGCCTCAGATCCTTGATCCTAATTCCTGTCCGTGTTATTTATGGATTCGGGTATGATTAAGTCATTGCAATTTTCCATCACGATTTCATTGACGATGATGTTTATTCTGTTAAATTGAGGGAATGGAGGAGGGTTGAGAAGTCATTTTACGACCGCCCTGCTTTCAAACATCTGTCCATTGATTAGCTTATTGAAAAAGGGGGGGGGGGGGGGTGTGATTGCTGCATTTGATTTTTAGCAGATGAGGTGTTCGACGAAATGCCTGTACTGTGTGCCACTAAAAGGTGTTCTTTCTGTCCATGGAATTCCAAGTAATTTTAATAGTGAAATTATTATATTTATGATAAAATTTATTGATAAACATATCGACAACCTAATTTGTTTGTTCTATCTAATAGGGGTGTGCTCGGCTCGGTTTGGCTCGGTTTTAGGCCAAAACCGAGACCAAACCAATAACTATCGGTGTGAGGTTTTTGAAACCGTGAAAGATCGGTTTCTTAGCGGTTCGGTGGATTTCGGTGTCGTTTTGGTGTCGGTTTGGATCGGTGTCTATGGGGTTAATGTTGCTTGAATTAATTGCTCATCGTGGAAATCAAATACCATAAAAAATAGAAAGAAAATACCCAGAAAAATGCTTCATTACAAAATACTTAAGGAAACTAATCAGAAATTAAACTGATCTAATCATCCATTAAGGGGAAATCGGTTTTGAGAAAGAAATTATGTACCGTTTTGAATTTCCGGCGATGGAAGTCGGCTTCCAAAGTCCGGTTGAATCTCAAGCGACGTCGTCAATTTAGGAAGTCCAATTGAATCCCTTGCACCGTCTTTTCTTCATCGGCGATGTTGAATCACAAGCGTCGGCGGTGGAAAGGAGCGACTGGAGAGGAGAAAGGAGGTGATGTAGCGCCGTCGTCGACTTCTCCCTTGCGGCTTCACGGCTTGCACATATGAGACTTGAGCGGCGGTCGATTGAGGGAGGGAGAGGGAGGCTAGGGCAGTAGGGCGTCGAAAATGAAATGAAAGAGTGCTGGGTGAAAAGAACGAAAATGAATATTATATATATATAAAACGGAAAACGACACAGTTTAATCTTATCGGTCCGGTTCGGTTTGTTAGCGGTTTCTAAAAGATTGACACCTAAACCGGACCGAAAACTTTCGGTTTTTAAAACTCAGTGAACCGGACCGGCTTAAAAGGCTTCGGTCTGGTTTTTTCGGTGTCGGTTTTTCGGTTTTTAACGGTTTGATTCGGTTTTTTGCACACCCCTACTATCTAACTTAAGCGAAGGGTACTGAACAATTTCCTCTTTAACCTTTATACTATATAAGTTAATTACTAATATTATTATTAGTTTTTTCTATTAAATAATACTCTCTTTCTCCTAAAATACTTACAGTTTTTTTGGGGGAAATCTATATATATATATATATTAAGTTGGTCAAAAGAGCTATGGTATTGACATGTGGACAAACAATGGAGAAAGCTTGCATTTGGAGAAGCCACATCAACAACATACTAATAAATAAGTGACTTTTCATTTTCTTTTCATTAGCTAATAGTATAGTTACTAAAAATGGTAACTATATAGTTTAACTATTATAGTAAATATTACTATATTAGTAATAGTTAACTATTTAACCATTATAGTTAACTATTACTAATAATAGTAATAGTTACTATTATAGTTAACTATATTAGTTAACTATACTATTAATAGTATTAGTTAACATATTAGTTACAATACAAGTTAAATATTACTATTAATAGTAATAGTTAACTATAATAGTTACTATTATAGTTAACTATATTAGTTAACTATTACTATTAATAGTATTAGTTAACAATATTAGTTACAATACAAGTTAATATTACTATTAATAGTATTAGTAACTATAATAATTACTATATTAGTTAACTATTACTATTAATAGTATTAGTTAACTATAATAGTTACTATATAGTTAATTATTAATATTAATAGTATTAGTTAACCATAATAGTTACTTTATAAATAAGTTATTTTTTACTATTAATAGTATTGGTTAACTGTAATAGGCTACATACATTAACTATTACTATTATTAGTGTTAGTTAATTATAATAGTCATTATATAAGTTAGATTATTAATTTTTAATATTAATTAATGTTAGGTTATTTCCGCAAGTGCACGGGTGTATGTAGTATAGATAGTGCTAGAGCGAGTCGATCTCACGAGGACAACTTTACTTATAAAATATTTTTTGCTAGAATAGAAAATAAAGAAAAGAGAATGATTGGGGGTTATAAAATTGTTTGTCACTAAAACTAGAAATGAAATTGCAACTACTATATTTTAAGGAATCCTCGGGATTGGAACATCAACAACAAATATTCATCAACTATCCATGCTCTATTTAGATTAAAGTTTCATTTTAAAACAAGGATGGTATGCTTGGCCTACACTACTTCTCACGATCAAGCAAGTAGCGTTGTATTCTCATACTAATTATGCCCTATCTCTCGATGGCCCATAATTAGTAAGAATCCATTAAGTTTCTTTATGAAAATCAGCATACTTTCCATTCAAGGAGCATCCTAAGCATTACACTACTCTCGTGAGTAATGAACTTAGTTCTGACTATATGGATCCGCTAATCAAGGTTCTCCGATCAGTACTTCCCTTGATTAACTGAGATTCATACAAATCATGGACGTCATCATGGTTGTAGGCGTTAGAGTTTGATATAGTAGAATTGTTTAAGATGAAGAGAAGAATTTCAGAGCATGACTACTTAATAAACATAATGTTATTGAGTTTCCAACCCCAAGAAAATGGGGGATTACTCACAAGCCATATAAATAACAATAAGAATAAGATAAAGAAGAAAAGATAGAAGAAGAGATACTTATTCTGAATTGAAATGAAGATAAAAGACTTGAAAAGAACCTCTGAATATTATTGATGAAGAACTCAGAATATTGCTCAAGAAAAGTTGAATATCTTTCACAAATTCTGAGAATTTATTGATGTTTGAGAGTACAAATTTTCACTATAGTAAGTTTACAATATTTCTAGATATCTAAAACTACTGATATCTATCTCTATATATAGGCATTGGGCCAAGGGAAGTGATTATTCCCGGATGCCTCCTTGAAAAGGTGCCTTTTGGAGAAGTCTGGAAAATTGCTGAACAGGGGGTGCTCGGCCGAGTCAAGGAAGGTACTCGGCCGAGCAAGCCTTCGAAAATGACTTCTGCCTTTCTGATGCCTATGCTCGGCCGAGCAACTGCTGGAACACTTTTATTCTTCAATTTTCTTTGTCTAGTTAATTTGCTCCTTATTTATTTGTTTCACCTTCCTCCAAGAGATGTCCAAAGCTCATAATAATGCTCCAAACCTGTATTATATATAAACATACTACCAAGTGCATTATATCCGCATAATGGGATAAAATCAAATAGTTTAAGCTAATAATTACTTAAAATAAGGTAAATAAACTATTTTTGGACCTTAAATGACTATAAATAGTCATTTATCAATTAATCATAATAGTTACTATATCAATTAACTATTACTATTAATAATATTATTTTATTATAATAATTATATTAATAATTATTATTATATAGACTAATCATTGCTATTAATATATATATTAACTATTACTATCAATGGTATTAATTAATTATAATAGTTATTATAATAATAGTAATCATATAGATTAATTTTTATTATTAATAGTATTAGTTAAAATGATGATTACTATATTAGGTAACTATAGTTAAAATATTTTTTAAGACATAGTATTGGTTTCCCGTGCAGAGCACGGGTTACCCGCTAGTTGTCTCAAAATACATGCACTTTTACAACTTTTCATAAAATATGACATACTTTGTGTTATATGCATTGGTTATAGTTAGGTAACTGTCATTGTAAAAAAATTAAATTGACTGAGTACTTAAAATATTTAAAAGGTGAATTCGTCTATTTGATTGTATTGATTGTTTTCTTAATCTGTAAAAAATCTTTAAACTACAAGTATTTTTCAGCCGGAATGAGTACTCTCTTTATTAAAATCTGGTACTAGGTGTTTTTGTTCCTACTTGCAGCTCTTTAGAATTTTAAATCAATCATGGAGAGTGGTTTGGTGGGCATTCATGAGGCCGTGACATGTTTGCATGATATAACCTATCATCATGATAAACTCATTAATTTGCACAGTTACAAAGTAACCAAAACATAAACACTCATTTATTATTAATTATATTGAGAAAAAAAATAGATAAGTTGCTCTAAAAAAAAGTAAAAGACATAGTATGCTATAATGGCCTCTTATTAAACTTTTAAACTGATACTAATCATGACCGTTACAATTCATACAACCATAATTACTCATTTATTATTAATTTATCATTAGGTAGAAAATCATAAACTATAAGTTTTTTTTAAAAAGAAAAAAAAAACAGATGTTATTGATTAATATAAAAATTAAATTGATGGATAAAGGTGTAATAGTGGATAGTTCATTATTAACAAAATGAGAAGGTGAATATGATTATATAAATGCATTAGTAATTCATTTAATTATGAATTCTGATGTTTATGATGTTTAGAATGCTGAGTAGAGTATTAAAAAGATAGAACTCCTTTTTTTTTTTTTTTTTGTTTGTAAACTAACGAATGAAAAGAAAAGCCAATTATAACAAGTAACATTCTTTTTTCCTTTAAAAATAAAAATAACATTCTTTTGACATATTGTAATAAATGTAAATGAATCTATTTAAAGTGGTTTTTGAATCATCCAACCACCCTCATACAAATTAAGAAATGATTCCTAAAAATTACTTTGGTTTCAGTTTAGCAATATGTCAGGACGCCAAAGCCAACTTCTCTCATTGAAGCAACTCTCAAAGGACGAAATGAGAAAAAAAATCAAAAAATCGTGTTGTGCGATTATGGAATACTTACAATCCAAGAAAAAATGATGAGCTAATGAGCATGGACTTCATAGGCTTGGATGAAAGGTATTCTCCATTTTACACATTTTATGTTAGTTTTCTCTTATTTATAGCGTGAATTTCATTGATTAAATATGCAGAAAGACGCTATGCATTTCATGATTCGCAACAAGTTTGTACCAGATTTTAATGGATTAATTGTTGAAGGAAACTTTTATTTCATGAAGAATTTTAGAGTTGATGGTTGTAAATAAAAGAATCGACTATTGGATCAAGACACTTTTATTTTATTTGACGCTACAACGTGCGTCGAGGAGATTATTATGAATTTACCAACTATTCCAAGATATTATTTTTCATTGGTTCCGTATGACAAACTTGAAAGCGTCGGAGACAATCGTAAGAATTTAGTTGGTAAGCGTACTACTACATATTGTAAATTTGGATTTATATCATAAAAAATAAATTAACAACTTGCTCTTTATGTAGATATCATTGGCATAGTAGTTGGCGTTTCAAGTTTTGGAGATAGACGGCGGCTGGATCAAATATCAAAATGTGCAAGCTTGACTTAATGGATACAAGGTATGTTGACACTATTAGTTTACTTTTTTTTTTTTTTTTTTCCGAATAGAGACTTTTATTATTTTATTTTCTACAGGGAGAATCGACTCAAACTGACTATATGGAATCAGCAAGCTAAACTACTTAGCGAATTCGGTGGTTTGAGTAATTTTGAGGTAGGATGCAATGATTTAATTCTTTCATCCAACATAAATATAAATATGTCAAACACTCTCTTAATGATTAAGAATCATTATCCTTGTTTAACGAATAAGAGCCCCACTCAACACTCGACATCTAGCGCCTCAATGTGATCAAATGAATCATACCTCCAAATTACCCAACATTCTGATAAGCATCAAGGATCTAGTGATTGATGCATCAAACGCAACCTAAGTGTTTATTTTCTAAAATGACAATTTTTTTGTACTATTCCTCTAATTTATTTTCTCTCTTACTTTACTTTTATACTCAAAACACCTATCAATTTACTACTCCCTCCGTCCCGAGTAAGAGTCCTACTTTCCATTTTGGTACGTCCCATAGTAAGAGTCTTATTCCTAAAATAGCAAGAATCTTTACTATTTACCCCACTCATTCTCTCTCCTATTTTACTTTTATACTCACAACACCAATCAATTCACTATTCTCTCCCACTCATTCTCTCTCCTACTTTACTTTTACACTCACAACATTTACATCACTTCCAATATTTATTAATAAGCGTGCAAATGAGGGGTAAGACTCTTACTCTGGGAATATTTATTAATAAGCGTGCAAATGAGGGGTAAGACTCTTACTCCGGGACGGAGGGATTATTTCCTACTACACCCCTTCTCTCCTACTTTACTTTTCATACTCACAACACTTACATTATTTCCACATTTTCTTAATAGCTTAATCTCCGTACAAATGAAATGAAAAACACTTACGTGAGACTGATGGAATACTATTATTTACTCCCTCCGTCGCAGTTTAAGGTTCTTAGTTTTTTTGTTGTTTATCTGAAGGAACTTTGAGCATTAATTATTGGTTAATCCACTTATCGTAATGAAGATCTAAAAGTTGTTATTGATAGTATTTATAATGGTGTACCAATAACAAGTTTTAAAATTTTCATTACTTGCTCAAACTTCCTTCAAATAAGTTTCTAAAAAACTAAAAACCTTAAACTGAGACAAACTAAAACTGGGACGGAGTATATTTTTAACAACCTAGTGGGGAAATGGGGATTTGAACATTCGAGGAAGGTATGGCTGTACCATCTCTAACAACCAAAATATAGAAAATCAAAATCTTGTAAATGTTTCCATGCGAAACCGGTTGGGCACCGTCCTTTTGAATAAGTCGTTGAAAAAGTCTTTCTAAATTTATGTTCAATTAAAAAATAGTCTAATTTAATTCTCATAATCAACTATAAAAAAGTAATTGCAGGGTCTTTCCCAATTCGACTTGAAATGGACGGCGGAGGTAACCTGCCGGAGGAGTTAATCTACAACGTACTCACCAGACTTCCGGCCAAATCCGTCGGCCGTTTCAGGTGCGTTTGTAAGCATTGGCAAACCCTTTCTTTCCGACCCTCAATTTCTCAAAACTCAATTTAATTTCAACAATCTTCAAACCAAACTCATTTTCCGGCACAATCCCTCGTTTATTTCCATTGATTTTTGTGAAGATGGTAATAACAAAGGTTACCCAATTGCAATCGATGAAACCCTAAGTTTCAAGCCTTCAAAATCTTGCCGTACGATTCTTGGATCATGTAATGGTTTGCTTTTGTTAATTGATTCTGAAAGTTCTCAGTTATCAATTTCGAATCCTATTACTCATGAATCGCGGCAGCTGCCACCAGTTCCTGTAAGAAGCGGAGTTCATCGTAATTATAGTATCTTTGGATTTGGTTATTGTTCGTACGATGATGATTATACAGTTGTTGTAGTCTTGGATTGTTGTTGTATTAGTCGTGTTTATATGTTGAAACGGAACTGTTGGAAAAGGTTGAGAATTCACCTTTTGTTCTTGATTCTGATTGTGGCGTTTTTGCGAATGGGGCTTTACATTGGTTAGGTTTTCGGAAACTGGATCACTCTAAAGTGATTTACGCATTTGATTTAGTTAGTGAGAGGTTTAATCAAGTGGAGCTACCTGAGGGTTTGAAGGAGGAAGATAAGTTTGCTTTGGATGTTGTTGGCGGGCGTCTTTGTCTTGCTGTGAAGCGTAGGAATAGACGCACCGACTTATGGTTGATGAAGGAGTATGGAGAGAGGATGTCATGGATCAAGTATTTGTCTTATACTTTGAATTTGCAAAAGTATTCTACTTTTAAGCCTTTGTTTTTCTGGGGTGGTAATGAATTCATAGTTGGACTTGATGGGAGGGGACTTATGTTGTGCAGTTTGAAACGAAAAAAATCAACTATGATATCGGTTATTGAGAACGTTTTTCAGATCACTTTTATCGGTATGTATGGACTTTTTCTGCCAGTCTTTATTCTCCAAATTGCAGCAAGGCGGTTGAATAGTTGTATGTTTATTTGCAAAATTTCGTGTATGGATTGACTATGCTCAATAGGTATCATTGAGATGTCATATCTAATTTTTATTATGTTGATGCAGTTAGATAGTTGAATGTAGTCACTAGTATATGTAGGTTAAATGTAATATGGTCCCTGAAGCTTACATCTTTTCTAATTCCGTACTGGATCTTTACTGTTTCCGAATTTGGTCTATTTGATGAACATAGGTCTCCCAATTGGCGGATGTTATTCTTTTGTCAAAGCATAACAAAATGTCCAAAATTCCCTTACGGAAACACAGACTGGGATGGTAACATGTGTATTCTTGTGAGTAAAACTTTCAGAAGGAAATATTTTGGCCTCTTCTTCTCTTTCTCTCAATTGATGGTAGTTTTGTCCCAATAAAGTTCACGGATCAAATTATTTATTTAAACCAATACTCCCTCCGTCCCTATTTACTTTACAAAAATTGCCATTTTGGGTGTCCCTATTTACATTACAAAATCCTAAAAGGAAACTTTTAAACATTTTTTAAATAGTGGTACCCACTTGTCATACTCACAACAACTATCCACTTACTTTTCTCTACCCACTTTCTCTCTCCCACTCAACTATCTACACTCACAATACATCAACTTTACAATCATTTTCTTAATTTTTGTGCAAAGCCTCATTTTTGTAAGGTAAATAGGGACGGAGGGAGTATGTTACTTCCAAGTTCGAAGGATGTTTTAGTTTTCAGACAAGTGTATTCGTTAGTAACTCGTCGTCTTTCTCCAAGAGTGTTTTCAAATTAATTAATAAATACTCCCCCAGAAAGATTGTCCTATTTTGACTTTTCATGGTCAACAAAAATGAATTTTGACCAAACATTGGTGGTGATCTAATTATTCTAGTGAAATTCTAAAGTTGTAATTGATTAATCATTAAGCGATTTATCAATAACACATTTTAGAATTTTATTGTGATGATTAGATCACCACCAATGTTTGGTCAAAGTTCATTATTCTTGACCATGAAAAGTCAAAATAGGACAATCTTTACGGGACATAGGGAGTACAAGTTTTTCTTTATTCTTTTTTGTTAAGTTAGAATTAATGGCATATGGATCGGATTGGTACTGAAATGTGTTAACTCTGTCTTACATTCTGTTATTTTTAATGGTGATAATTGGGTTTTACCTTCCAGAACACATGTTCTTCATCAAAGAGACTCTTTAGCCTCACATGTCCTTATTAGTGCGTATTGATTTTACTGATTTCACCTTCTCTTCTCTCTCTCTCACACACACATTTTTACCCTCTTTCTTCTCGATATATGCCTGACACTTGGTGCGGACTGCAGAAGCCACGCAAGCAGAGGCGTAGCTAGGAAGGAGCTAAGGGGGGCAATTGCCCCCATTGGTTTGAACAATTTTTTTTTTACTAGTGCAATTTTTTTGAAATTATGAGGGTTTAGTGTAATTTTTTATAACTTGCCCCCCTTGATTTAAGTGAAAAAATACACTAAGATTCATTATGCCCCCATTGATTAAATTTCCTGGCTCCGCCACTGCACGCAAGGAGAGTGGAATCAATGGACATTCACCATCTCCGCTGTACCAATTAATGGTGAGAACCCACTATCTCTTTCCCAGTCTGCATCGAGGCAATTTAAAGATTTATTATAATAATTGTTGCGATACATGGTTGTATTACAACATATCTTAGAAGCGTTGTAAAACTCAAATTTTAAAGATTATTGTTTTTTACTTATAAGTATAGTATAGGATTCTTTTAGTTTCTGTAACGAAGGTTTGAAAACAGTGATTTCTTAAGCCATACGAGTGACCATTGGCAATCGTTTTGCCAATTTTTGGGTATTGTCCACTCCTCTTTGTCCATTTTTCTCCTATATCATTATTGGGTTATTTGATTGTGTTTAGACTTGGCTAAACTGAGATATAGTGGAAGGATACTTGCAGATATGATTCTGAACATTTACAGTTTTCTAATTCATGTACATGATATGTTGAAGTATGAGTTGCTTGCTTGTTTTCCTTCTAAGTGCTATTTGATTCTGCCGGGACGGAGGGAGTATGTTACTTCCAAGTTCCAAGGATGTTTAGTTTTCTGACAATTGTATTCATTAGTTGTAAGAGACAATTATCCCACATCTTCTAAAGAGAGAATATGGACCGGTATATAGACTTGAGGAGTTACTCCCCTTATCACCAATTGGTTTTAAGGTGGAACCTCCAACATAGTCCATTGCCGGCCCAGTCCAGCCCATGCTAACACTCGGGCCTCTCGCTTCTTCTTACTCCCCATCTCTAATTCTAAGATTAGTAACTCTTCTTCCTTCTCCAAGAGTGTTTTCAAATTAATTATTAAGTACAAGTTTTTTTTTTTTTGTTTGATATTTTTTTGTTAAGAGTTAGCAATTATAAGTGACAAATGGATCGGATTGGTACTGGTACTGAAATGTGTCAACTTATATTCCGTTATCTTTAATGGCTATTAGTTGGGTTTTACCTTCCAGAAAACAGGTTCTGTGCCAAAGGGACTCTTTAGCCTCCCCTGTCATTATTAGCGCATATTGATTTTATGATTTCGCCCCTTTCTCCAACATACACACACACACACACACACACATTTTTTACCCTCTTTTTCTTGTTATATGCCTTAAACTTAGTGGGGACTGAGCGGCCACGAAAGGAGAGCAGAATCATTGGACATTCACCACCGTCAATTAATGGTAAGAACCAACCATCTCTTTCTTTGTCTTTCTCTGCATTGAGACATTTTACTGAAGAAGTTTGCTTCATGTACAGATTTCCTCCATAGCTTCTGGTGAAAGCTTTTTGGGGTAAGGTGATCCAAACAGGTGTTTTAGTCTTAGATCATGGTGGTAGTAGTAGGGTTTATATGTTGAAAAGGAACCTATGGAAGAGTGTTGAGCAATGTCCCTTCAGGTCTTTATACTCTTTGTGGCGTTTTTATGGATGGGGTTATACATTGGGGTTAGGTTCTTGGGGTTCAGACCGTCACACATTTTTCTTACTTTATTTTTTTTTCCTTAATTATTGTACCCACTTCTTGGGTGTCAAGTGAGGTGGGACGGAGAGAATATATCTTTTTGATTTAGTCGGTGAGAGGTTCGCGAGGTGGAGCTACCCGATGGTTCGAAGAAGAAAGATGAATTTGTGGTGGAAGTTCTTGGTGGTTGTGTTTGTCTTGTTGTTCTTCATAGGAACTTAGCTATTGATATTTGAGTGATGAAGCATTTTGGGGAACTAATTTAGATAATATTACGAAATCCTTAAGAGTTTCTAAACGGTATAAACCAGGTGAGGCCTATTGGGCCGAGCCCAACCCAACCCTTAGATTGATGGGTTTATACTCGTAAGGATACTGTATAAACTGGATGAGGCCTGTCTTTTTAATTTCTCTTAAAAAAAAATGCTTTTAGTTCAAAACTTAAGTTATGAATCTCCAAAAAAACAATCTGAACTAATTGCAATTTAGTTACCTGAGTTTTACAACAAGTTGCAGTTGATTATTAAATTTCTAATAAAATGTATATTAAGTAAATTTAAATATTGAAAAGAATTTAGTATGGTTTAATCCTTTAAATTTTAAAATTTCAGTTTGACCCCTAATAACTAATTTTCACTTCAATTAATCCATTTTTTTTATCACGTGCAAGGCACATGGGACTTAACTGAATTATCTAACGAATTCCGTCGAAAAGCCCTAGATTGATGATAAAATAAAACGGCATTGAGCCCTGATTCGCCAAAAAAAAAAATTGGAGCCCCACTTGGGAACACCCTATGGAGTTCAGGCTCTAAATTGTAATTAACCCTTTAATAAATTCTACGGCATTTGGACATTTTCTTGAAAAAAAAAAGAAGAAGGGGGAAACTGGTAAAAGGTTGGTCCGTTCAGTTCGCTATTTCTTCAACCAGGCCTAGCGGGCTTGATCATATGCCAGGCCACAAAGTGGTGGGCTAATGCTAAACGGGTCAATATCAGATGGGCTGAAGCCCATTTCACTACACATTCATGAATCATGACAGTTTGTTGTAAACATAGTTCAATATAATCAGGTGAAATAACTAAGCCAGCGCCTTATACTATCTCCAACGGGCACTCTAAAACTCCGAAATTGAGAACCGTTTTATTCTAACAAAATTCTAAACATTACTTGATTATAGAGCAACTCCATCCATCTCTTACTCCAAATTTGGTGCAATGGATATTGCTGTGCTATCCCCTTTTTCTTGTTAAACATCAGTTTTTTGTTTTTCTTATTGTACAATTTAATATTACTTTGATGTGAAACAATAATGAATATTTTCTCAATATTCTTATTTGGTATTCCCCCGTCCCAAAATGATCTTCATGCTTTTTTTTTGTCATTACTACTCCCTCTGTCCCGGACTAAGGTTCTTAGTTTGACTTTACACGGAGATTAAGAAAAAGTAAATGTTGTGAGTATGAAAAGTAAAGTAGGAGAAAGTAGGGGAGAGAAAGTGGGTAGAAAGTTTTTGTTGTGAGAATGACAAGTGAGACCATTGTCCATTTTAGGTAATAAAGCAACTAAAAACCTTAGTCTGGGACAAACCAAAAAGGAAAGTAAAAACCTTAGTCTGGGGCAGAGGGAGTACAACGAAACTTTAGCGGTGACTTTTAAGTTGATTCAAATATGCTAATGACAACCTAATTTTTTTAATTGATATTGTTGATGGTGTATCGATAAAAAGTTTTAAATTTTCATCAGGATAATTAAATCAATCTAAAATTATTTCTCAAAGTTCATTCGTAGTAACAATGAAAAAATATAAATATCATTTTGGGACAGATGGGGTATAAGATTCGAAACAAACTGTTGGAAATGATTGGTGCAAAAATTGCATCAATAATATTGAAAATAGTGCAATTTTTGCACTAGACGATCTTAAATCCCCGATATATATATATATATATATATATATATATATATATATATATATATATATATAATATATATATATATATATATATATATATATAAAAGACCCATCTTCCTTATTTCAGTCATCAAAATATCCAACAAGCATTCTATTATTCTCAAAGCATATTTGCATTCTAATTTCGGCATTAAATCCAAGAAGATCTGAATATTCAGTAGTTCGCCCAAGGGTTTCAGATTTATTGTGCTGCAATCTGGAATTATGAAAGGCGTTGTATCTTGAAGCAAATTTGTCGTAGTCTGTTAGCACTATATACATATATACAGGGCAATATTGTCTTACAAAAAAAAGCGGTAAACTCTTGACTCAACTGTTTTGGTCAAATTTTGCAATTCAACTATGATGATTAAGATTTACGGTACAATGGAATATAATTGTAAGACAACTCGAGAATAAAATGAACACAAGAGTTTAACGAGGAAAGCCCTTGAACAAATAGTTCACCGGCATAAAACCTCGGAAGAAAATATTATTAGTATTGATATTGAACAAAGAAACAACGTAACGTAATGTGAGAACTTCAAGAGTAATCGAAAATGTGTGTTTTACAGGTGATGGAGACTACTATTTATACTACACCAAGCCTTTGGTTGATAGAGATAAGTGAAGCCTTTATTTTTGGAAGGTTTGTTAGGCTGTTTCCGTTGAGGGAGAACCATCCTTTGACTAGGTCTTTTTGTTTTGAGTTTGATCATGTGCTCTTTGTAGAATCGTGTCCCATATGTTATTCGTGTCCCTGAAAAATAGGAGATAGAGGCTTATCAAATAAACAAACAAAATACGGTTACATGTAAGTGTTGTTCAGCTCTGTGAACAACTTGAAGGCTCAAGATGTTGATTCAGGACACGGAATGGACATGCTGGTTCAAGATGCTATGAACAGTTAAAAATCTACCCCAAACAATTGCCCCTGATTTTTGAATTAAAAATGAAGTTTTTTAAGTTAAAAACCACTTCTCTCAAACGTGGGCGTGTGGTAGCTTATTTTAGACGGTTGAGTTGACGGTTTCAAGAGTAATTGAGTTTAACGAGGGGTCTAATGCCTAGAGCTGTCCTATCCGATTTAAATACCCAAGAAAGGTGATATACTTCTTGCGTTTTTGCAGAGAGAGGAAAAGGCAGTAGCTTCTCGATCTTCCTGGTGAGTTCCCAAAAACATTCTCTTCTTCTTCCTTTCTAGGCTGAAATTTCCATGGCTGCGGATTTACCTGAGGGTTTTAAGTGTTTGAAGATGTTAGAATGCCATGATTCTGAAAGATGCATGCTCGACCAACCAGAAATTGAAGCCCTAAAAAACAGATTTCCCCCAAACACAGTGTTCATGGAGCCAAACCCTAATCTAGCCGCAGATTGTGTTTCTCTTGAGTGGCTCGCATTCCCTGGGTACCCTTTTGAGATAGGTCTTTCTTTCCCGTTTTTGCCATTAATCACCCGTTTTTTCGAAACCACAGGTTTAGCCTATACCCAACTTATACCGGTTGGTTGGAGGAACCTGGTGACCCTGGATAGGCTGAGTGAGGAGTTAAATTTGAGGGTTGGTCTGGAAGAGCATGCCTTCTGCTACTTGCTAAGGTCACATGGGTCTCACATGTATGGGTTTAGGGCCAAGAATAAGGTGTATAGCCTAGTTACTGAGTCGACTGACCAGGATAGGGATTGGAAGAGGAAGTTCTTCTATGTCAGTAGAAATAGCTTGGTGGGTGTAGAAAAAATCTTCTCAACCTGGAAGAAGGATGGTAGGGTTTTGACTTTCTTTATGCATTTTTTCTTTCCTTGTTTGTTTGCCATGCTGATTAAATCTTTTGTGACTCTGACTTGTAGTTGGCAAGCTGGATGATCTGTTTCCGAAGTTGAATGACACCTTGTCGATTGTAGAGGCTGTTTGTTCTCAACCCACAAATAAGAGAAAGTTCATACGTCCAGGAGTTGTTGCAGGTGCAGAGAATGAGAAAGAAGAGACCGGTCAGAACATGTCTTCTGGTAATCTTTTATCCTGCAACTTGGTTATTCAAGATAAACAGTTTATAAATTTAAGAAAGATTTTCCTTGACAGCTACCCAATCTGACAACCCTTATGGAGCGAGCAACTTGTTGGCTAGGTTTAAAAAGCCTAAGGTGGAGGTTGAAGGTTCATCTAAACCCAAACTGGTGGTTGGGGATGCTGTTCAGTTGAAGAGGAAGAGGAGAGAGATTGTGGATCTAGAAGACTCTGATCTTGTGGTTTAAAATCTAGTTGAGAAGGTAATGTTTCAGTATTTCCGGTTTTTGCTCGTTTGTGAAATAACGCCAAAAAATGCTAATCTTATTCCAAGTTAATTGCGCAGATTCATGATTCCGTAAGCATGCTAACCAAGGAGGTTGAATCGTGGAAGAAGAAGGCTCAGGAAGCTAAGGCAGAAGAAGGAAGGGCTTTGGCTGCAGAAATTGCTTTAAAGGAGAAAGAAGCGGAGACTAAAAGAAAAGATGTAGAGATTGCTGGTTTGACAGTCAGGTTGGCAGCATCCAACAAGAAGTTGAGAGAAGAGCTACAGAATCAAGAGGATCGTTATGTTAGAGAGGATGGGCGTTCGGTTTTTGAGGCTAGAATTCAGATGATCGAGGAATACATGGCGGGTAAAGCTGATGAATGGAACCTAGAAGATGAGAAGGCTTCTCTCAGGGGAATAACAGGTAGCGTTCCAGAAGTTGGAGAAGTCAATTCCAAGCCCCAGGATGCGGAGCCTACAGAGCATGTTGAGGGGGACCAAGGCGTGAAGACTGATGATGTCTTGGAAGGTTAAGGTAAGCTGCTTCTGTTTCTGCAAGGTGTTAGTAATAAAAACAATTTCTTTTGGTATTTTAAGTTTTTGTTTTGGATAGAGGGGGTGTCCTCTAAGACAATTAGATCAATTAAGGTGTAATGGTTTTAGTTTGTTTTGGACATGCTTACCTTTGTTCTCTCCATGTCTATTGTTGGCATGGTTAGAGCTTTTGAATATCTAGACTCTGATGGGATTGACGTGTTTAGATCAGTTTCATCACTTTTGTACAACTAACGTTTGGAATCTTTCAAAGTATGTACTTGGTTAACCGTAGTTTTAATGAACAAGTTGTAGAAGTCGTTTTTATATGATTAAGTATGTGGTAAGAGAAGTGTAGCTAGTTGATGCTACAAGGTGTAATGAAACTTTATGAATGAAAAAGAACTTTTCATCTCAAACTTTGTATATGGTAACATGATGATGTTACAACAGTTGTAAATGACTTAGGTTCACATTTGAGCAAGTACAAGAGGGTAATCAATATGTAATAAATACACTGGCCAACTTGCGACTTGATCAAGTGTGAAAAACGTGCGCACGGGCGAAGGTGTATGAACCTTAATCTTTAGAAAGATGTATAATCTTTAAACCTTTGAAAGGTGAAAACCCTTAAATCCTTTGTATGATTGTTTGTAGTAAAATGCACAATACTGTAATACTTACTTGAGAGTAGAATGAGTCGTTATCGAATCAAATTGCTTACAAGTTGATTCATCAAGTGCACGCTCAACCTGGAACAATATGTTGTACGTTTGTAGTTGATATATTGGAATATACTGTCACTTTGGGTTTGCCTTGCAAAACAAACACATGTTAGGGGTGGGTGTTAGCTTGGCTAACACCCTCCGATGCTTAAGTCAGTAAGAGTTCAAAAAGATAAATAAACTTAAATAACAAAATGGAAAGAAAGCTAAATAAATCATACCTTGTTTTTCGGAATTGAATGGGCTAGCTACAACTTACATGTAGTATGTTTTAAGATGGACCGCATTCCAGCTTCTTGGTATCCTGATACCGTCTAAGGTGGAGAGCCAATATGCACCTTTCTCAGCTTCTGCATCAACTAGATAGGGACCTTCCCATTTGGCTGCTAATTTGCCAGCATTCAGCTCCCTTGTATTTTGGAATACTTTTTCTTAGGACCAAGTCTCCAACTTGAAACCTCCTAACTCGAACATTCTTGTTATAAGATTTGGTGATCCTCTGCTGGTAAGCTGCCATCCTGATTTGGCTAAGTCCCTAAGTTCGTCGATGGTATCAAGATCTTCTGCAAGTACAATCTGGTTGTCTTCCGGGGTTATCAAGCCATATCTTGATGTTGGGATAGAAAATTCTACTGGAATCACAGCTTCCGTTCCAAACACCAAAGAGAAAGGGGTTTGGCCAGTTGCATTCTTTGGAGTAGTTCTATCTGCCCATAGTACAAGTGGTAGTTCTTCAACCCATCTTCCTTTCTTCTGGTCGAGGCGTTTCTTCAGGTTGTTGATAATCAACTTGTTGCTGGATTCAGCTTGACCATTGGCTTGAGGGTGCACAGGTGTAGAAGTAATTAACTTGATTCCCCATCTTGCACAGAAATCTTGGGTCTTCTTGCTAATGAACTGAGAGCCGTTGTCACAAATAATTTCTGAAGGAACTCCGAACCTACTGATGATGTTCCTTTTCAAGAATGAAATAACTTCTTTGTCTCTAACCTGCACGAATGCTTCATCTTCTATCCACTTGGAGAAATAGTCAGTCATGGCTAACATAATACTTTGCCGCCAGGAGCTCTGGGCAGCTTGCCATCAATATCCATGCCCCATTGCATAAAAGGCCAAGGTGATAGAATGGGATGAAGTGGCTCAGCAGGTTGGTGCAGGATGTTGCTGTGCCTTTAACATGCATCACATTTTTGGACATACTTAGCTGCATCCTGTCTCATTGTTGGCCAATAATATCCTGTTCTAAGCTCTTTAGATGAAAGAGATTTGCCCCCAGAATGATTGCCACACTCGCCTTCATGTAGTTCTCTTAGGACCTACTCAGCTTGGTGGGGCTCCAAACATCTCATATACAAACCTGTAAAAGACTTTCGGAACAGCACATTATCAATTAGTATAAACCTTGATACCTTAATCCTGAAGGCCTTTGTATTTTTGACATCTTGTGGCACCTTTCCATCCTGCAAAAATTTAATTATGGGTGATGTCCAAGATGTCAGGTTGTCCATGGGATCGGTTGTCCTATTAGGCTGTTGTCCTACTTGGGATATCTCGGGTTGATCTATTGCAGGATGTAAGACATGAATTATAGGTATAGCGTTGTTCAGCATGCTCCTGCAACTTGAACCCAAGTTGGCTAACGCATCGGCTTCAATATTTTCTTCTCTAGGAACTTGTTGGAAAGTAAGCTCTTCAAACTGTCCTGCTAGAGACTTAACATGTTGCAAGTATCTTGTCATCATGTCATGCTTAGCTACATAAGATCCGTTAAAAATGGTTAACCAATAAAAAGGAATCACTAAAGACATTAAGGCGTTTAATATTTAAATTTAAAGCAGTAGTCAAACCCATAATGAGGGCCTCATATTCAGCCTCATTGTTCGTCGCCTTGAACTCGCAAGTCACAGCTTAAGGAATTAGATCGCCTTGAGGGGATCTCAAGACTATCCCCAAACCTGTACCTCTTGTATTTGATGCTCTAGGTGTAGAGTGTCCACAATCTTGAGAGATTGGGTTCTTCAAGTTGTTGGACTTCAAGTTCAACCTCTGGTAAGAGACTGGGACTAAAATCTACCACAAATTCAGCTAAGGCATGTGACTTGATTGCAGTCCTTGCCTTATATTGTATGTCGTAGGTGCTTAGTTGTACGGACCACTTTTCCATTCTACCAGACATTCAGGTTTCTCATTACGTTCCTGATAGGATAGTTAGTCCTTACAATAATAGGATGAACTTCAAAGTAATGACACAATTTAATAGAAGCAGTTATTAAAGCAAGGACAAGTTTCTCAAGATGGGAGTACCTGGTTTCCGCATCTAAAAGGGACTTACTAACATAATATACAGGATGTTTTGAACCATCTCGTTCTCTTACCAAGACCGCGCTTACCGCATTTTCTGAAACTGCAAGATACAAGCACAATGCTTCTCATGCTTCAGGTTTGGAGAGCAAGGGTTGAGTGGCCAGATACTCTTTAAGCTGATTGAAGGCTGCTTCATGCTCCTCTGTCCACTGGAACAACTTGTTCTTTTTAGCACGTCATAGAACAACCTGCATCTGTCTGATGATTTAGAGATGAATCTTGTCAGGGCAGCCACCTTGCCAGTAAGCCTCTGCACATCCTTGATAGTCCTTGGTGACTCTAGGTTGATAATAGCCTTGATCTGCTCTGGACTCGCTTCGATGCCCCTCTTCGTCACCATGTAGCCAAGAAATTTCCCAGCTCTAACTCCAAAGTTGCACTTCGAAGGATTGAGCTTCATGTTGAATGCTTCCAGGATGTCAAACGCTTCCTTGAGTTCACGAACATGATCAGCCATGCACTTAGACTTAACCACCATGTCATCAATATAGACCTCCATTGTTTCTCCGATCTAATCTTTGAACATCATGTTTACCAATCTCTGGTAGGTTGCCCCTGCGTTCCTCAATCCAAAAGGCATCACTATGAAGCAATAAATACCCTCAGGAGTAATAAATGCTGTATCCTCCTGATCTGAAGGTTCCATCTGGATCTGCTAAAAACCTAAGGAGGCATCCATAAAAGTCAAGATTTCATGGCCGGCGGTTGCATCAACCAAAAAGTCAATGTGGGGTAAAGGAAATGGATCCTTGGGACACGCCTTGTTCAAGTCTGTAAAGTCCACACAGACTCTCCATTTGCCATTTCGTTTCTCAACAACAACCACGTTGGCCAACCATCTAGGATAGTCAACTTCCCTGATCATCTTGGATTTTAAAATCTTTCCACTTCTTCCTTATAATCTTGTTGCGCTCATGAGCAAACTTCCTTCGTTTCTGGTGGACAGGTTTATCATTGGGGTCAATGTTCAACTTGTGAGTAATCACGTCCTTACTGATCCCAGTCATATCCTCATGCTTCCAAGCAAAGCACTTCGTTCTACCTCTGAGAAATTCTATGATTTCTTCCTTTACTTCTGGAGGAATTCCTGCCCCAACAAGAACTTTGACATCGGGATTGGAAGGGTCAAGCCGCACCTCCTTAACATCAAATTCAGCAACTTTTAGAACATCCCGTGCCTTTCGCTGTAATTGCTATGCTTGCCTAGGACAACTTGTTGCCTTTATGGACACCTTGTAACATTCCTTCGCAGTCTGCTGATCTCATCCCCGATACCTTGACCACTCCCCAAGGTGTTGGCAACTTGAGACACTGATGATAGGTGAATGGTACAGCCTTTATGTTATGAATCCATGGCCTTCCCAAGATCATGTTGTAGGATGACTGACAATCAATCACGCAGAATTTATCCATAGAATTAATCTCTTCAACATAAACTGGGAAAGTGATCTCCCTAAAGGTGTGCTTCGTATCCCCACTAAATCCAACTAAGACAGAGGAACTCTTGGTAACATTCTGTCATGCCCTAAAATCCACAATGAAATGGACTTCGAGGAGTGATGAACGAATTTAAAACAAGCATACTCGAAATGGGAGATGAATTTTTTTCCATTTTATAAACAAACCAAAAACTATATCATACAGAACTCAAAGTGAGTACATCAGAGCTACTACCCTCTGACCCAAAAACTCAAACTTAACCCAGTCTCAAATAGTTACAAGCTATGAAACCGTAAACACTTTATACAAGTTGTATATACAAAGCCAAAGTTCATAACACCCAAAAGACATAAAGTCCGACTCTAGCTTCAAGCCCAACATCAAAACCTTCACAACATCGACTACGCTCCACCTGGGAAGGGAAAAGAGAATGAAAAGGGTGAGCACAAATTGTCCAATAAGAGACTTGCCGACAGAAGGGGTGGTACTGTGTAGATAACCCAACCAAGCACCAACAATTATACTAAACCAAACCCTCCATACTATAAGAGAGGAGTGAAAGGATTTCAAAAGTCACAAATTCCAAATCAAAGTTTCATATCAGAACACATTACACTAGAGTTGGCAAAATGCCAAGATTCAGAGTTGACTCTTCGTCATAGTATCACATGCACATAATTCTAAGACTAAAAGCCACATATTTAACAACCGGTGTTAATGTCATCTCTTGTTGAGGAATTCAGAAGTCAGATACTCAAGTGTAAATGGTGGAGTAACAGAACTGAAAACTGAATCCAAATAAACTGATCCAAAAACAATCACGAAAAACAGAGCAACCCACATTAAAAGGTTCTGATGATAAAGAATGAAAGGGTACTAGATTAACAAGACCCTTACCTTAGATCCAAAACACTTTAAACTGAGCTGCTAACTTCGTCTAACGAACGCTAATTTCTCTGATTTCTTCTACTCCTTTCGTCTTCGTCTTTGAATTCTTTTTCTTTCTTTTTTTTTCCCTTCTATCTTGTACTCTGATCTTTTCCTCCTCTCTCTCTATCTCGGTGTTTCTTTTATTTCACAAGGGAACCTAAGACACGTATCCTCCACCGAGATTGAATGACTCAGCCACTTTTTTTTTCTCATTTATCTTGTTTATTTTTCTTTTTCTTAAACAAATTACTGTTTTGCCTCAAGTATAAACGTACACACATATATATTATTTTCTTTAGTCAAAAGTATACCCCCTCCGTCCTAAAGTAAGAGTTCTACTTCCTACTTTTTGTAAGTCACAAAGTAACATTAATTTTGATAGTGCCCTTTTCACATAATTGCTCATCATTTAAATAATTATATTTAATCTAAACAAATACTACCTCCGTCCCAACTCAATGTGCATCTTTACTGTTTGGCACAATATTTAAGGAGAGTATTTATATTCAAATAGTAGTGTTAGCTGAATAAATTGTGTGGTGGAAAATGAAGAGAGAGAATGAGTGGGGTAAATAGTAGTGTTAGTTGAATAAATTGTGTGGTGGAAAATGAAGAGAGAGAATGAGTGGGGTTAAATAGTGGGGTTAGTTGAATATAAAAATAATAAAAGACCTTCCTTTTTTGGATTGTGCACATATCAACGACACCCACTTAAAAGGCAAGTGTGCACATTGAGCTGGGACGGAGGTAGTACATTAATTTTATATTAAGCAATTAACTCAAATTAATGCACCCACTAATATAAAAAAAAATGTATGAATGCAAATGAATGAATTATGGGGTGTCACATCCTCCCCACCTTAGAAGAATTCAGTCCCTGAATTCAAATACCTGATGTGCCAAACAAATGAGGATAGTTCTTCTTCATAACTTCCTCCGACTCCCAAGTAGCCTCTTCTACTAAATGGTTACGCCAAAGTACTTTGACTAATGGGATTACCTTCGTTCTCAAAATCTGTTCTTTGCGATCCAAAACCTGAACCGGTAGCTCTTCATAAGACAAATCCGAACCAACTTGTATTGGCTCATATCGAATAACATGGGATGGATCCGCTAGATATCTTCTTAAAAGTGATACGTGGAATACATTATATACATGAGACAAGTCCGGAGGTAGAGCTAAACGGTACGCAACAACCCCAATTCTTTCCAAAATCTCAAATGGTCCGATGTAACGCGGACTTAGCTTCCCTTTCTTACCAAATCTCATTATTCCTTTCCATGGTGAAACTTTCAAGAAAACATGATCTCCAACTTCAAACTCCAAATCTCGACGTCGGTTATCCGCGTAACTTTTTTGACGACTTTGTGATGTAGCCATTCTTTCCCGAATCAATTTGACTTTCTCAGTTGTCATCTGAATCAACTCAGGACCTAATAATCTTCTTTCACCAACCTCATCCCAATATAATGGTGATCTGCACTTTCGGCCATAAAGTGCTTCAAACGGAGCCATTCCAATACTTGTCTGATGACTGTTGTTGTAAGGAAACTCAATCAGTGATAGATGCTCATCCCAATTACCCTTAAAATCAAGAATGCACGCTCGAAGCATATCTTCAAGAGTTTGTATCGTCCTTTCAGACTGACCATCTGTCTGTGGATGAAAAGCCGTACTGAAGCGAAGCTTAGTGCCCATAGCTTCCTGTAGTCCAATCCAAAATCTCGATACAAATCGGGGATCTCTATCTGACACAATAGATACAGGCACACCGTGTAATCTAACAATTTCCTGCATGTACAATCTAGCAAGCTTGGTTAGTGAATAATTGGTTCGAACCGCCAAGAAATGAGCTGATTTTGTTAATCGGTCCACGATAACCCATATAGAATCATGTCCTTCTGAGGTTCTAGGAAGTCCCGAAACAAAATCCATAGTAATGTGCTCCCACTTCCACTCAGGAATAGGTAGTGGTTGCAACAACCCCGGAGGTCTCTGATGTTTTTCCTTGACTTGTTGACATACTAGACACTTTGAAACATACTCAGCGATCTCTCTCTTCATATTTGGCCACCAATAATAAATGTGCAAATCCTTATACATTTTAGTACTGCCAGGATGGACTGTCAAGCTAGATTTATGAGCTTCATCCATTATCTCTCGTTTCAAATTAATATCCGCTGGAACACACCACTGATTACTGATCTTTATCACTCCATCACTGTCTAGGGTAAAGTCGGATATCTCACCGAGTTCAAGTTTACTCTTAATTGTTGCCAGTCTTGGATCAGACATCTGAGTCGCCTTGATCTTCTCTAACAATGAAGGTTGTGCTGTAACTTGGGCTAACATTCCTGATGAACATGGAAATCTGATCTCTAATTCTAACTTTTGTATATCCATTAACAAGGGTCTTCGTCTTGTGATGAGAGAAGCTAAATTTCCCGAACTCTTTCGACTTAATGCATCCGCAACAACATTTGCTTTACCGGGGTGATACAAGATGGTACAATCAAAATCTTTGAGAAGTTCTAACCACCTTCTCTGTCTCATATTCAATTCCTTTTGTGTGAACAAGTACTTGAGACTCTTGTGATCAGTGTATATCTCACAGGATTCACCATATAGATAATGCCTCCAAAGTTTCAATGCAAAGACAACTGCCGCAAGTTCAAGATCGTGAGTGGGATAATTCTTTTCATGATTTTTAAGCTGTCGCGAAGCATACGCAATGACTTTCCCATGCTGCATTAAAACACAACCCAAACCTTTATGTGATGCATCGCTGTATATCGCAAATCCACCAGTACTAGATGGTAGTGTAAGTATTGGTGCAGAAACTAATCGATTTTTCAACTCTTGAAAGCTTTTCTCACATTCGGTTGACCATTCAAAGTTCACATTTTTCTGAGTTAAACGGGACAATGGCCCAGCGAGATGAGAGAATCCCTTCACAAATCTCCGATAATACCCTGCCAAACCCAGGAAACTTCTAATTTCAGTCACCGAAGTAGGCCTCTTCCAGTTTACCACCGCTTCTATCTTTGAAGGGTCCACAGAAATTCCATCTTTAGTAATTATATGCCCAAGAAATGCTACCCATGTTAACCAGAAATCACATTTCTTCAAATTCGCAAACAATTTCTTGTCTCGTAGCCTTTGTAACACCATCCTCAAATGTTGTTCATGTTCATTCAGACTCTTGGAATATATAAGAATGTCATTAATAAAGACAATAACGAACTAGTCAAGGTATGTTTTGAAGACACGGTTCATCATATCCATAAACACAACTGGGGCATTCGTAACTCCAAATGGCATTACCAAAAACTCATAATGGCCGTACCTTGTTCTAAAAGCGGTCTTTGGCACATCTTCTTTCTTTACCTTCAACTGGTGATATCCCGATCGCAAGTCAATCTTTGAGAAATACTTTGCACCTTGCAATTGGTCAAACAAATCATCAATACGAGGCAATGGATATCTATTCTTGATTGTGATCTTGTTAAGCTCACGATAATCAATACAAAGTCTCAAAGATCCATCTTTCTTCTTTACAAACAACACTGGAGCACCCCACGGTGAAACACTCGGCTGAATAAAACCTTTATCTAGAAGGCTTTAGAGTTGCTCCTTAAGTTCTTTTAACTCACTAGGTGCCATTCTATACGGAGTTTTGGATATACGTACCACTCCCGGGATAAGTTCAATACAAAATTCAACTTCTCTATCTGAAGGAGGACCAGGAAAATCCTCTACGAAGACATCTGCATACTCTTTGACAACTGGAATTTCACTCAATGTTGGCCCATCCGCTCGAGTATCAATGACATGTGCCAGATAACCATGACAACCCTTTCTTAACAGTCTCCGAGCCGTTAAAGCCGAAATTAATTATCACCCTTCACTGGTTTAACACCCTGGAAGGTGAACTGACGTTGACCCGCCAAATTAAAGGTAACTTTCTTTGAGTGACAATCAATTCTAGCATGATGCAAAGTGAGCCAATCCATTCCCAAAATCACATCAAAATGGTCTAAGTGCAAAGGAATCAGATTGGCAAATAACTTCCTACCACATACTTGCACTGGACAAGATTTATAAATCATAGAGGCATATAACAAAGCACCACTTGGCGTATCAAATGACAATTCTGAATTCAAGGTTTCAGGTTTAACACTCAAATTATGAGCCATAGCACGAGATATGAATGAATGTGTAGCACCTGAATCAAAAAGTACAGAAACATCTCTAGAGCAAATAGAGAGTGTACCTGTGACCACATGGTTGGAACCCCTAGCCTCACCAGATGTTATCGCCAAAAACTTTCCCCTAGATGCCACACCACCAGTATTTCTAGGCGCAGCACTACCAGTGTTTCCGCCAGAACCCTGTCCCAAAGCAGGAAAATAACGTTTATCTTGTTGTGGACAATCCTTCACCATATGACCAGACATACCACACCTAAAACAAGCACCCATCTGTTTATAGCACGATCCAGTGCCATGCTTTTTCCCACAATAGTTACAGGTGGCTACGAAAATCTGAGATGAAATTGGTGTTGGCCTCTTAGGTGTATCAGTCGCTGCCCTTTTTCTGTTATGATTAACAATACCTTTACCTTTGTCCCCATGATCAGCCCTAGTGACTCTTCTATCATCTCTGATCTTTGCATAGTCATCCACGTCTCGCTCTACCATCATAGCTCGTTCAACAACTGCAACATATGTATCAAGCATGAGAGCAGTCAACCGAACTCTAATAGGTGCCTTGAGTCCCCGCTCAAACTTCTTCGCTCTTTGGTACTCATCCTCCACCAAAACAGGAAAGTATCGAGACAACTCAGTGAACTTTGCTTCATACTGTGCTACTGTCAGCTTTCCTTGCTCAAGATCAAGAAACTCTTTTTGCTTCTGTGCTCGAACACATGCTGAAAAGTACTTCTTGTTAAATAGATCAAGAAACATACGCAAGTCCGGTTCTCTCCTACGACCTCTTCGTTAACCCTCTTTCCGTTTTCCACCACTGGGCAGCTTCCCCATTCAACATATGACTGGCAAATTGCACCTTCTGTGCTTCGGTACATCTCATAAGATCAAATATCTTTTCCATTCCATCAATCCAATGCTCAACCACATTAGGATCAGTCGAGCCTGTAAACTCTTTTGGCTTCAACTTTAGGAATCCATAACATCTTCGTTTGCCCTCGTACGAGGCGGCATGGTGCTGCATTATAGCAATTTGTACAATTTATATGGTTAAGCATAACATAACAATCATAGCCACATAATGCTCATTCGGTTCTAAAGAACTTTCAAAGCAATACCGATTCTAAACCAAACCTAATATCGAGGTTAAACAAACCTAAGGCTCTAGACTACCAACATATCATAAACCTAGGTTCTGATACCACTCTGTCACGTCCTAAAATCCACAATGAAATGGACTTCGAGGAGTGATGAACAAATTTAAAACAAGCATACTCGAAATGGGAGCTGAATTTTTTTCCATTTTATAAACAAACCAAAAACTATATCATACAGAACTCAAAGTGAGTACATCAGAGCTACTACCCTCTGACCCAAAAACTCAAACTTAACCCAGTCTCAAATAGTTACAAGCTATGAAACCGTAAACACTTTATACAAGTTGTATATACAAATCCAAAGTTCATAACACCCAAAAGACATAAAGTCCGACTCTAGCTTCAAGCCCAACATCAAAACCTTCACAACATCGACTACGCTCCACCTGGGAAGGGAAAAGGGAATGAAACAAATTGTCCAATAATAAGAGACTTGCCGATAGAAGGGGTGGTACTGTGTAGATAACCCAACCAAGCACCAACAATTATACTAAACCAAACCCTCCATACTATAAGAGAGGAGTGAAAGGATTTCAAAAGTCACAAATTCCAAATCAAAGTTTCATATCAGAACACATTACACTAGAGTTGGCAAAATGCCCAGATTCAGAGTTGACTCTTCGTCATAGTATCACATGCACATAATACTAAGACTAGAAGCCACAGATTTAACAACCGGTGTTAATGTCATCTCTTGTTGAGGAATTCAGAAGTCAGATACTCAAGTGTAAATGGTGGAGTAACAGAACTGAAAACTGAATCCAAATAAACTGATCCAAAAACAATCACGAAAAACAGAGCAACCCACATTAAAAGGTTCTGATGATAAAGAATGAAAGGGTACTAGATTAACAAGACCCTTACCTTAGATCCAAAACACTTTAAACTGAGCTGCTAACTTCGTCTAATGAACGCTAATTTCTCTGATTTCTTCTACTCCTTTCGTCTTCGTCTTTGAATTCTTTTTTTTTTTTTTTTTTTTTTCCTTCTATCTTGTACTCTGATCTTTTCCTCCTCTCTCTCTATCTCGGTGTTTCTTTTATTTCACAAGGGAACCTAAGCCACGTATCCTCCACCGAGATTGAATGACTCAGCCACTTTTTTTTTCTCATTTATCTTGTTTATTTTTCTTTTTCTTAAACAAATTACTGTTTTGCCTCAAGTTATAAACGTACACACATATATATTATTTTCTTTAGTCAAAAGTATACCCCCTCCGTCCTAAAGTAAGAGTTCTACTTCCTACTTTTTGTAAGTCACAAAGTAACATTAATTTTGATAGTGCCCTTTTCACATAATTGCTCATCATTTAAATAATTATATTTAATCTAAACAAATACATTAATTTTATATTAAGCAATTAACTCAAATTAATTCACCCACTAATATAAAAAAATGTATGAAAGCAAATGAATGAATTATGGGGTGTCACACATTCTCAGGTGGAATTCCCCATTCCTTTCAGGCCATCAGTTGTCACGATGTTAACTGAACTCCCATTATCAATCAGGATGCGCCTCACTAAACAATTTGCAACCTGTAAGCTTACAACCAAAGCATCATGATGTGGGTCTTGGATGGTGACCCTATCATCTTCATCGAAAGAGATTTCTTGTCCCTTATCCTTTTTGACCGATCTTGAAGGCAAATAAGACCTGTCCTCCTTCGCATCCGCAGCACGACACTTGGCTGCTGAATAGGTTGTACCACAAATATCTGAGCCGCCACTGATCATGTTAACCACTCTGGTTGGAGGTGGATGAGGTGGTGGATTCTCAGGTTGTTTCTCCTGGTTGCCATCACGATCTTCAGTGCGTCCACGCCTTCTACCAAGTAGTTATTTGAGGAGACCTTTGGATAACAAGTAGCTGATCTCCTTCCTGAGTGCAATACAATTCTCAGTAGTGTTCCCAAAGTCTTCATGATAGGCGCACCACCTGGACTTATCTTTCTAAATCGAAGGCTTGTCGGCCTTCTTGGGCCATCTTGCTTTCTCACCCAGGTTGTCCATGGCATTGATCAATCCTGCAATATCAACAGAGAAACAATAGTCATCAATTCTAGGATAGGAAGAATCATCATCCTCATCATTATCATCAACAACATGAATTCTAGAAGAGTCGGGTTTAGAGTAGGGTTTGCCCCTATTAGATCTGGCATGAGACGTTTCCATCTTGCCACCAGAATAGGATGAATCTGTTCTGCCACTAGAATGTTCTAGGGTCGCATTCTTCTTGGTTGCTTTATCTTGGAGTAACTTGTCTTCTTCCAGCCTGATGAATTTGGAAGCTCTGGTTCTGATCTCATCCAGCCTCTTGTATGGTGTCATTACTAGGTCATCATAATAAGGAGAGTCCTTCTTGAGTCCCATCCTGAAGGCTTCAATTACAGTTACAATGTCTAGGTTGGAGATGTTCACCGCCTCCCTGTTGAACCTGCTCAGGTGGTCTTTAAGTAGCTCGTCAGGTTGTTGGACCACCTGTATAGATCACTTGTCAGTTTTCTCGAACACCCTGTTACATGAAAACTGATTAGTAAACAGGTTGATAAGTTGAGCATATGATCCAATGGAACCCAAAGGTTGGCTAATGAGCCATCTCAAAGCTGCTCCTGTAAGAGTTGAACAAAAACCCCTGCAAAAGCATGCTTCCTTAAACTGGGGTGGAATGTGGACCACATCCATCTTATCCTGATATAATGCAACATGTTCAGCTGGGCCCGTTGTCCCATCGTATTGCTTCATATGGGGTGGACTGAACTTCTTTAGTGTGACCACGTTGGCTATGGCTGGAGCGAAGCGAGATTCATTGTAACATGTTGGAGACGCCTGGTTGTGTGGCATAGTCATCCCTCGTACACTCATGACTAATTCTTTCAACTCCTGCATTTGACGGCTAAGCAAGCTACCTGCATCATTGTTAGCAGTAGAAAATTGACAACTATTAAGATAATCAAATTCAAATTGAGGGTTAAGACTCTATGTCGCCATCGAAGTAGGAGTCACGAATGTTGTTGAGGTTGGAGTAAAAGTTTCAGGATTGACTATCGTGCTGTTGGTGGTCAGGTTGGTAGTTGGCGTGATCCCACCAAATCCAGATGATCCAGCAATGTCGCTCCCGAAAGTAAGCTTTTTGGTTGATATGGAGAGTGCAGGTTGGAAGGTGCAGTTGGAGCAACAGCCTGGAAAATGCTAGGCAAGCTGGTCTGCTGCACCGCCCATGTACCACCTTAAAGATAAGTCACCTCGCGTTGCAACCTGGAAACTTGATTCATCAGCAGCTAGTGGAGGTATCATTCTGAACTTGAATCTGGTTCCTCACTTCACGCAGCATGGACGTCAAGTTGGAAGCGATGTTAATAGGGATGTCTTGATTTGCGGCAGTAGATGATCCATCCTGAATCTGGATTGGTCTTGAGACACCACCAATGCTCTGAGTTGAAGATATCGCGGCTGATGAGGCTGGGATTGTCTCCACAGTTGCCATCAAACCAACTGATGTCATGGTTGAAGACAATGCAGTCGACATCTCGAATTCCTTTGACAATTATAACACCAAAGTTCCCACGGACGGCGCCAAATTGTTTTGGTCAAATTTTGCAATTCAACTATGATGATTAAGATTTACGGTACAATGGAATATAATTGTAAGACAACTCGAGAATAAAATGAACACAAGAGTTTAACGAGGAAAGCCCTTGAACAAATAGTTCGCCGGCATAAAACCTTGGGAGAAAATCTTATTAGAATTGATATTGAACAAAGAAACAACGTAACGTAATGTGAGAACTTCAAGAGTAATCGAAAAGTGTGTGTGTGTTTTACAGGTGATGGAGACTACTATTTATACTACACCAAGCCTTTGGTTGATAGAAATAAGTGAAGCCTTTATTTCGGAAGGTTTGTTAGGCTGTTTCCGTTGAGGGAGAATCATCCTTTGACTAGGTCTTTTTTTTGAGTTTGATCATGTGCTCTTTGTAGAATCGTGTCCCATCTGTTATTAGTGTCCCTGAAAAATAGGAGATAGAGGCTTATCAAATAAACAAGCAAAGTACGGTTACCTGTAAGTGTTGTTCAGCTCTGTGAACAACTTGAAAGCTCAAGATGTTGATTCAGGACACGGAATGGACATGCTGGGTCAAAATGCTATGAACAGTTAAAAATATACCCCAAACAAGCAGGTCTCACGGAAGTTTTAGTCGAAAACCTGTGTGATCTGAATAGGGAATGATTATATGAACAACGTTGGAGAGATAACCTAGGATTTGGGATTCAATTTCCGGTTCGGAGATGGGTTTCGTTTCAATTCCCAATTTTTGCCGACGTCCTCTCGGAAACGGCAGAAATACATTTTTGGTCCCTTACTTTTGGATTTCTTTTTACAAAATGGACCCTAACCTATTTTTTTTTTTAAAAAAAAATTCATGCCTTACCTGTTACTTTTACACCACTATTGGTCCTTCAAATTAACTCCATAAAAAACCATTGTTAAAATTACAACATGGATGGTTGACTCTTATGTGGCAGTAAACATGTCCAAACGGGAAGGGCAAAAATGTGTGTCTTTTTTTAGCATAACTTTGTCCCTAAATGTTTTTTTTCGGCCAAAATACGTTTAGCCCCCCAAAGTATCCACCCATTCCCACTTTGCACCCCAAACCCAATTTTGTCCCAAAGTAATCCTCTAATTTGCCATTTGTCCCAGTTTGACCTATGACACTCTATGACCCCTAACGACGTTAGAAAGTTAACGAGAAATGGTCATGTGCATGTCATGTGAGGGGTATTTTGGCCATTTTCTTTTTAACTTTCAATTAAAAGAAAGAAAAAGAAAAGGAAAAAGAAAAAGAAACCAAATGCAAAACAAAAAGAAAATGAAAAGAAAATGAAACCAAATGTAAAACAAAAAGAAAATAAAAAGGAAAAAGAAAACCCATGTCCTGATTCATCAACATCATCGGATCTAAGTCACAAGAACCCACCCACATTTTTTGACGATCACTATTTGTCCGAATTCTCTAAAACCCTCTCTCACTCCACTCACAGATCCGACAACCCCACCAGTACAAGAAGAAGAGAGAGAGAGAGAGAGAGAGAGAGAGAGAGAGAGAGAGAGAGAGAGAGAGAGTGAAGGAGAGAGAGAGAGAGAGAGAGAGGATTTGCATCGGAGCCAGAGCCGGAGCGGGCATTTTCATTTACCGATGGGAATGCCCGACCGATGAGCAAAGCCGGTGACGAAGAAGACGAAGACAACGAGTGTTTCTACGAGTCCCTTGATCGTATTATTTCTTCTACAAACTCCTCTTGCTCTTCCTCTTCTTTTAATTCCGACGACGAATTAAGCCGCGACGTATTGAAGGATCCGAATTATTGCTGTTCGTGCCGATTGTGATGCTCCGGCGTCTGTACTCCCTACATTGCCGGTCCCTAAATTCCCAATGGGGGTTTCTAATAACTACGATGTCTGGATCTCTCAGCCCTCGTCCGTCGAAGAACGCCGTATGCGGTTGTTCCGTATTGTTTTTTTTAATTGCGTTGGGAGGCTGTAGGTGTTGTTGTTTGTGTATGACAGTGAATTTGCGATCTGGAATTTGGTTGTGGTGGTTGTCATTTTTTGGAGAAATAGTGGTGGTGGTGGTGGAGAAATGGTGATGGTGGTGGTCGGAATTTTGGAGAAATGGTGATGGTGGTTGGACTTCGGAGAAATGGTGGTGGTGGCAGCAGGATATGGGCTGTAATGGTGGCCAGATTTGGGTGGTGGTGGTTGTTAACTGATGAGGATGGTGGGGTTAGGCGGAGAAGTAATTGCCACCCTCAATAAAAATGGACCTTTATACTTTCTATTTTCAAGAAAATGGTAAAAAGTACTCTCACATGACATGCACATGACCATTTCTCGTTAACTTTCTAATTTGGGGTGCAAAGTGGGAATGGGTGGATACTTTGGGGGCTAAACATATTTTGGCATTTTTTTCGAATTTTTTTTCACCGGTCTCTTTATACGTGCAAAACTAAATGTTTGGAAATGAGATTACAAGATTATATATGAATCTTTGCCACCAAAGTGTACAAAAAGTTGACATTTTCAGATGTCACTTAAATAAAATTTGGACATTCAGTTAGGGACAGAGGTCGTAGTTCCTAAACCATATTGGTATTCAATTGCACCCTTTGTAGTAACTCTTCTACCTCTATTATTAGTCCTTCATCCTAAGTTCACTTAAAGAAAATGTATTTGTAATCCCATTTTTTTTCAAATCTACAAGATTCGTGGTATTTGACTTTATCATAGTTTAGAGGTGTTAAAGGAGTTTTTTATCATACATAGTTTCCCCTAAAAATAGCGATTAGATATAGTCTTGAGGAGAGAATGTTTATCCCCTACTCATTATTCACCAGGACTCTCGGCACGTGTTATCCAACCATTCATACGGTGATGTGCAAAGACTCATTAAGATCCCCCCCAAAATTTGGGTAAATTAAGCTCAATAAAAGTCATAGCGTTATTAAAATGAATGTTGCCTATCATCTGAGTCAAATCCTCGCGAGTAATACCAACATGCATGAAGGTGTGTGACTAGGCCTGGGTGGGTTGGTATGAGTCAAACCCGTTTAACCTGTTTAATTTAGCGGGTTAAGCGAGCCGGGTTGTAGCGGGTTAGCGAATTGTGGTGGGTTGACCCGTCACTTTTGTTTTGCTGTGTACTGTCCGTGTTTTATACTTTTATTTTGAACATCGCCTTGTGCTGCTAGTGCCTTGTGCTGCAATAATGTTTTTTTTGAACGCTGGCTGCAATAATGTTAACTTCTCGAAATAATATAATACTTCTTCCGTCCCATAATAATAGTTATTTTAATTAAATTTATTTGAACTTTGACTAACATTTTAAGCTAAACTAAAAAAAATTACAAAAATTTAAAAAATAGTTATTAAAAATATTTTTATTGTGATAGTCACAGTCAACCTGGATGGAGTCATAGTCAACACGGGTCAGTTATATTCAACCCGGGTCGGGTTATAGTCAATCCGGGTTGGACCCCAATAAACCCGTGAGATTTTGAATTTAATTTTTCGAATCCTGGTATGAGCAACCGTAGTGTCATGGAGGAAGGCTCCCTTTGGGCCAGGAGTATAAGGGGCGTTGCTACCTTGACCGTCTCAGGCACATCCGCGATTTACCACCGCCAGTCAAACTGAGGGGCCAGAGGCTGGTGGCCCAGGATTAGTCCGGGGGAGCTGGGCCGAGCAACCGTAAGTCAGGCGAAGCTGGGAACCTGGGAAAAAAAAAAACTAAATTGTTCTTACAAACATTATGTTTACTATTTTAAGAAAATTACCAAAATACCCTCAGCTTCAATGTGCTTTCACATTACTGTTTCTTTGCATGTGCTTCAATTGAGGTTTCTATATATTATATCTATTAAGGATATTAGAATCCTTCTATAGTTAGAATTGTATATTTCCTAGACATTGTATTATTTACTTTCCTATTAGAATTACTATTTCTTTTTCCTTATGTAATTTAGAATAGTCTAGAATAGCTTGGAGAGTACTCCACCCTCATGTATAAATACTCTACTCATATGATCAATAATACTTGAGTCATTCATACAATATTATTTGAGTCTCTCATATCAACTATCTCTCTCCATGTATGATTGGCTCCGACTATCTCTTTCTCTAATCCTTGACATGGTATCAGAGCTATGATCCATAATGGGACTTCTCCACCACAAAGCTTCCGCCAACCACCATAAAAACCACCACGGCGAAACTTTCCCAAACTTGCCACCTTATCACCACCACCAAAACCAAGAAAATCCGGGCAAAACCCTATTTTTATTCTTCTTTATTTTCTGCAGCAGCAAGGAAAAAAAATCCCCTCACTAGCAGCAGCGTGGCCGCATCTACGTTTTCCGGCAGCGACATCTCCACGAACACTGACTACTCTGGAGCTCTCCTGATCCTTTAATTAGCCGCCCTGCACCACAACTTCACAAACAACAAAACCCAAACTTTTTTTTAATACACGACCCCCCTTCTAACTCCTATGCATTCCTTTAATTTCTTTTCCTTTACACCCACAAACACCAAGCCCTTACCCCGTCTCGCGACGTAAAAGCCCTACCTCATCTCGCGACGTAAAAGCCCTTACCCCGTCTTGCGACGTAAATGCCCTTACCCTCGTCTTGCGACGTAACAGCCCTTACCCTGTCTCGCGACGTAAAAGCCCTTACCCCGTCTCGCGACGTAACAGCCCTACCCCCGTCTTGCGACGTAAAAGCCCGAACCCGTCTTGCGACGTAAAAGCCAACATCCCTACCCCCGTCCCACGACGTAAAAGCCCGAACCCGTCTTGCGACGTAAAAGCCAACAGCCCTTACCCCGTCTCGCGACGTAAAAGCCCTTAACCCCGTCTCGCGACGTAAAAGCCCTTACCCCGTCTCGCGACGTAAAAGCCCTTACCCCGTCTTGCGACGTAACAGCCTTAACCCCGTCTCGCGACGTAAAAGCCCGAACCCGTCTTGCGACGTAAAAGCCAACAGCCCTACCCCCGTCCCACGACGTAAAAGCCCGAACTCGTCTTGCGACGCAAACCCAACAGCCCTACCCCGTCTCCCGTCTCGCAACGTAAAAGCCTCACCCTGTTTGCAACCACGGTAAAAGGCAGTACCTGTCTTGCGACGTAAAACCCAAGTCAGTCATTACGACGTCAACTTCCTATGAGGATTGCAAACCCTACTTGTACAAATGTAAAAATCATGGCAACATCATCCACAACCGGGATCACATCAACCAACTCGCTTCATCAACCCGGTTCATCTCATTACTTTCAAGATTGGACTCTCCTATCGGTCGTCCATCTTGCGGGGGCATATTAAGGATATTATAATCCTTCTATAGTTAGAATTGTATATTTCCTAGACATTGTATTATTTACTTTCCTATTAGGATTACTATTTCCTTTTCCTTATGTAATTTAGAATAGTCTAGAATAGCTTGGAAAGTACTCCACCCTCTTGTATAAATACCCTACTCATATGATCAATAATACTTGAGTCATTCATACAATATTATTTGAGTCTCTCATATCAATTATCTCTCTCCATGTATGATTGGCTCCGACAATCTCTTTATCTAATCCTTGACCCGTCCAAAATAATATTTTTATTTTTTATATATTTATACGAAAAAAAATTATGAATAATAATTTTAGTTGAGTTTATTTATTTAAATAAAAATATAAAACTTGTAATTGATTCACCATAACAAATATTATCAAGCGAAAAATTATATTTTTATAAGAATAACTAATGCAAATTATACTTATTGCTCAAAGTTTTTTCATACTTACTTAAAAAAAATGAAAATAATATTTTGGGATGAGAGAGTAATGTTTCCTTGAAACTGAAGATGAGCTATAAATCTCTCATATGCCAATGTTTTTAGTGCATTCAATGAAAAATATATTATAAAACTAACGAAGAAATACTCCCTCAGTCCTGGTTTAAGGTTTTTAGTTTGACTATATACACGCTTATTAAGAAATTAAGGCAAAAACAATAAAAATAAGTGGGGAAATTGCACTTTACTGCCACGAAGTTCACATCGAGTTGCAATGTAGGACTTAAAGTTCCAACTTTTGCAATTTAGCACTATGTTTACAATGTGTTGCAATCCAAGTAAAAAATGGATGACACATGACAGAATCTAACTAAATGGATGGAAAGTGTAACGAGCGTCTTTTAAAAATGCATTGTCCACCCCTGAAACATTATAGATTTTCCATTTCCATTAATTCGTCAATTATATTTACAACACACTCACAATAACCATTTTTTTTTTCAAAAAATATTAATAACAAGATTACAAAAACACCAAACCACCACTCACTAAATAGCATTCAGCTATAATGGTCAACCCCATCCCACAATTCCACTCACCCACTCCCTTCCCCAAACAATGCTGACAACCCGATTTCTTCCCCCTTTAACAGAGCTCCAACAAATCTCTTTCCATGTGTGTTCTCTTTAACAGCGACAATTAACACCTTTAGCAACCCAACCACTTGCAATCGTGGCCCCAAACCCCATTCAAAGCATTAGTCGCCATTTTTTTCCACAACCGCTACCTTCTTCTCCGTCTTCTTCAAATCTTTTTTTTTTCTTCTTCTGTCTTCAGATTTTACAATTTTTTGACAATATCATTTGAAGAAACGGTCCGATTTTCGTAAGACAATGCTAATTCGTTAAATGAGCAGTCTGATTTGAGCTTTAATTTTCAATTATGCTATTTCATTCAAATCTGTGTATCAGTTATAGGTTTCGGTGGTGGTGGTATGTGATGGTTGGGTGGTGGTGAGTGTGTACTAATTATATAAAACAAAATAAATGATAGTAAATATTAAAAATTAAATAGTTTCTTCAAAAAAAAATTAAATAGCATTATGTAATTATACACTATTTATTGGAATGAATTTATCAGTGTTGGTGCTGTGGTGGGGAATGCTGGAGGAGGTTGAGAGGTACTGGGCGGTATGGAGGAGTTTACAGGGGAAGGGGGTGGTGGTTTGGTTTTTTTATAATCTTGTTATTAATATTTTTTGAAAAAAAAGGTTTTTGTGAGTGTGTTGTAAATATAATTGACGAATTAATGGAAATGGAAAATCTATAAAGTTTCAGGGGTGGACAATGCATTTTTAAAAGACGCTCGTTACACTTTCCATCAATTTAGTTAGATTCTGTCATGTGTCATCCATTTTTGACTTGGATTGCAACACATTGTAAACATAGTGTACTAAATTGCAAAAGTTGGAACTTTAAGTCCTACATTGCAACGGACCCAGAACCGCAACACCGATTTTAGCTGCACCGCTCCACCGGATGAAAATAGATGTGGCCACGTCGCTTGGAAACTATCTAACGGCCGGAGCTAATAAAAGCCAAACGACGGCGTTTTTGATCCCCAATAATTTTAATAAGTAAATAGATTTTATTTATGGATAATTAGAAATACGAAACGGGGCTAACGCCGTTAGCTCTTACATATTCCGTGTAAATGAAATCTCTCCGTGTACTTTTAGTCTCTTTAGATCCCTCACTTTTGTCTACAGTTCATTTTTTATTTCAGAGAGCGGGAACTCACGAGAGCTCGAAAGACGATAGAGGTGATCAACAACAAGAACGTAAATTGAACTGCATATACGGATTGATTTCGATTGGAAATTGTAGTTTTTTGTTCCTTCCTCACTTCTTGGTCAATCAGTTGCTATCTCGTAAGTGGTTTTTCTCTTTGCTCTGTTCTCGTGTTTTGAATTGAATCTCAATGATGGTGTTTAAAATTTCTGAATGTGAATGACGAAAACCTATTTCTTGAGTTTTGATGACGATGAATTTGTGTGTATTCCCTTTGTCGTTTGAAATTTCATTGATTTGATTGTTTATTTGAAAACCCTAGATAAATGTCCGTGATGTGTTCGGGTCCGTATGTACAATAAAGCTGATAATATACTAGAGTGTGGTGTTTGCGAGGTTGGCTCGACATGTTGCACAGCTTTTACATTATCAGTGTACCCTTTACACGTGTAAGGCCTTTTTTTTAAACATAGTATTAATTTTACATAGATACTTGGTACTAGTGACTCCCACTCTTGATTTGATACCCTCATGTGGATATTATGGATGTAGCATTGTACTATTAACTTTTTATCTAGGGTTAAGAATCTGTTTTGCTTTTGAATTGGTAAGTGATAACCATTACATTAAATGTAAGAATTTACTTTGTTTTTGAATTAGTTGATAACCATTACATTAATGTAAGAATTTGATTTGTTTTTGAACTAGTTGGTGATAACCATTACATTATTGCAGTGATCATGGCTAAATGTAAAGAAAATACTAGTCCAAAACAAAAAAAATGGTGTTGGTCCAAGTAAACTTTCTTTGAAAAAGCCAACATCTTCAAAGAAAGATGCTGTAAAGATGAAGAGACATGCTTCAGCGTATTTAGTGTGGAGAAAAGAAACTATAGAGAAAATGAAAGCAGACGGGAAGACGTTCCCTAAACATCGGGTTTGTGCCTTCCATGTTTATGTGGTGATAATAAATATATGGTTTTAATATGGTAATCTGAAAATGTTAGATCGAAAAACTATTGAATGAGAAATGGCATGGTATGACGTAAGATCAGAGGGATGCACATGTCAATAAGCAGAAGGCAGTATGGAAGGAGTACGGTGAAGCACGAGGCGAGAAGGCTCCAAAGACCAAGAAAACAAAGGTACGTGTGTTTGTAATTGTTGTTATGCAGATAATGAAGATTGTTCTTATATTATAGTGTAAATTACTATGTGGTAATGGAGTATTTACGTAATGTTAGGAGGAGTCATTTCTGACAAGAGGCTCCCCTGGGTCGATGGTTAAGTTGACCGAACAGCTCAACACTGACCAAAAGGCTGCGGTGAAGGACATTAGATTTGGTGGGTTGTTGGAGATAAATTGTAGATCGTTAAAGCATGACCTTGCAATGGATGTAGTAAGTAGATTCATCGCATGTGATTCAAGTGATTTAAAGATCATGGTAACGGATTCTTTGTCCATCAGTTTTGATGCGTCAGATGTTGTTGATTGCTTGGCATTCCCAGTGGGCCAATTCAGTTGAAATTGGGGGAGGATAATTGGAGAGAAGAAGTTCCTGGGTTTATGGATTGTATGAACAAGCAAATGTTGCAGTTATTGAGTGATATGGATGGTGCAGGTGATAACTTCAAGCGTTGGTTTGTAGTGTTTGCATGTGCCACTTTATTGTATCCTCTGTCCTATGGAAGGGGCTACAGGGAAATATGGGATAGCATTGTATATGTTGATAAGATTAAGGATTATAATTGGGCCCAATTAGTGATAGATGGGCTATTGGGTGCTAGTGGTGGTTTTGAGGTCGGGAAATCATATTATACAGGATGTGTGTTTTTCCTTCAGGTTAGTTTAGATGGTTTGTTTTTTTTTTTTTTTTTCTTATTTATTTAAATTTGGATGTTGTTACTACTCACTGTTATATTAGATTTTGTTTTGGGATCGAGTGAGAGTGGCGGGCATAAATATCAAGCGCGAGGTACCGCATGTGAAGACTTGGACGGATGCTAAAATCAATGAAAGGTTGAAGAAGGAAAAGAAACTGAAAAAAAAGGTGTTGGTGTAAGCATAACGGTAATGAAAAACAATCTGATGTGATGTTTTTTAATCAGTTGCGCTGCGTTTGATCTTTCAAGTTAATGTAGTTTACGGGGTGTATTCACAGGTGTTGGGTCGTTATAAGGATTCCCAAACTTGTAACACCTATGAATTACAAGGAGGAGCGGTCGCGACCGGAGCTCGTGATGTGGATGACACATATGTTAAGGCTAGTGCGTTGTTATTATGCGTTGTTGTATTTGGGTATTAAATTTTCCTCATATGGTAACGATTCTATTTAACTGTATTTAGGAAAGGGTTGATGAGATTGTGCGTTGCTCGCGAATAATTTTGGATATGAATGCTAAAGTTGTTAAGTGCAATCTGGAGTTGGCTGAATACTTTTCCCGTAAGAATAAGGGAAAGAGGAAAATTGATGAGATTGGTTATGGCAGCGGGGCAAACAAGCACGTACGGAGGGAAAAGAAAGCGAAGAACAAACACGATAAGTCTGTTGAATCATCTTCGGATTGTGAGTATGTTCCTGATTCAGATGATGAGAGTAGCGAAGAAAGTAAATCACAGGGTGAATCAGGGAGTGAATCGGAGAGTGAATCAGAGCATCTAGGTGAGGGACATAAACAAAAGTGCGGTGATGGTCGAGGCAAAGATGATGAAGTAGTGGAGAAAGAGGGGGCTCTTACTATAGAAGTGCGGGAACCGGAGACTGAGGTGGGTGGGAAATCCGAAGAGCTTCGCGATGTTGGTGGCAAAGGTGATGAATTATTGGGGAAAGATGAGGCTCTTGCTATGGAAGAGGGAGAATCAGAGAAAGAGGTTGGAGAAAAAGATGACGGTGTTGGTGGCCAAGTTGATCCGGTATTGGAGAAGGATGGGGCTTTACTATGGAAGAGGGAGAAGCGGATAAAGGGTTTGGTGAAAAGTCTGAAGACCGTCACGATGTTGGTGGCGGGGGTGATGAGGTACTGGAGAAAGATGGGGCTCTTACTATGGAAGAGGGAGAATCAGAAAAAGAGGTTGGTGAGAAGTCTGAAGACCGTCATGGGGCTCTTGCTATGGAAGAGGGAGAGTCGGCCAAAGATGGTGGCGAACTGAGCGATGAGCGTGTTAATGACGTTACAGGTGGGGCATCCAATGATGGTGGAAATGAAGTCCCTAATAATCATTTGGAAAGGGCCTTGAGTTCAGTACAAACCTGTATACATAAAGTTGTTGGTGATATCGATGCGATGGAGGTGGAACAAGTGTCGGGGACTGAGGGGTGTGGGGAGACTAGAGAAGATATATTTGATGATAGAGGTGATAGAAAGGATTTGGGGCTTTCCGGTTCACCTAGCCATACACCGAGTCAGTACAGTGTCAATGAACCTCGACACGGGGATCGTCCTGAAAATGGCGATCCCAACGCACGGCAATCGCTCGAGGTGGAAAGAAAGAGGCAGAGGAAGAAGAATAAGAATAAGAATGCTCATAAGGTTTCTCAAACTATCAAGGATACCGCTGATTCAGTTTGGAAATCTAAGAATGTACCTGAGTAAGCAATTTGCATAAACTAATATTTTTAGATGTATTCAAGTACATGTGCCAATATGATCTCGCTTGATGATTAACTATTTCAATATGTGCAATTGTGCAGTGATGTGCTGCTATTCGATGGTGTTGGTTTGACTCTAACGAAGACAGATTTTTGTACGTTAAAACCAAGATATTATGTTAATTCGCAGGTAATTTCTGGTCTTAGTTCCTTTTATTTTCCCTCTGTGCTAGTTGTTGTGGCATTCCCCATTTTTTCAGATTTTACCTGATACTGGTATGTTGTAGATCAAGGATGAATTTTTATTGTTGGTGAACATAGGAGGGTGGGGAGGTGAGGATGACGATGTGACATTTGCTAGTCGAAAGAGATATCTTTTTCAATCAATAGTTTGTGTGAGATTGCAGAACCACCGTCACTTACGCTGGCTGTTTACTTTGTTATATTAAGCGAATGGCATGGGAGCTGATAAGTGGTCATATCGTGTAGGCACAGATTGATCTGAATCTCTGTGGTGAAGACATGCTGAAGAAAGATGTTAATCAGAAGTTTTCTAAGTATTTTTATGCACCTGAGGTTTCCCAAAAGATTAAAGAAGTGGAAATGGTAATTAACGAAGAGACAAAATACATCTCTTATCAATCTCAGTCAATGATAAATTGTTTTGAAATATTGCTTAGTTTGTATCTTATTTCCTTTTGTAGCTTATGTTCCCATATTGTTTCCAAGAACACTGGGTTCTGTTTGTGATACTATTAGAAGAAAAAAAGATCGCGCTTTGATGGATAAAATCCTCGAGTAATAAAAAACCTTGCAAGTGTACAAGTGCCGAAGCAGCAGTATACAAAAGTAAGGGTCGAACCACAGAGACTCGTGGATAAACAAGTTGATTTAATTAGTGCAAAGAGTAACCAAAGGGGGGTTTTGATTTGATTTGATTAACTAATTTAACTACTAAATACTGAAAATAAACTAGGAACTAAAGATCACAAAAGCAAACAAAGATTGAATTCAAGAAAAAACAAACAGTTCACGGATTGGCGATCACAATTACACTCTCTTTATACTATTTTGATGATGACATACTAATCTTGATTTTAGGGTTCATTCACTTATTTAAGAATTGGAACGGTTAGGTGGCCGGATTGCAATTCTATTATCCTATGTAAATTAATTCTTCCGCAAGGTCCAATTAAAACACACAGAATTTATTAAGATCTTAAGAATATGAAAACCTAGTTTGTCTCTTTTTCCGCAAGGTCCAAGATCCAAACTATTCAACACAAAAATGGCTATGTCTAACTCTCCACGCAAGTGCAAGAGATTAAACCCTAATAGTTAAAGATCCAAAAATATCTATCTATATAATTGAAACTCAAAACCGGAATTAAAATTATTGTGTTAAACTAAAACATTGATTATCATCTCATAGCACAAAGATCATGTAATTGATCACATCCAATCCGCAAACCAAAGAAATTAGCTACTCATACCCATAGCATAAATCACAAGATCATAAATAAAATTCATAAACCTGGATTAATACGCTTGAAGATGAAAGATCCCAAATCTTGATTACACTTGAAAACTTGAATAAAACCTAAAAGAAAGCATAAAGAAATAAATACTGCAGTCTACTATTTATACAGAGAGAAACTCGGGCCCAAAGATAGGGAAAATTGGGTCAAAACCCGCTTTGGAGAGGAATCCCGAAATTCATTGCGGGGGTAGTGGGCGACCGCCCAGGAAGTCAGACTGGAGAATCTCTAAAACGTATGAGTGGGCGACCGCCCGGGTCAGAATGGGCGACCGCCCACTCTCCTGGAATGGAATTTCTTCATTTTTTTCCTTCTTTTCTTCGCATCTTCAACTCGCTTTGACCATGGTTGACCCTTAATTCCGACTGTGACTCGAGCAATATTCGGTCTTCGACAAATTACAACCCAAGGACTTTGTAACCACACAAAATGCACTACAAAGTGTCTTAAAACATTACAAATCCAACAAAGTTCCATAAACCATAAAAGACCAAAAATACATCAAATCTAAACTAGATTACAACCAAAAGGTGATGAAAATTAAACTGAAAATGTAGAGATTACATACATGAAAAGCCATCCATCACGCTTCTTGATTCCAACAATGGGAAAACTTCCACATACAAGGATTTCATACATTGTATGGTAAGCGCATAAATTTGCAATCTGGCCTTGTGTGTGATACAATAAACGTCGAAATTTATTAAGTGTTATGTATCATTCTGACACCACAGGCAACAGTCTTTGAGGCATGTGGAATGCCGAATATCGGTGATTACGAGTTCTTCGCTCAGGATGGCATTCCTGACCAGGATAATTTGTAAGTGCCTTCACATCTTAATCTCCGTTTAAAAAGTACGTGAACCTATGGGTGGAGATACATAGAGTTGATTCATTTGTCCAATGTTGGAGACACGATTGTGGTATTTATGTGATGAAGTACATGGAGTGTTGGGACGTGGAGAATACATCCTTTGAGGTAAAATCTTACCTCATCCTCATGTAGAAGTTTATTATATAGATATGGATGTCGGACCTGCCGGTTGTATTATCATAGCTGTTTAACCACTGTTATGCTGTTATTTCGCAGTTTTCCGCACATGAATACTGACATCGTGTGATAGCGCGTCTTGTGGGGCACAAACTCAACAGCTTGTATCCGGGCGTGAAAGAAAAATTTGGTATTGTTTAATAGAGTGTGCTTTGCACTAGTAATTAAACTTGGTATTTTGTGTAATGTGGTTAAATGTACTCCTTGTTGTGATTCGTGAACCGAACTCCCCATATAAATGTCATGGCGGCATTGAGCATAGTAGATATCTACAAAAAAGATTGTCACCATCACTACCTGATTCATCTTGCAAAGCCGGTGTTTAGGGAGTGGATGAGCAATCATCGTCTCAATCTGTGTGATCGTTGTATTTGAAACTGTTTAGTTAATCATTGCTCGTTTGCAATAGTATTCAAGGGTTGAGGTAGCCTACTGCATTGTAGCTCCCTAGGAGCCAACTATAGCACTGTACCAATGTCATTCAACCTTAACTTTTACATTGGATTCCCTTTATTTACATCGTGAAGTACTTTCACGCGTGCTTGGTTGTGGAGTGATTACAAAACCTCTATTTATAGAATTATAGGTTCCCATGACAAGGATATCACCATATCCATTAAAAAAAAAAAAATCAACTATCCCCTTATGCTCGAAAATTAATTTCCAACGGTTAGAAATGTCAAACAACAACGATGTTGGTCGTGATCGTGAAAATGAAGGCATTTTTAAACTTCAGAAGTCTCCGCAAAAGATAACAACGAAATGCACTTTTAAACTGCATAGCGGTGCCCTAAAAGTTAGCAACCCAACCCCAGACGATAGCAACCCTCCCTTATTCTGCCCATTACTCCCATGCACTGCCCGGCCCCGTGCGCCTTTTGATTACACGGGCATGCTTGCGCATGCCCGTTCGTGCACCCATTCCAACGATTTTAGCGTGGTCTCTAGGATTGAGCATCACGCGTTGGCCGAGTATTTGGCCAACTATTTTCGAATTGTGGCCGCTTGCTCCCCTCCCCCCAAACGCAGAGACATGGATGCTGATCACAAGGGAGGTGATGGCCATGGTGGCGGAAGTGGCAGTGATGGAGGCTGTGGCGGTGTCAGTGGTAGCAGCGGAGGCAGTTCAGCAGCCAGAAGCATACGTTTTTAAGGAGTTACGTGTTCCCGAGCCATAATTTGTTGTTTTTCCCTTGCCGTTTCCTCTCTCTCTCTCTTACTGTTAGGTTGTTGTATCTCTGGTATCTTTAATGAGATTTCGTGTTTTATCTTGATGATGTTATTTATTCATTACTTTTTTTTATCACAACCCATATCAGACGCAATGCATGTATGCTATTAAATGATGCCCTTACACGTACTTAACATTGATAAGTAACAGGCCTGAGAACGAGGACTTGAAGTGGAATATCATAACAATTCTTCATATAGAATACATACACATAAAATTAAAACTTGCAACCCATACCCTAATCATCCAGTTCGATTCCCACTACCACTTGCACCGTCCTCGCCGTCACCTCCGTGTTTGTCCTTTGGTTTTACTTTTACGTTTCGTGGTGCACCATATCGCGCAAAAACAGTCTCCAAATGGTAAATCAATGCAATGTGTTCAGACTTAGCAACTCTTTGATCAATACTCACGGACGCAGCAAACTCATATGCATGATTAAGTAAGTCCATGTAATCCATTGGCTGGCACTCAAGTGCGTTGCTTGGGTGCAATGGGAAAGACCAAGTAAAGGCAGTCGGGTGGTCGGAGGAGCCGAGTGCCTAACTCGTAGTTCAGCAAGACTTAGTTTTCTATGGCACTGCTTGTATATTATCCAACCATTATCTTTGTCATCTAAATCACTCAAGCTATCCACCCCTTCAGCATTGCCATGACCACCGTCGTTACTCATTATTAAGACCAAATATAATTTAATCAAATAATTCAAAGGTGTGGGGATTTGAAGATATGAATAATATATTGTGGTTAGGTGTTAGAAATATACATATTATAGATACAATAAGTGAAGTGTGTAGTGGCTCCCACAGGAGCAAACTTTACCATTTTACCGGTTCAGTCAATGCACTATTGCTGATACATGTCATATCTTCATTTTACATTGTCCAGTCCAGTCAATGAACTTTTACTTTTACAGCCTATGTCTGTGTTTTACATGGTGCAGTCAACTCACGCGTTCTTGTGTGTGTACTAGAGACAAAAACGTTGGGAATAGACGCTTAGCTCCCCTATGAGGATAGCTATGCGGCAGTTCCTAAAGGAGGTAACTTTACAATAGGCTGCAGGAGCCAACTGTATCACTAGGGTGTTATGAAATCAATATCCCTGTTACATTCCATGTCTTTATTTTCCATACCCTTGTTTGGTAAGTGAGTATTATAAACAAAATACCTTGGGAATACCAAATTATGGCATCAATGAGCGAAGTGTGTAGTAGCTCCCACAGGAGCAAACTTTATCATGAGAGATGATATCATGTTACTACTACTGCTTTTGAACAACCATTAACCTAATCATGACCGAGATATACCGAACATGTTTGGTCTTCTACGAATATGATAGTGATACGTACCATCACATTAATTGGGAAACAAAATTGAGTGATTTTTTGGTTAATGCATAACAATAATCACTACGCACCGCTGCTTTTCCTTGAAATTGTATGTATTGGAAACATGCACACTAAATGACAAATGTGAGTAGTTTACTAGTACAACTAAAGTATTCACATCACAATTAAATATTTTTGAACGATTACCCAGTAACATAGACCATCTTTCAGTTTGACATTCCTTGTCTTTGTTTTTATTATCTACTACAGTCACGCCTACTTGCTTGTGGAGCCATAAGTGATAAGATTAGTAGTTGAACTATCGTTAATTCCTCATCTTTATATACCCTTTCTTTCACTTCATATCTCATTTCATCCAGCCAAAACTTCTCTTCTTCTTTCTCTCCTCTTCTATGGCTGATAACACCTACACCTCATCTGACGATTCCGAGTTCGATAACGAGTTTGATCATGCTTCAATCAAATGGCATGAAAAAACTTGAAGCTGGAAACTACATTTCTCCACAACTTCTGCTAACCATCCCACAAAGTACGAATGCCCGCTAATGCCATGCTTATGTCACAAATATCATTCAATGGATCACGCTGCATTGTTTCAGCATGTGATTGATGTACGTTCATCTGGAAACTTTACTCCCAAATCAAGGGGTGAACATTGGGCATTGGCAGAGTTTTTCAAGAAATTCCTCGAACTCAATGGCTTACTCGAACCACACCTATGCAACAAATTTGAACTGAAAAAATTGCCTGCTGGTAATGATGATGAAGACTCTGATGGTGGGTCTTCAATGGGAGGTATCGCAGGTCATGGTGGTCCAGTTGTTTGCTAAGTTTTATGTCTATCTAAGTCATCTCTTTCTTCACCGTTTTTTTCTTCTTATTATCGTTCTCTTCCGTTCGCTATGTTCGCTCTATCATCTCTGTGTAATATGTTTTCTTTAATGTATTCCCGTTTCGTATATTTATGTTATTTTTTTTTTCCGCATGTTGTCATAAGCAACTGTAATTTTCCAACTTTGTTAAACTTAATACTACCAAACATTAATTAAAATATTAACCGAATCCGCATGTAGTTTTTAAAACATTGCACATATACTAGCACAAGATTAAAGCAGAAATAAATAGCATAAAATTCATAACGAAATTTAAAATAACATAGATGTTGTTCGAATGTTTGGACGATACTAGAATACAGCTAAAATACATAAATACTCCATCAAATCAAATACCACTACCATCACCACTAGGACCCGCACCATCACTTCCATCATTCAACATGTATTTGTTTTTGGGATCACACGCATCCAAAACAGTATCCAAATAAACATCGAGTGCTCTGTGTTCAATCCTAGCAATTTCACCAAATCTTTCAGATTTACCGAACTCAATAGCATGGTTGAGTATCCCCGTGTAATCCTTAGGTCTAGTAGTATGCCCCGTACAGGGCGCCAATGGACAACGAAATAACATATTTACGTCTTGGACATGAGATGGAAAATGTATTGAAGCCTTGTGGTGCACCTCGAGTAAATCTGAAACAACCTGTCTTCTTCAACTCATCGAGGAAACTTGACTGAGTGGAATGTGGAACATTTTCCTTGCTCTTGCTCTTGCCCATACCCTTACCCTTTCCCTTACCATAATTCATTCTCTGGGATAGATTACTGTATTTAGATGAGAAACAATATGTTATATAAGAATGAAAATATAGCAAACAAACACAAAATGTCATATATATAGAGGGAGATGAATTTGCAACTTTTTAAAATTATAATGTATTATCACATTAATACCTGAGCCAACTGTCCGCATTCGAATGAATCTGAGTTAATGTGTTTTGAGTGACTATTGAAGTGGAACAACTAACTACTTTTTCAGCTAATGGCAACAGGGAGAAGCTTATTCATATAGTACAATCTGATGATTTTTCACAAGATGTTGTTTTACCAGAGTGGATTATTTCTAAAATCAAACAACCTGATGAACCTACTAGCGATGAGAAGGATACTTTAGAAATTCATAATTTAGCTGAAGAGGCATTAATCGCGCTCCTTAAAGTCATATGTATAGTTTATGTGTTTATAATATGTATCCATAGTTTATAGGTGCTCATTTACGGTACTTTATATCCCATCCATCCATCTATCTATCCATCTGCTATGCTCTATCAGAGAACAAAATCTTCAAATTTTTCTTTCACATTTGTTATGTATACTTGACATTTAATGGAAATTTCAGATATATTAGGGCACTCCCACACTTAACAACTGTGGCACTTAACTAGTACAAAACTTCAAACAATATCTTTGTCCCCCATAACACCCAATGCAAAAAAAAAAAACTAATGTTCCAACCACCTTCTACCTCCTGATCTAAAACAAACACTGATTTAGGAACTATACAAACATATCCTGAAGAAAAGCCACATCCATACACAATTGCGCCAAAATATACCACACACATACTGCGATCGTGCCAAAAACAATTCTATCATTCTGATTCTGGCACCATCAATTACGTCTGCTGGAGCTGACTACCGAACCTGCAAAGACATAAGAAAGGGGGAGGGAGACGTTAACGACAAACTACACATGACTATCTTAACCCAAGACCAAGAGGCCTACATCATGCATTCTTAATCCTTCATTATATAAGATATATATATATATATATATATATATATATATATATAACATACCTTGGTTGCATCACAAGTCCTAAAAATCGATCACCATCCAAATCACTTGCTTGCAGTTGATAAGGGAGGTCCTGTCGGTTTGCAACTGGGGCAAAAGGACCCGGTACTGCTCTGAAAGGCGGTATATGGCGGGTTCGCCTTGATGATTGGTACATGTTGCTCCAACATTTTGGTCCAGGTTTTCATACGAAACTACATATACATCATCAATTTCAACATTGGAGTCGTTTCAACCTGGAATGAATTGCAAAGAATTAATAGGGGGAAAATTTATTGAAACTGCTATTTGTACACTTGAAATACAATGGTTTTCGGTTTACCTGTGTTGACTGGCTAACTAAAGGCTGAGACTCTTCTTTCATATCAGTACAATCATCGTCAGGCTCGTTTAATTCACTTCCTTACCACATCAAACCGCTAGGGAGACTTTTCTTTTTCGGAGATTCCTTTTTGTTTACGTTTCAGAAGTAAAATGTCTAACCATCCGTGGCCTTTTATCGCCCTTCTTTACCGGAGACTTTTTCTTTCCCCTTGCTTCTTTAAAATCTCTCAACGACATTGGCGTTCTTGGATCAACAGGCAACGATGTGCTGGAAGGCCACCTCCTTGAGGTTCAGCGTTATTGTGGAGACATATGTTACAAACTCGTTTTGAAAGATCCTTAAGGGTTTTCCACACAATTTGTGTGGCTTCTTCACATTCTGAAGCCCTGGACGCAATTGATACAAATTTGGTACCTAATGGAATGGCAGCGTTAGGACATCCTACGATCTGGTTCCCATCAATTGTCAGCCGATGAAGTTAAGAGCACCGTGATCTCTGCCAACTTTTCTCCATCTCTTAAGTATGTATTGATCCCGGGATATTTTTTTGTTCATGGTGTCAAGCACCTTGAGAGAGTGACAGCATAAGTAGCCACACATTACATACTTCGCGCGCAGTTATATGTCACCGACATAGTGGACTCACAAGCAACCACCTCAAACACATTATGGTCTTCCTTATACACCCAAACCGATACAAGCTACCACCTTCCTTGTCTTCTGGACCTGAAATAGCAGCCCGCCTATTTCTTCGTACTCATTTTGAACGTCTTTCATAAACCGTTAGGGTGTTACTTTGTAGCGTGGATAGCATGGTTGTAACTTCAACCTTTCGGGGAAGTATTTTTGCTGGGAGTTGTACTCCATTACCTGCTCATCCAATCTCTTCTTTCGAACAACACGCCCGAAACGATTAAAGAACTCAATCATGTCTATGTCACTTTTCAGCCACTGTTTAAGGCAGGCATTGATCCCCTCGCTAAGTTGGGTCGAGGTCATACCCAGTGTCAGTACCTCCCTTAAATAAGCATCCGCCCATTTCTCTCTCAGATCATACATTTTTTTAAACCACCCCTCATCCTGAACACCCCATTTTTCTGTGAAAAGCTTCCACACAGCATCAAACTGATCCGGGCTCATAGAAACCTGCATGCAGTCGTTCCAATCCCTAACAATCACATGTTTCAGTAAAATCCCGTAATGTTTTTTTCAAGTTTGTCGTGAGGTGCCATGTGCATAGGCAATATTTTGTTTCGGGCATAACACGAGTCAGCCCAATAGCAATTGCTTGAGCTTGGTCCGTGAATATGGTCTGTGGTTTTTTTTTGGGACATGCAATGCAGAAAAGTCTTGAATATCCATTCAAATGAGTCTCCAGTTTCATCATACGATAGGGCTCCTCCAAATATAACAGTCTTACGGAAGTGATTGAACCCTGCAAATACAGCACAAGGACGATATGCATTGTTTGTTTGTAGGTCGTGTCAAACGCAACCACATCCCCAAAATTATTATAATCCTCAATCATCCTAGCATCAGCCCAAAAGATATTAGTTATCTTCTCATCAATATCCAATAAGTAAGCCGAATAGAACGCAGGGTTCTTAGCCCTCTCCTATTGGAAGTAATCTAAAACCAATGATGCCTCCCCATGTTTCATTGAGCTTTGCCTAACAGTTTGCAGGTGCCTTTTCATGTCATCTTTAATGAAGCCAAGGTTCTCAACGCCACCCACTTCATTACCCATGTACTCGTACACTTCCCGCGTTTTAAGTCCGGACTCGCGTCCTAGCTGTGCAACAACAGCTTGAGCAGGAGTAAAAGTCCTTTGTGACCTCAATTAGTGAAATTGGTTCTCTCCGTGGACGAAGGCGGGTTTTGCCGAACCACGTAAATCTCTTTGTTTCTTTCCTTTTATTTTTGGCTTCATTTATTTTCCCATGCCTCCATCACTTAACTTCGTGAAGTTCCAGTGTTATTCTTTCGTTCTGTTGCGCCACTTTCCCAACAAGTGGCATCAGAGCCCAAGGTTCTTTTTGGGGGCTTTAAAAGGAAGACGAAGTTAACGGCTTTAAAGTTCGAAGGTTTGATGGGACGGGAAGTTTTACTCTTTGGCAAAGAAGGGTAAAGGACATCCTAGTTCAACGTGATCTCGCAAGACCGTTGAGGGGAGCGGATGTGACGTCGGAGAAAATGTCGGACGATGATTGGGAGGACATCGGGGAAAGATGTGTAAGTACAATTCGTCATTGCATTGCTGATAATATATTAATAATATTATGGATGAAGATTCTGCACCAGGATTGTGGGAAAAACTTGAGAAGTTATATCTCGGTAAAAGTTTGACCACAAAGTGACATCTGAAGCGGGAATTTTATCGGCTGAAGATGGAAGAAGGTGGAAATCTCATGGATCACATGAATGTGTTCAATGGACTCATTGATCAACTTGGGAAAGTTGATGAGACATTTAAGGAAGAAAACAAGGCTATGTTGCTTCTTAACTCACTTCCGGATTCGTACGATAGTTTGGTCATGACAAAACTGTATGGTAAAGATACATTGAAAATGGAGGATGTGGAGTCACGCTTATATCCAATGATAAAAGGAAGCAGCCAAATGGTGGAGTTAACCATGGTTCAGTTTTGGTTTCTCGTGGACCGAATCAAAGGGGAAGGACGGACGTCAAGGGATTTGGTGGCGGTAGCAGGTCCACATCTAAGGACGGTGGAAAACGGTGCTACAATTGTAAAGAACAAGGTCACATTAAGAAGAATTGTCCTAATCGGAAAAAGAAGGGCAATAGTGATGATGATGATGGTTCTTCGGCAGTTGTGTTTGATGACGGAGATGTTCTCACAGTCTCCAACATTGACATTTCTTCTCAAAGTGAATGGATATTAGATTCGGGGTCATGTTACCATGTATGCTCTAAGAGGAAATATTTTGATACGTTCCAAGAAAGGAAGACAGGTTTGGTGGTGCTGCCTAATAGGTACTGATGTGCGGTCAAAGGTGTTGGAGCGGTGAAAATCAAAATGTTTGATGGAGTGGTGCGCAGTTTAAGTGGTGTGATTTATGTCCCTAGGTTACGGAAGAATTTCATATCCTTGAGCCAGTTAGACTCCAAGGGCTATGCATGTTCTATAACAGGGGGAGTTCTAAAAGTTACAGGCAACGAAAAGGTCCTACTAAAGGGAGAAGAATGTGGAGGTTTATATCGTCTTGTAGGGAGTATGATGACTAGTACTCAAAGTTCGTTGAAATATTGGAAACGGCGTGCACAAGAAATGAAGGCCTTCAAGCGTGAATCGGTTGCGAGTATAGCAAATTCACAAGTGACATGTTTCCAAGAAGACGGTGGTGAGAAGGTAATTCCTTCTAGTAAAAAGGTTGAATCGAAGTTTCCCTTTGGAGCCGACTGTTAATGTCGACTTGGTTTTTTCAGTTGCACATAGCATTGACGGTGATATAATGAATCAAGTGGAGTGGGACCGTATATCTTGATTCGGAATTATGTGTAGCTGGTACAAGGAAAATGCCAATGGTTCGTTAGTGGTTAAGTACTAACGGGGTGGATCTCTATGGCTCTCCATAATGGTTTTTTGCTTCTCATGTGCTCGCAAGGGGAGATTGTTGGAAATGCTCTTCACATTGATAACAAAGTGGGATGGACTTGCATTGATTTTATCAATACATGCACTAAGGATAATGAGTACATTTATTCTTGGTGGTACATGTATGGAGAGGATAAATGTATGTGTGGATAAGCATGTACATTTATTATTTAATCTAGTCTCTTGGGATATGTGAATGGTCAATTCTCAAGTATAAAAAGGGAGAATGGGTCATTGTTGAAAGCATGAAGAAAAGCACAAATAAGAGAGAAGTCTAGATTGTGGGTAAATGCAAGGTAGTCCATTCAAAGGGGAGATAGTGATAGAGGAGTGAGAGGTATTATTTCACTAGGATATATTGAGAATGGGGTGTACAAATAATTCGTGTTGGGGATAAACACGAGTGTTATATTTGTACGGTGTAATTTCTCTCAATTAGTGAAATTGGTTCTCTCCGTGGACGAAGGCGGGTTTTGCCGAACCACGTAAATCTATTTTTTTCTTTCCTTGTTAGTTTTGGCTTCATTTATTTTCCCGTTCCGCTATCACTTAACTTCGTGAAGTTCCAGTGTTATTCTTTCGTTCCGCTGCGCCACTTTCCCAACAAGTGGCATCAGAGCCCAAGGTTCTTTTTGAGGGGTTTAAATGGAAGACGAAGTTAACGGCTTTAAAGTTCGAAGGTTTGATGGGACGGGAAGTTTTACTCTTTGGCAAAGAAGGGTAAAGGACATCCTAGTTCAACATGGTATCGCAAGAGCGTTGAGGGGAGCGGATGGGAAGTCGGAGAAAATGTCGGACGACGATTGGGAGGACATCGGGAAAGATGTGTAAGTACAATTCGTCATTGCATTGCTGATAATATTATTAATAATATTATGGATGAAGATTCTGCACCAGGATTGTGGAAAAACTTGAGAAGTTATATCTCGGTAAAAGTTTGACCACAAAGTTAAATCTGAAGCGGGAATTGTATCGGCTGAAGATGGAAGAAGGCGTAAATCTCATGGATCACATGAATGTGTTCAATGGACTCATGGATCAACTTGGGAAAGTTAAGACATTTAAGGAAGAAAACAAGGCTATGTTGCTTCTTAACTTACTTCCGGATTCGTACGATAGTTTGGTCACGATAATACTGTATGGTAAAGATACATTGAAAATGGAGGATGTGGAGTCAACGCTTATATCCAATGATAAGAGGAAGATGCCAAATGGTGGAGATAACCAAGGTTCAGTTTTGGTTTCTCGTGGAGCGAATCAAAGGGGAAGGACGGATGTCAAGGGATTTGGTGCCGGTAGCAGGTCCACATCCAAGGACGGTGGAAAATGGTGCTACAATTGTAAAGAAAAAGGTCACATTAAGAAGAATTGTCCTAATCGGAAAAAGAAGGGCAATAGTGATGATGATGGTTCTTCGGCAGTTGTGTTTGATGATGGAGATGTTCTCACAGTCTCCAACATTGACATTTCTTCTCAAAGTGAATGGAGATTAGATTTGGGGTCATGTTACCATGTATGCTCTAAGAGGAAATATTTTGATACGTTCCAATAAAGGAAGACAGGTTCGGTGGTGCTGCCTAATGGGTACCGATGTGCGGTCAAAGGTGTTGGAGCGGTGAAAATCAAAATTTTTGATGGAGTGGTACGCAGTTTAAATGGTGTGATTTATTTCCCAAGGTTGCGGAAGAATTTTTAATATCCTTGAGCCAGTTAGACTCCAAGGGCTATGCATGTTCTATTGCAGGGGGAGTTCTAAACGTTACAGGCAACGAAAAGGTCCTACTATAGGAGAAGAATGTGGAAGTTTATATCGTCTTGTAGGGAGTACGATGACTAGTACTCAAACTTCGATGAAATGTTGGAAACGGCGTGCACAAGAAATGAAGGCCTTCAAATGTGAATCGGTTGCGAGTATAGCAAATTCACAAGTGACATGTTTCCAAGAAGACGGTGGTGAGAAGGTAAATCCTGCTAGTAAAAAGGTTGAATCGAATTTTCCCTTTAGAGCCGAATGTTAATGTCGACTTGGTTTTTCACTTGCACATAGCATTGGCGGTGATATAATGAATCAAGTGGAGTGTCGCGCCCCGACCCGTGGTCCTACTTGGCCCCACGTTCGGGACACGTGCGGAATACGTTATAAAACATTTTAGGAAAATTTTTCGAAATGTCCTTTCATAAAAGTTTCATATAACCAAACACATTTACTTGAAACTTGATTTCATTTCACACAAACAAACTTTCACAATCCAAAGTACTTAGCCATAAGGCTTACACACTTTACTTACAAATTTACAAATCACCAACATGTTCCTAAAATAGGTGATACAAAGATGAAATCACGGGTACACTACCCAAAAGGTTATACATTTACATAATGTAGCCTTTACATAACACATGTCTCAAAATGTCTTACCCAAAATCACCACCTCGACGTCCTCCCTTGTGAAGTGACCTATCCCCTGGGCTCTCCTTTATCTAAGGAAAACAACATTGAAAGGAACGGGGTGAGAATAAATCTCAGTAAGCTACTAAAATGCAACTACGTTACATGCTGCAATGATACTCATAATTGAACAATGTCAATACACATCCATTTAGCACATAACATGAGAGGCAAAGCCACTCCATTATACCACACATAAGGAGGAAATAAACACTCATTCGTGGATACTGAGCCAAGGTTCTCGAATCAAACATATAACCATCAGAGAGGTATCAACTAAGCAGCACCAAAGGGCTGAAACCGGTTCATGAACCAAACAACAACAACAACAACAAAAACGGGGGAAAATGACACAAAGTCATAACCCAAACGGTGACTAAACTCACACAAAGGAGAGCTATCCCAAACCCAATCCGTGGCCCAAGGAAGGGGGTTAAAATGGGAAACCAATGGTAGAAGCCTTACAATGAACTTGGCTCGTGTGCCATTATAATCCCTACCACTGCCCGACACCACAACAAGTACCAGCTGGACTTTAAACACGAGCATAGTAATGAATACTTTCTTAAACAACAATCGGGGCATGATTCCAAAGTAGGGAACCACACAAAACTCATCACAAAGATGCACCAATCCAAAACACATCAAAAGATGTTCAACAATATCCAATTACCATTTAGTCAAATTCCATAACACATATGTTCACAAAGGAACCGTTTCCAATAATAGAGTGTTCCACAACAACCCTCTAGGTACTCTAGGATATCACCTAAGACCTAGACCAAGATTGAACTCTAAATCACTTGGATTGGAACAACTCAACTTTTCAGCACTCATGGGCGGTCGCCCACACCAGACTGTGCGGCCGCCCAAAATACTCTGTTCCAAGAACAAACCTTTCAGATAGATGTGCGGTTGCCGGCCCTATTCTAGGCGGCCGCCCAACCTACCCGCCAGGCCCAAAACTTGATAATTTTACTCCCTTCATTCCACCGTCCCAAAAGTACTAACACTCTTATACCTGAAGCATACACTCTACTCATATAAGTGCAAAGAGCACCCAGGAACACACTTGAACTAAACCAAACACTTCTTACTACAAATCTCATATTACTTCCTTTGTCCCAAAATTACAAGTATCACAAATAAATCATTTTCACAATAATTTCACCACATATAACATATACAACATATATATGACCATTTTAACATTTAAGGGGAATTAGTAACTTACCTATTTCGGGAAAAAGTATCGCAGAAATATGTTTTGTTCGGGTTGAAATGACCTATTCAACGCCCTGATCATTTTTATATAATTAGATTTTAAAACGGATAAGTAATTTAAAAGATATAAAATCAAATGAAATGAACTTACCTTTTCTCTTAACCCTAGGAAAGAAACGTAGAAATGTTGCTGAGAATAATGAGCACAGAGGGAGAGGGAGAAGTGATAAGTTATAAATGATTTTTACCCCATTCTTATACTTTGGTCACTCAACTTCCATTTTCAACACTTAGACCCCTGAACTTATATTTCCACAAAGGACCCTAAAGTTTAAACTTAATCATTTAACTCCCTTAACCATTATTACTACTAACCAATAAATAACACAATTAATTAAACAATATGTGCAAGTCATAAAATATGATGCAACACATAAAATGCACACATAAGTTTAAATTAAAATCCCCAAAAATATAAAATAAATAGGGATGGGTTTTGGGGTCGTTACAATCACTCCCCCTTAAAGAAAATTCGTCCCGAATTTTAGAGTTACTTACCAAAAGTGTCAAATAACCAAGGATATTTTCTCTCCATTTCCTCTCGAAGCTCCTAAGTTGATTCTTCCACATTATGGTTCCTCCACAGAACTCTAACAAGAGGAATACTCTTAGTTCCCAATTCTTGAACTTTAGAATCAATGACCTGAACTGGATGCTCCTCATAGGACATACTAGGTTCAATATCCTCAGGTATCTCAGATAACACATGAGATGGATCATACACATACTTTCGAAGCATCGAAACATGAAACACATTATGAATCTTGTCAAGAGAAGGAGGTAATGCAAGACGATAAGCTCGATCTCCAACTCTTTCCAAAATCTCAAAAGGCCCTACGAACCTTGGTGCTAACTTACCTTTCTTCCCATATCTTTTAATTCCCACCTTTGGAGAAACTTTCAAAAACACAAAGTCACCCTTTTCAAACTCAAGGTCTCGCCTCCGGTGATCAGCATAACTCTTTTGTCGACTCTGGGCAGTAGTCAATCAATCCCGAATAAGCTTAACATTTTCAACTGAATCATTAACCATATCAACACCCCAAATCTTTGCTTCCCCAACTTCATCCCAACAAATAGGCGAACGACATTTTCTTCCATATAATGCTTCATAAGTAGCCATCTCAATACTCGACTGAAAACTGTTATTATAAGCAAATTCCACGAGAGGCAAATGAATATCCCAAGAATCTGCAAAATCAACTGAACAAGATCTCAACATATCCTCAAGAATCTGAATGGTCCTTTCTGACTGGCCATCTGTTTGAGGATGAAAAGCAGTACTAAACCTCAATTCTGAACCCAAAGCCTTCTGGAATGCTTCCCAAAACCGAGAAGTGAATCTAGGATCACGATCAGAAACAATGCTAACTGGAACTCCATGCAACTTCACTATCTCATTAATATACAACGTAGCAAGCCTTTCCATCGAATAACAAATCTCAATAGGTAGGAAGTGAGAAGACTTTGTCAATCTGTCTACGATCACCCAAACTGCATCATGCCTTCTCCTAGTACGAGGTAACCCTGACACGAAATCCATAGTAACATGTTCCTATATCCATTCCGGTATCTCTAAAGGTTGAAGCAAACCTGTGGGTCTTTAATGTTCAGCTTTCACTTGTTGACAAGTCAAACACTTCGACACATAATCCGCTATCTCCCGCTTCAGGTTATTCCACAAAAAATGTTGCTTCAAATATTGATACATTTTGGTACTCCCGGGATGAATAGTATACCTCGACTTATGGCCTTCCTCGAGAACTTGAAGTTTAATTCCATCAACATTAGGCACACACAATCTACATCTGAAAGTCAATACTCCTTCAGAACTGAGAGAAAAGTCTTCAAATCTGCCATCTTTGATTTTACCCATTATCTTCACTAACTCGGGGTCATCTTTCTGAGCATCTTTGAGTTGTTGAATTAAGGTTGGCAATACTCTGATATTCGCAAATACAGCTCCATGCCTCGACTTATAAGGACACCAATCTCGAGCATCTTCTAACATCTTCCATTCCCGTACCATCAATGAAGCTACATAAGACTTCCTACTAATAGCATCAGCTACCACATTCGTCTTGCCCGGATGATAAGAAATGGTGCAATCATAATCCTTCAACAGCTCCATCCATCTACGCTGTCTATTATTCAACTCTTTCTGGGAGAAAAGATACTTCAAACTCTGATGATCTGTGAAAATCACAAACTTTACTCCATATAGATAATGCTTCCATTTGTGTAACGCAAAAACAATCGCAGCTAGCTCCATCTCATGGGTTGGATAATTCTGCTCACTAGGAGTTAACTCCTTGAAGCATAGGCAATTACCTTCCCACTTTGCATCAGAACACACCCCAAGCCTTCTTTTGAAGCATCACTATAAATTACCAAGTCATCATTCCCATTAGGCAGTGCAAGAATAGGAGCGGTGGTCAACCTTTTCTTTAACTCTTCAAAACTAACTTGACATTTGTCATCCCACACATATGGCACATTATTTCGAGTCAACTGAGTTAATGGTGTAGCAATCTTAGAAAACCCTTTAATGAATCTTCTGTAGTACCCAGCTAACCCCAAGAAACTTCGAATTTCAGTGACTGATTCTGGCCTTTTCCAATTCACAATGGCTTCTATTTTTGAAGGATCCACAGATATGCCTCTATTAGAAACCACATGTCCCAGAAAAGAAACTTCATCGAGACAAAAAGCACACTTACTGAATTTTGCAAACAACTGCTTCTCCCGAAGAATAGATAGAACCATTCGCAAGTGTTGCTCATGTTCTTCCCGAGACTTAGAATAAACCAGGATGTCATCAATAAACACAACCACAAAAGAATCAAGATAAGGCTTGAAAACCCGATTCATCATATCCATAAAAATAGCTGGAGAATTTGTTAACCCGAAAGGCATGACAAGAAACTCATAATGACCATACCTACTATGGAAAGCAGTCGTAGGAATGTCTTTTGAGTGAATCTTCAACTGATGATACCCACTACTCAAGTCAAGCTTTGAAAAGACAACTGACCCTTGGAGTTGATCAAATAAATCATCAATGTGAGGCAAAGGATATTTGTTCTTTACAGTCACCTGATTCAGTTTTCTATAGTCGATGCATAGTCTCAAGGACCCATCTTTCTTCTTTACAAACAACGCAGGAGCTCCCCACAGTGATACACTGGGTCGAATGAAACCCCTATCAAGCAACTCTTGCAATTGAACTTTCAACTCCTTTAATTCTGCTGGAGCCATTCTATAAGGTGACTCAGATATCGAGGTAGTACCTGGAAGTAAGTCAATACAAAATTCAATCTCCCTATCAGGAGGCATAGAATACTCAGTAGAGAACACATCAGGAAACTCTTTCACAATATGAACATCCTCTACTTCAGGCAACTTTTTAGTAGTATCCAGAACACTGGCCAAATACCCTGTACAACCACGATGCAACAACTTTCTAGCTTCCATATAAGAAATAATACGCATTCCCTTACTCATAGGAGCAGCCTCAAAAGTAAATCCAGGCATATCAGGAATAGAAAATGTAACCACCTTTTTATAACAATCAACTGAAGCATGTTATTTACTCAACCAATCAATTCCCAAGATAATATCAAAATCTTGTAATGGCAAAACAACTAAATAAGCAAATAAAACATGCTCCCAAATATGCACATCACAGCCACGTAACACCTTATTAGTCACCAAACACTCCCCTATAGGAGTAGACACCTCTAACACATAAGGTAAAGATTCAAAGGAAACATGCAATCGAGAAGCACAGACACATAAGAATGCGAAGAGCCAGGGTCTATAAGTGCACGTGCCCTCAAACTAGACACATAAATTATACCTCCTATCACATTAGAAGAATCTGAAGCCTGCTGTTGGTTGACAGCAAAAATACGACCCTGCACCTTAGGCTTCCCTGAGGCATCCCTATTCTGACCCTAAGATGATCCTGCTCCACTCCCATATGGTACAATCCTTGCTCGTGGACAATCCCTCTGAAAATGGCCAAGATGACCACAATTCAAACACTTTCCCTGCTTCTTCCAACATCGCTCTTCAGAGTGCCCTTCCTTCTGACAGTAATTACATATTCTTCTACCTTGATTTCCTGGGGTGTTACCTTAATTTCTAATAATTGGTTGCCCCTGCGGTTGCCCTCTAAATTGCGATGGTGTTCCCTGACCTCCTCAATTATCACCATGCTGTGGTTGAGGTCTTCCTTACCTTCCTGTACCTGCCAATTCAATTTTCCTCTTATGCTTTTCTATATCATGCTCCACCTGATATGCTCTATCAATAGCATCTTGAAAATCTTGCAACTTGTATGATACTAGTTGACTTCGGATCACAGTTCTCAATCCATTTACAAATCACATAGCTTTCCTCTTCTCAGTTGCCACTAAGTGAGTACAGTACCTGGATAACTCCGTGAATTTAGATGTATACTGAGCCACAGACATAGTATTCTGCTCCAAGTTAAGAAACTCCATTTCCTTTTTGTCTTGATCTACCCGGGAATGAAATGTTCCTTGAACTTCTTCAGAAAATTCTCCCAAGTATAGGGTACATGATTCTCATCCCAATTTGTTTTCAAAGCTCTCCACCAGTGCTCAGCAGCTCCAATCAGTTTATAAGTAGCAAACCTGACTTGTTCTTCATCTGAACATCTGAGAACATCAAATATTTTCTCCATCGATTCAATCCACCTCTCGACCTTTGTTACTTCTGGTTCTCCTTCATCACCCATTGGTTTTATCTTTAGGAACTGTTCTAACCCATATCTCGGAGGTGCTTGTTCTCCTCCTTGCCTTTGATCATTAAGACTTTTCATAGCCGCCTCAAACATTCCTTGAAACATGATTCGGGCCTCTTCTCTGGCATCCCCTTGCCTTGAAGAACCAGCCTGATCTCCTTCAGTCTCAACCATTTTCTATAAATACCTGCATAAGACACTCAACGTTACTCACTCTATACAAAACTACCCTCCTAGGTCACTTAGTCATTCTAGACCATCTACAACCTAGCTCTGATACCAACTGTCGCGCCCCGACCCGTGGTCCTACTTGGCCCCACGTTCAGGACACGCGCGGAAGACGTTATAAAACATTTTATTAAAATTTTTCGAAATGTCCTTTCATAAAAGTTTCATATAACCAAACACATTTACTTGAAACTTGATTTCGTTTCACGCAAACAAACTTCCATAATCCAAACTACTTAGCCATAAGGCTTACACACTTTACTTACAAATTTACAAATCACCAACATGTTCCAAAATAGGTGATACAAAGATGAAGTCACGGGTACACTACCCAAAAATTTATACATTTACATAATGTAGCCTTTACATAACACATGTCCCAAAATGTCTTACCCAAAATCACCACCTCGACGTCCTCCCTTGTGAAGTGACCTATCCCCTGGGCTCTCCTTTATCTAAGGAAAACAACATTGAAAGGAACAGGGTGAGAATAAATCTCAGTAACCTACTAAAATGCAACTACGTTACATGCTGAAATGATACTCATGATTGAACAATGTCAATAAACATCCATTTAGCACATAACATGAGAGATAAAGCCACTCCATTATACCACACATAAGGCGAAAATAAACACTCATTTGTGGATACTGAGCCAAGGTTCTCGAATCAAACATATAACCATCAGAGAGGTATCAACTGAGCAGCATCAAAGGGCTGAAACCGCTTCATGAACCAAACAACAACAACAACAACAACAACAACAACAACAACAATGGGGGAAAATGACACAAAGTCATAACCCAAACGGTGACTAAACTCACACAAAGGAGAGCTAGCCCAAACCCAATCCGTGGCCCAAGGAAGGGGGTTAAAAATGGGAAACCAATGGTAGAAGCCTTACAATGAACTTGGCTCGTGTGCCATTATAATCCCTACCACTGCCCGACACCACAACAAGTACCACCTGGACGTTAAACACGAGCATAGTAATGAATACTTGCTTAAAAAACAATCGGGGCATGATTCCAAAGTAGGGAACCACACAAAACTCATCACAAAGATGCACCAATCCAAAACACATCAAAAGATGTTCAACAATATCCAATTACCATTTAGTCAAATTCCACAACACATATGTTCACAAAGGAACCGTTTCCAATAATAGAGTGTTCCACAACAACCCTCTAGGTACTCTAGGATATCACCTAAGACCTAGACCAAGATTGAACTCTAAATCACTTGGATTGGAACAACTCAACTTGTCAGCACTCATGGGCGGTCGCCCACACCAGACTGTGCGGCTGCCCAAAATACTCTGTTCCAAGAACAAAACCTTTCAGATAGATGTGCGGTCTCCGGCCCCATTCTGGGCGGCCGCCCAACTTACTCGCTAGGCCCAAAACTTGATAATTATACTCCCTTCATTGCACCGTCCCAAAAGTACTAACACTCTTATACTTGAAGCATACACTCTACTCATATAAGTGCAAAGAGCACCCAGGAACACACTTGAACTAAACCAAACACTTTTTACTACAAATCTCATATTACTCCCTTTGTCCCAAAATTACAAGTATCACAAATAAATCATTTTCACAATAATTTCACCACATATAACATATACAACATATATATGACCATTTTAACATTTAAGGGAAATTGGTAACTTACCTATTTCGGGAAAAAGTATCGCAGAAATATGTTTTGTTCGGGTAGAAATGACCTATTCAACGCCCTGATCATTTTTATATAATTAGATTTTAAAATAGATAAGTAATTTAAAAGATATAAAATCAAATGAAATGAACTTACCTTTTCTCCCAACCCTAGGAAAGAAACGTAGAAATGTTGCTGGGAATAATGAGCACAGAGGGAGAGGAGAAGTGATTAGTTACAAAAGTTTTTTACCCCATTCTTATACTTTGGTCACTCAACTTCCATTTTCAACACTTAGACCCCTGAGCTTATATTTCTACAAAGGACCCTAAAGTTTTAACTTAATCACTTAACTCCCTTAACCATTATTACTACTAACCAAATAATTAACACAATTAATCAAACAATATGTTCAAGTCATAAAATATGATGCAACATATAAAATGCACACATAAGCTCAAATTAAAATCCCCAAAAATATAAAATAAATAGGGACGGGTTTTGGGGTCGTAACATGGAGTGGGACCGTATATCTTGATTCGGAATTATGTGTAGCTGGTACTGTAGACACCCCGCCTTGGACCTCTCATGTCCCGATTGCATACACATTCTTTGTCTTCCTCTTTTCTGTTAAGTTTTGTTACTTTTCGTTAACTTTCGTTACTTTCCGTTAAGTTCCTCACTTAATCCGTTAGTCTTGGATTTGACTAAGTGGCAAAGTCAACCTTGAGTCTTTGTTTCATTTATTTTCGTTGACTTTCGTGATGTTCGTTAAGTTTTTGGACTAATTCCGTTAGTTTTGGGGCTTTACTGCATAACGGGGTTAACATTTGGGCTAAAATATGAATTTCCTGAAGCTGGGATGCGAACGCCTTTGCCCTCCTTTTTGGGAGGCGTGCTCCTCCCATAGGGGGGTGGGAAGCGCGCGCTTCCCGCTTCCAGAATCTCTGATTTGGCCAAATTTCCCTCATTTTCTGATTTGTAACCCCCAAGGCCATTATGCCTTGGCTTGATCTGGGGAAGGGCCATCTTTGTGACCAAAAACACTTCCCTAACACCTATAAATACCTCTTCATTCCACCATGGAATGAGAGGAAGAATTCTTGAGTCAAAAACACTCTAAACACACAAAAGTCCATTTTCAAAGGTAGTCATTATACACAAAGTTTGGTCCTTCCTCTTGCAAGCACAAGGTACAATGTCCATCTTCTTCCTCTAAATTCTTGTTTTATCTTATATTCTCTCTTTATCACTTCTTAAACAAAAAACCTTTTAAATTACTTTCTTCATCTCTAATGTGTATGCAATCTCCATAAAAAGGGATACAACCAAAAGACCACTTCACTATTGAAGTTTGGTCAAGGTTACATCCCAACATTTTAATTTCATTTTAATTTACATTCTCATTTCTCAATGTAATTATCTAGCAATAATTCGACATGTAATCTTTAGCATAAATCAATAAATAAACAATTCTCTTTTATTTTTCCTCTATAAATTTCCCCTTTCTTTTCATTATAATTGTTAGCACATTTCTCTTATCATTAAATTGAAGGACATTTAGCATTAGAACACCAAAAGTAGCAAGACCCGTGTAAGCGGTGAGGAGTGGGTGTTTAAGTACTTCCCACTCCGTCACCTAACTCCCGAACCCTTCTCTTCCCGAATCTCTGGTTTTCATACATAAAAATTAGCTTTTCTTAGGTTTTCTCGCGTTCCTCTAAAACGTGGGTGGCGACTCTTAAAATCAAGTAGACATCCTAGGTAATTCACGCGCTCTAGCCAAGCCGTGGTTTCCCGGGGTATCTACAGTGGCGACTCTGCTGGGGATGTAGAGGGTTAAACTTGCATTTTCTGGTTTTGGTGTTCTTATATCTGTTTTTTGGGCATTCTGGTAAAAAGGGTAGGAAGCACGCGCCTCTGGCCTTCTTGGCCTAAAGCGCGCACGTCCGACCGTAATTACCAGAATCGCCTGCCTCCCATCTTGTCCTTCAATTCCATGTTTTTGTGCTAACGTTTACTGCAGGGGAAAAAGTTCTATAATTTAGGGTCAAGGCAATCCCTTGAATCCGCTGATTTGCAGGTACTGCCCAGAAGCGGGCGCCTCCACTTCTCACAGTCTAACGCGCGCGCCTCCCGAGTAGGCATCTGAATGCGTGCGCTTCTGGGCATTTATCAGAAACAAAAACAGTGAACAGAATGGGCAGTTTTGACAGTGTGTGGGCACCGGGCCTGCATACACCCCTTTTACTTTTGTTTATTCATTTTTATCGGTCACACGGGTGATTCGAAAGTTGTAAATTACGTGCTTATTTGTGTTTTTTATTTCCTTTGAAAAAAAAAATATTTTGTCACTTGTTAGACCTCACACTACGCGCACATTCTTATCAACTGCTCACTATCGAGTCGCACAAGTCCAACCCCAAACCCGTCGAGGCCCGTCCTAGGAAGTTTCAAGCTCCACTCGACCTTGACTCTTCCGAAGCGGTAAACCTCAGCCCGTGGCGTAGTTCATGACTACATGCCGGGGGTGACCTTTAAGCCTCTCTTTAGCCGAGCACAAACCACACAATTCTAGTTAGGGTCTAACACTCCGTGACTCAAGTCAGTTTCCATGTGCCGAGATTTCCCTAAACTAATGTCTTCAAATCATACATGGCACTCGTTGTTATGGACGAAATAAAACTCCATCCCCAAGTGGTCATAATGGACGCAAATAAAAAATCTGTCCCCGCATGTATGATTTACTACATTAATTTAGTTTAATCCCGACACATGTAGGATTCACAAGCGTGGTGGAATCCGATGAGTATATGGGACCGCGAGAAGGTCTATATACTAGTGTGACGATTCCATTATTTTTCTAGAAACCCCAAAAAGGACCACGTCCTTCCGACTTTTGTAAATAAAAAAAAGAGTCATTTTTCTTATGTGGTTGAGTCTTTTTTCCTTTGTTTGTGGGTTAATTATTTTACTCAAAATATGTTTGTGGGGCCACCCTAAGATCGACCGTGTTCTCTCAATAGGTCCAATGGCTTCCAACGGCAACAACAACAAGGGTGAGAATACTTCCGTGTCCAACGAAAGGCTCTTCAACATAATAAGAGCCATGGGGGAGGATAGACTTGTCGAGGATGCCTGCCGCAAGGATGATTTATGGCAAGCCCGTCTTGATCTCGAGAGGAGAATTCATAAGGAAGAAGTGTCCGAACTTACGGCCCGTTTACGGGAGTTCACCGACAACAAGGCAAAGGTCAACGATAAGGCATGTTCAAGTGGCTCGCCTCTCAAAAGTCACAAAGGTTCTACCAACGATTGTATCTACACTCCCCTCCAAGGTATGACCGGCACCAAGGCCTATGAAGATCTCAAAGCAAAGGGACAAATTTCTCCTCTCCAAGGGTACAAGCAACCACAACCATTGCGTCGCAACCATGCCCACCACAAGTGGTGTGACTATCACCTATACAGCGGTCACCTCACCGAGGATTGCTTCTCCATCCGCAACATCATCCAAGACTTGATTGACAATGGTGAATTTACCGTGGGTGAAGAACAACAGTTAGAGAATGGAAACATGCAAGAACTCATCAAGGAAGAGGCTCAGATTTGAAATGAGGTTTCAACAAGAGATCATGCCGCAAGGAAGGCTACAACGACAATGGGGACTACAACAGCAATCTCCGTTTCTCTTTCTCTACCTAGTAGTAGGAATAAAAAAAAAAAAAAAAAAGAGTCGAAAATCCTCTTAAGTGTGCATCAATGTTTTCTCTCGTCCTATGTTAAATGTCCGAGTCCATTGAGTCATCAAATAAAAGCCGTTCTTGTCCTCATACACTCTTCCAAGTTGTTCAATTAATTCTTGGCAAAATGATGAAAAAATGTCTAAACAAGTTTTGGAATGAAGGCCATCGCTTGAACGCATAGGGGCTAAACATCAACGACGACATCAACAACGAAGACATCAACAACGACGAAATCAAGACAAAGAAAGGTGGAGAAACGATCATGAAGCAAAGTTTTCAAAAGGGGATTAAAAAAAATAATAATAAATAATGGGCTCGCTAGGTTGAAATCCTTAAATCAACCTAGGTAAAAGTTAGAGCACAAAAAAAAAAAAAAATCCCCCTCAATCAAAGAAGTACAAGATCAACATCATTCCACCGATAAAGGACGAAGCAACAACCATCTCAACGAATGGAGCATCTACAAGAACTACGGTGACCTGAGCCTCTTCACTGGAGGAACGTAGGCAACCTTCGGGTCCGGTCTCATGCAAGAAAGAATATATGTTTAGCCCTAGCGCGTTATGGTGATCGACCTTCATCTCGAACTTGTCAAGACGTCTTTGTACGATTCATTTGCCAATGAATTAATCACCTCAAGATTGAACTTCTTTCCTAGATTTGGAATCACTTTCCGTTCCTTATCGAGTCTAGGGCTTCTATTCTTTCTGCATACTCCCAATTTCTTGCAATCAAATTGGGGCTTTCCTTCTCTTCTCTCTTAATGACTTACTTGCCTTCGTGAGTCATTCAAAAAATATACATACATGAAGTCAATACTAGGGACACTTCTCTAGTCGAGTCAATATCACTCATCTTTAGTGACAAGAGGTCTTCACCGTAAAATCACATGTCTTATCTCCTCAGCCAGAGTCAATGCACACCTCCTCATTAATTGAGTCAAAAAAAAAATGAAGGCGCAAAAGAGATGCCCGCTAGATTGAAAACCCGAAAGGGCGGTCTAGGCAAAAAACAGGGTGCGTCATAAAAAAAATATGAGAGAGTGAGAGAGAGAAGGGAAAGAGAAATGGAGATCCCCGGCCTCTAAAGAAGACAACTACACGAGCTCTACATTGGATCTCCTCAGCAAGTCAATTCCCCACCGAGTCAGCTTTGCAAAAGGCTCGACAAGATATGGCACCATCAAAGGTTGTCTTGGGTTATCGACATCATTCTCCAGCAGTGTGTATTTTTGGGTTCATGAAAAGAAGGCCCGTGGTAACCAAGACCCATCTAAGAACGAGCCCATCATAAAAGGGCACGAGGTTGCACAAATAATCCTTAGCTAGTCAATTGGCTTGGGCAGCAAATAGCAACAACATGTTTCTCAATTTTCAAAGCTTCTGCAAGTATGTGCTTCTAAAGTACGTCGAAAGGCTCCCGAGAAATGGAGTAGATCTTGCCATGTCTTCTCATGTTTGTTCCCTCGCACGAGGATAAGTCACTCTTGCTTTGCTCAATAAATAGTGAAGCCCTAAGGGCTATGTGACTCAAGAACAAGGGCTTCTTTTGCTTCATTTGACAATCAATAAGCCCTAGGGGATATGCTCGAGTAAGATGTGTTAGACTATCCTCAAAGTCTCTAAAAAGGGATGACAAAAATCCCTCTTGTCATGTGTGCCCGTGCTCATTCCCCCAATCAAGGATGGACCTTTCTCGCAATCAATGATGGCACTCTAGAGGCTACAGTCAAGTCTTAAAGGCTCCCTCAGCAAGAAGCAATTCACTTCAATGTCCCCAGCAACATTTGAAGCTTCATACCGGAAGGTCTCAAGAGGCTTCGCAATCTATATATATTTTGGGCCACGGCTCTACAGTAATTCAAGCAAAGGGCAATATTGGGGCCTCGTAATTAACAAGCTTTTGGGTAGTGGTACCCGAGCAATGCAATTTGGGAGTAGTCTTATGGCTCCATGAAAGGGATCAAACTTCAATGGTCCCTCAACACTTCCAGTCAAAAGGCCTCTTGGTTTTAAATGAAGGCTCCGATGATATGAATGAATTTGATGATTCTTGTTAGAACTCACAGCGAGATTCTGAAGGAAGTCTTAGAGAAAATGAAAAGGATTCAATATGCTAGACTCACCCGGCTGAGTTATAGCGGGCAATGCCAATATGTTAACTCTATAAGCAGAGTTACGGCCAATCCCAATGTTTCTGCAATACAGCACCCCCGTCTCCAAGATCAAAAGCACAGGCTACATCCGAAGATCCACCGTCGGTTCAACTCAAGAAGACTCGAGCAAACATACCATTCGAGACTTTATCACACCAAGACCTTATCATCTGCAACAACATCACCATCTCCCACGAGACGTCTCCCGAAGACCGTACTACACTTCCAACATGGGCCTTTCGCCATTTGGGTATCAACCACAAAAAGGTCCATCCACCTCCAAGTAAGAGAAAGAGGAAGATCACTTTCATGAGTTCTACCCAATGGTGCATCTGCTCTCAATACAATGCCAAGATAAGTTGGAGCTTCACACCGAAAGGTCTCCACATCCCGCCATCTATAAACTTGATAAGCCCATGACATTTGGGGCTTAGCAATCTCTCAAAGCTTGGTATCAATGATCTTCTCTTGGGGCTTTCCCACGTCGACAACAAAAGACAGTTTATTTGAATGGGCTAAGAGTTGATTCATCTTGGGTCTTCATAAGCCACTCAAAGTTCAGAATTCGAGGGGCTTTACAGTTAGCAACCCATTGGCATCTCGGCATCAATAGTCCTTTTGAATCCCCATAAACGACAAATCTCTTGGGGCTAGACATCAATTTTCGTTGGACACCGTGGCGACAACATTCAAGCGAGGCAATCCGGACTTCGATCGAACATGACTTGATCTTGGGTTGGCTTTACAAACACACAATGGTTAAAATGGTTCACCCACGAACTAAAAAAAAAAAAAAAACTTTTTCTCACGTGTGTGCATATTCTTTCCCTTCTAATCTTAAAAAAAAAAAAAAAATAATAAAAAAAATATTTTTCTTTTTCTCCTTCTATGTGCAAAAGTATGTGCTTTACTTTGCTTTGCTCCTAGCTTCTTCCCCAACATTCTCCATCATCCTTGAACTACGCTGGTCTGATTCCTTTCAAGGGATACGTAGGCAGCCTTTTGGCACGACCAACCCATCATCCGGAATACTGCCCCACCGACACTCCATCAAAAAACGAATTCATCATCATCAACATCATCATTCTCCATCCAAAGCATGGACATTCTTCATCAAAAGCATCAGCATCCCTCAGCAATCCATCCCTAATCAAGCGGCAATGGTAAGTGAAGGTATGAACATCATTCATCTCAAGCAATCTCTGCTTTCAAAAATCACTTCACACACAGAATCACTTTACTTCTCTCTCATATAAAGTGCTTTCAAAATCACATTGCACCACGAGCACAATTTCTCTCTTCATTTCACACTTCATGCATTCTCTTGCACAAACACATATACCTGCCAAGCACACACATAGCAGGTACCACCACAAGGTCAATAGCATCTACAACTCAAGGCACTTCATCCCCAGCAGAAAGTGATCCGCCGTCAACTACGCCTGCATCCCACAGAGTCAAACAATTACAGTTCAATGATAACAACTCGGTCCATGGTGAGCCGCAAAATCACCACCTTTCCATTAAGCAACACAACAATATCACATATAGGCAGATGGAGCTTCGGTTCCTGCCATCCGCAAACGGATCCCGCATCCGCAAACGGATCCCGCATCAGCAAACGGATCCCGCATCCACAAACGGATCCCGCATCAGTAAACGGATCCCGCATTAGCAAACGGATCCTGCATCAGCAAACGGATCCCGCATCAGCAAACGGATCCCGCTTTAACAAACGGATCCCGCATCAGCAAACGGATCCCGTATCGGCAAACGGATCCCGCATCAGCAAACGGATCCCGCTTCAACAAACGGATCTTGCACCAGCAAACGGATCCCGCACCAGCAAACGGATCCCGCATTTAGCAAACGGATCCCGCTTCAGCAAACGGATCCCGCAATTATCCTTTCTATATCAATAAATCCGCTCACACAGGGAGCGCACCCCCATCTTTCACAATTTCAAAATTCCCCTCTTTCTTTAAATTGCGGCCGTGGTGGGCCGCCTCAAGCCACCACGCCTTTTTTTAAAATTTGGTGGCCGTGGTGGGCCGCCTCAAGCCACCACACCTTTTTTTAAAAAAAATTGTGGCCGTGGTGGGCCACCTCAAGCCACCACACCTTTTTTTAAAATTTCGTGGCCGTGGTGGGCCGCCTCAAGCCACCACACCTTTTTTTAAAATTTCGTGGCCGTGGTGGGCCGCCTCAAGCCACCACACCTTTTTTTATAAATTTTGTGGGTGTGGTGGGCCGCCTCAAGCCACCACACCTTTTTTTTAAATTTCGTGGCCGTGGTGGGCCGCCTCAAGCCACCACACCTTTTTAAAATTGTGTGGCCGTGGTGGGCCAACTCAAGCCACCACACTTTTTTAAAATTTCGTGGCCGTGGTGGGCCGCCTCAAGCCACCACACCTTTTTAAAATTTTGTGGCCGTGGTGGGCCGCCTCAAGCCACCACACCCTTTCCATCCGCGAAATCCGCTCACACAGGGAGCGCACCCCTATCCATCGCAAATTTCAAATTCATGTTTTATTGAGTCTTTGTTTTCTCTTGTCGATGTCCTCGGCGGTTGTCTTATTTTCGTCGACGCATTTTGCTTCGCAATCCACGTCGCCGAGGGGCTCTATAGACACCCCGCCTTGGACCCCTCATGTCCCGATTGCATACACATTCTTTGTCTTCCTCTTTTCTGTTAAGTTTTGTTACTTTTCGTTAACTTTCGTTACTTTCTGTTAAGTTCCTGACTTACTCCGTTAGTGTTGGATTTGACTAAGTGGCAAAGTCAACCTTGAGTCTTTGTTTCATATATTTTCATTGACTTTCATGATGTTCGTTAAGTTTTTGGACTAATTCCGTTAGTTTTGGGGCTTTACTGCATAACGGGGTTAACATTTGGGCTAAAATATGAATTTCCTGAAGCTGGGATGCGAACGCCTTTTCCCTCCTTTGTGGGAGGCGTGCTCCTCCCATAGGGGAGGTGGGAAGCGCGCGCTTCCCGCTTCCAGAATATCTGATTTGGCCAAATTTCCCTCATTTTCTGATTTGTAACCCCCAAGGCCATTATGCCTTGGCTTGATCCGGGGAAGGGACATCTTTGTGACCAAAAACACTTCCCTAACACCTATAAATACCTCTTCATTCCACCATGGAAAGAGGAAGAATTCTTGAGTCAAAAACACTCTAAACACACAAAAGTCCATTTTCAAAGGTAGTCATTATACACAAAGTTTGGTCCTTCCTCTTGCAAGCACAAGGTACAATGTCCATCTTCTTCCTCTAAATTCTTGTTTTATCTTATATTCTCTCTTTATCACTTCTTAAACAAAAAACCTTTTAAATTACTTTCTTCATCTCTAATGTGTATGCAATCTCCATAAAAAGGGATACAACCAAAAGACCACTTCACTATTGAAGTTTGGTCAAGGTTACATCCCAACATTTTAATTCCATTTTAATTTACATTCTAATTTCTCAATGTAATTATCTAGCAATTATTCGACATGTAATCTTTAGCATAAATCAATAAATAAACAATTCTCCTTTATTTTTCCTCTATAAATTTCCCCTTTCTTTTCATTATAATTGTTAGCACATTTCTCTTATCATTAAATTGAAGGACATTTAGCATTAGAACACCAAAATTAGCAAGACCCGCGTAAGCGGGGCGGAGTGGGTGTTTAAGTACTTCCCACTCCGTCACCTAACCCCCGAACCCTTCTCTTCCCGAATCTCTGGTTTTCGTACATAAAAATTGACTTTTCTTAGGTTTTCTCGCGTTCCTCTAAAACGTGGGTGACGACTCTTAAAATCAAGTAGACATCCTAAGTAATTCACGCGCTCTAGCCAAGCCGTGGTTCCCCGGGGTATCTACAGGTACAAGGAAAATTCCAATGGTTCGTTAGTGGTTAAGTACTAACGGGGTGGATCTCTATGGCTCTCCATAATGGTTCTTTGCTTCTCATGTGCTCGCAAGGGGGAGATTGTTGGAAATGCTCTTCACATTGAGAACTAAGTGGGATGGACTTGCACTGGTTTTATCAATACATGCACTAAGGATAATGAGTATATTTATTCTTGGTGGTACATGTATGGAGAGGATAAATGTATGTGTGGATAAGCATGTACATTTATTATTTAATCTAGTCTCTTGGGATATGTGAATGGTAAATTCTCAAGTATAAAAAGGGAGAATGAGTCATTGTTGAAAGCATGAAGAAAACCAGAAATAAGAGAGAAGTCAAGATTGTGGGTGAATGCAAGGAAGTCCATTCAAGGGGGAGAGAGTGATAGAGGAGTGAGAGGTATTATTTCACTAGGATATATTGAGAGTGGGGTGTACAAATAATTCAGGTTGGGGATAAACACGAGTGTTATATTTGTACGGTGTAATTTCTCTCAATTAGTGAAATTGGTTCTCTCCGTGGACGAAGGCGGTTTTGCCGAACCACGTAAATCTCTTTGTTTCTTTCCTTGTTATTTTTGGCTTCATTTATTTTCCCGTGCTGCCATCACTTAACTTCGTGAAGTTCCAGTGTTATTCTTTCGTTCCGCTGCGCCATTTTCCCAACAAGTGGCATCAGAGCCCAGGGTTCTTTTTAGGGGTTTAAATGGAAGACGAAGTTAACGGCTTTAAAGTTCGAAGGTTTGATGGGATGGGAAGTTTTAATCTTTGGAAAATAAGGGTAAACGACATCCTAGTTCAACGTGGTCTCGCAAGAGCGTTCAGGGGAGTAGATGGGAAGCCGGAGAAAATGTCGGACGACGATTGGGAGTACATCGGGGAAAGATGTGTAAGTATAATTCATCATTGCATTGCTGATAATATTATTAATAATATTATGGATGAAGATTCTGCACCAGGATTGTGGGAAAAACTTGATAAGTTATATCTCGGTAAAAGTTTGACCACAAAGTTAAATCTGAAGAGGGAATTGTATCGGCTGAAGATGGAAGAAGGCGTAAATCTCATGGATCACATGAATGTGTTCAATGGACTCATTGATCAACTTGGGAAAGTTGATGAGACATTTAAGGAAGAAGACAAGGCTATGTTGCTTTTTAACTCACTTCCGGATTCGTACGATAGTTTGGTCACGACAATACTATATGGTAAAGATACGTGGAAAATGGAGGATGTGGAGTCAACGCTTATATCCAATGATAAGAGGAAAAAGAACAAGGTCACATTAAGAAGAATTGTCCTAATCGGAAAAAGAAGGGCAATAGTGATGATGATGATTCTTCGGCAGTTGTGTTTGATGATGGAGATGTTCTCACAGTCTCCAACATTGACATTTCTTCTCAAAGTGAATGGATATTAGATTCGGGGTCATGTTACCATGTATGCTCTAAGAGGAAATATTTTGATACGTTCCAAGAAAGGAAGACAGGTTCGGTGGTACTGCCTAATGGGTACCGATGTACGGTCAAAGGTGTTGGAGCGGTGAAAATCAAAATGTTTGATGGAGTGGTGCGCAGTTTAAATGGTGTGATTTATGTCCCAAGGTTGCGGAAGAATTTCATATCCTTGAGCCAGTTAGACTCCAAGGGCTATCCATGTTCTATTGCAGGGGGAGTTCTAAAAGTTACAGGAAACGAAAAGGTCCTACTAAAGGGAGAAGAATGTGGAGGTTTATATCGTCTTGTAGGGAGTACGATGACTAGTACTCAAACTTCGATGAAATGTTGGAACAGCGTGCATATGAATGAAGGCCTTCAAGCGTGAATCGGTTGCGAGTATGGCAAATTCACAAGTGACATGTTTCCAAGAAGACGGTGGTGAGAAGGTAAATCCTGCTAGTAAAAAGGTTGAATCGAAGTTTCCCTTTGGAGCCGACTGTTAATGTCGACTTGGTTTTTCAGTTGCACATAGCATTGGCGGTGATATAATGAATCAAGTGGAGTGGGACCATATATCATAATTCGGAATTATGTGTAGCTGGTATAAGGAAAACGCCAATGGTTCGTTAGGGGTTAAGTACTAACGGGGTGGATCTCTATGGCTCTCCATAATGGTTCTTTGCTTCTCATGTGCTCGCAAGGGGGAGATTGTTGGAAATGCTCTTCACATTGAGAACTAAGTGGGATGGACTTGCATTGGTTTTATCAATACATGCACTAAGGATAATGAGTACATTTATTTTTGGTGGTACATGTATGGAGAGGATAAATGTATGTGTGGATAAGCATGTACATTTATTATTTAATCAAGTCTCTTGGGATATGTGAATGGTCAATTCTCAAGTATAAAAAAGGAGAATGGGTCATTGTTGAAAGCATGAAGAAAACCACAAATAAGCGAGAAGTCAAGATTGTGGGTGAATGCAAGGTAGTCCATTCAAGGGGGAGAGAGTGATAGAGGAGTGAGAGGTATTATTTCACTAGGATATATTGAGAGTGGGGTGTACAAATAATTCAGGTTGGGGATAAACACGAGTGTTATATTTGTACGGTGTAATTTCTCTCAATTAGTGAAATTGGTTCTCTCCGTGGATGAAGGCGGGTTTTGCCGAACCACGTAAATCTCTTTGTTTCTTTCCTTGTTATTTTTGGCTTCATTTATTTTCCTGTGCCGCCATCATTTAACTTCGTGAAGTTCCAGTGTTATTATTTCATTCCGCTCCGCCACTTTCCCAACGAGTGGCATCAGAGCCCAAGGTTCTTTTTGGGAGTTTAAATGGAAGACGAAGTTAACGGCTTTAAATTTCGAAGGTTTGATGGGACGGGAAGTTTTAATCTTTGGCAACGAATGGTAAAGGACATCCTAGTTCAACGTGGTCTCGCAAGAGCGTTCAGGGGAGCGGATGGGAAGCCGGAGAAAATGTCGGACGACGATTGGGAGGACATCGGGGAAAGATGTGTAAGTACAATTCATCATTGCATTGCTGATAATATTATTAATAATATTCTGGATGAAGATTCTGCACCAGGATTGTGGGAAAACTTGATAAGTTATATCTCGGTAAAAGTTTGACCACAAAGTTAAATCTGAAGCGGGAATTGTATCGGCTGAAGAAGGAAGAAGGCGGAAATCTCATGGATCACATGAATGTGTTCAATGGACTCATTGATCAACTTGGGAAAGTTGATGAGATTTTTAAGGAAGAAGACAAGGCTATGTTGCTTCTTAACTCACTTCCGGATTCGTACGATAGTTTGGTCACGACAATACTATATGGTAAAGATACAATGAAAATGGAGGATATGGAGTCAACGCTTATATCCAATGATAAGAGGAAGCGGCCAAATGGTGGAGATAACCAAGGTTTAGTTTTTGTTTCTCGTGGAGCGAATCAAAGGGGAAGGACGGACGTCAAGGGATTTGGTGGCGGTAGCAGGTCCACATCCAAGGACGGTGGAAAACGGTGCTACATTGTAAAGAACAAGGTCACATTAAGAAGAATTGTCCTAATTGGAAAAAGAAGGGCAATAGTGATGATGATGGTTCTTCGGCAGTTGTGTTTGATGATGGAGATGTTCTCACAGTCTCCAACATTGACATTTCTTCTCAAAGTGAATGGATATTAGATTCGGGGTCATGTTACCATGTATGCTCTAAGAGGAAATATTTTGATACGTTCCAAGAAAGGAAGACAGGTTCGGTGGTGCTGCCTAATGGGTACCGATGTGCGGTCAAAGGTGTTGGAGCGGTGAAAATCAAAATGTTTGATGGAGTGGTGCGCAGTTTAAATGGTGTGATTTATGTCCCAAGGTTGCGGAAGAATTTCATATCCTTGAGCCAGTTAGACTCCAAGGGCTATGCATGTTCTATTGCAGGGGGAGTTCTAAAAGTTACAGGCAATGAAAAGGTCCTACTAAAGGGAGAAGAATGTGTAGGTTTATATCGTCATGTAGGGAGTACGATGACTAGTACTCAAACTTCGATGAAATGTTAGAAACGGCGTGCATAAGAAATGAAGGCCTTCAAGCGTGAATCGGTTGCGAGTATAGCAAATTCACAAGTGACATGTTTCCAAGAAGAAGGTGGTGAGAAGGTAAATCCTGCTAGTAAAAATGTTGAATCGAAGTTTCCCTTTGGAGCCGACTGTTAATGTCGACTTGGTTTTTCAGTTGCACATAGCATTGGCGGTGATATAATGAATCAAGTGGAGTGGGACCGTATATCTTGATTCGGAATTATGTGTTGCTGGTACAAGGAAAATGCCAATGGTTCGTTAGGGGTAAAGTACTAACGGGGTGGATCTCTATGGCTCTCCATAATGGTTCTTTTCTTATCATGTGCTCGCAAGGGGGAGATTGTTGGAAATGCTCTTCACATTGAGAACTAAGTGGGATGGACTTGCATTGGTTTTATAAATACATGCACTAAGGATAATGAGTACATTTATTCTTGGTGGTACATGTATGGAGAGGATAAATGTATGTGTAGCGACCCAAAACCCGTTTATATTTATTTTATAATTTTGGGAATTTTTATTTGACTTATATGTGCATTTTATGTGTTGCATCATATTTTATGATTTGCATATCATACTGGATTATTTGTGATATTTACTTAGTTAGTAAAAATAATGATTAAAGAAGTTAAATGTTTAAGTTGAAACTTTAGGGTCCTTGTTGAAAATATAAGTTAAGGGGCTTAAGTGTTAACTTTGAATCTTGGGTGACCAAAATGTAAAATGGGTAAAAATATCTTTATTAAGCCATTTGCTTTCTCTCTTTTCCTTCACTGTGTATTTCTCTCCTTCTGCAACATTCCTTCGTAGGTTAAGAAAGAAAAAGGTAAGTTCGACCCATTTCGATTTAATTCTTTTTATTTACTTACCCGTTTTTAAAAACTAATTATATAAAAATGATCAGGGCGTCGAGTAGGTCATTCCTAGCCGAACAAAACTTATTTCAGCGATATTTTTCCGGAACTAGGTAAGTTACTAATTCCCCTTTAAATGTTAAAATAGTCATATATGTTATATATGATACTCCTACTTGTTAATTTTGTGATTTGGGTAATATTTGCTATACTTGTAATTTTGGGACAAAGGGAGTATATGAATTGGGTTTTGCTGAGTATGGAAATGGTTTAACAACCAAGTTGTAATCCTATGAGAGTTGCTAATGTTGTGTATTAAGTTGTGTAGTATATGTTATGTTTGTGGGACGGAAGGAGTAAAAATTGAACTAAGGAGGAATCTGGGATTTGGCCCAAATTAGGAGGAGGCGCGCGCACCCTATATAAGGAGGCGCACGCATCCATCGTTACCAACCTAGGCCAAAATTGACTGGAGAAGGGAGGCGTGCGCATCCCTTTTGATGAGGCGCGCGCACCCTTAAGTGAATCAACAATAGTGAAGTTCTGGTCCTAGGAGGCGCGCGCATCCTATGGGATGAGGCGTGCGCATCCCCCCTGTTTCCAAGGTTTGATAGTTTGTGTTATATGGGGTATAAGAGGACAAGTGTGTATGTGATCCTTGGGGTTGTTTATGACTTAAACATGAATGTGTATGACTTTTATGTCGTTAATGAAAAAGATTGGGTTGTGACTAAATGTCCTCATTATGAACTCTTTATGAGAAATCTTTCGTGTGCATCTTGTGATGTTTTGGCTTAATTCCTTCTTGGATTAAATGCCCCGGGTTTTGTTTAGCAAGTATTCATTACTGTGCTTCTTGTTAAAAGTCCAGCTGGTCTTGTTGTGGAGTCAGCCAATGGAAGAATTATAGTGGTACAGGTAAGTCCACTATAAGGTTTTCCATTGGAGCTTGTGAGTCAGGCGGTGGAAGAATTATAGTGGCACACAAGCCAAGTTCACTATAAGGTGTCCACTGTGCCTTCTAGTTTCCCCAGTCCAGATTGGCCTTGGATGGGATGAATTGCTCCCTTTGGTGAGTATTTGGGTTATGACTCTGTGTCATATTTCCCTCTCTGGTTACTTGGTTCTATTGGTTATGAATTGGTTTTCGGGATCCCGACGGCTTCAGCTATTTATGCTGTTCAGATGGTTTTCTCTGATGAGTTTCTCAGATGGTATTCTCATCAGTTCTGGTTATTGGGTAAACCTTGGCTTGGTATCCACCGGAGTGTGGGCAATGTGATATATGAGTTGATGTTATATGCTATATGCTTACTTGTTGATATTGTTTCTTTATGATCATCATATCAGCATGTAACGTAGTTGCATTTTAGTAGCTTACTGAGATTTATTCTCACCCTTTATTTGTTTACTGTTTTAGATAAAGGCGGGTCCAGGGAATAGGACACTCGGCACGGGAGGACGTTGGTTTGGGTAAGAGTTGGGACTTATTTTGTTGAAGGTTACAATATGTAAATGTAAACCCTTTGGGTAGAGTACCCGTACTTCTTATGGTTCCATCTATTTTGGTAAAAGTTGATGTATGTACATTTGTTTAAAAGTTTGTAAGCCTTCGGGCTAAGTACTTTCGCTGTGAAAGTGTTTGTAAAAGTTTGTTTCAAGTTAAGTGAAGTATTTGAACTTCAAGTGTGTTTTTGTTCCACTTTCTAAAAGGACATTTCGAAAAATTTTCAAAAAGGTTTCATAACGTCTTCCGTTCGTGTCCCGAGCGTGGGGCCAAGTAGGACCACGGGTACGGGGCGCGATAGTTGGTATCAGAGCTAGGTTGTAGATTGTCTAGAATGACTAAATGACCTAGGAGGGTAGTATAGTATAGAGTGAGTAACGTTGAGTGTTTGATGCAGGTATTCATTAAAAATGGGTGAAACTGACGGAGATCAGGCCGGCTCTTCGGGGCAAGGGGATGCCAGAGAAGAGGATCGAATTATGTTTCAGGGAATGTTTGAAGCAGCGATGAAAACTTTAAGTGATCAGAGGCAAGAAAGGGAACAGGTACCACCAAGATATGGCCTAGAACAGTTTCTGAAAATGAAGCCTATGGAGTACGATGGAGAGCCCGATGTATCTAAAACTGAAAGGTGGATTGAATCGATGGAAAAGATCTTTGATGCTTTGAGATGTTCGGAGGAAGATCAAGTCAGGTTTGCTACCTATAAACTGAATGGAGCGGCTGAGCATTGGTGGAAAGCTTTGAAAACAAAATGGGATGAGACTCATGTGCCTTATACTTGGGAGAATTTTCTGGGAAAGTTTAAAGAGCACTTCATTCCTCGAGTAGATCAAGACAGGAAGGAGATGGAATTTCTTAACTTGGAGCAAGGTTCTATGTCAATTGCTCAATATTCAGCTAAATTTTCAGTGTTGTCCAGGTATTGTACTCACCTAGTGGCAACTGAGGAGAGGAAGGCTACGAGGTTTGTGAAAGGTTTGAAAACTGTGATTAGAACTCAGCTAGTATCCCATAAGTTGCAAGATTTCCAGGATGCAGTGGATCGAGCTTACCAGGTGGAACATGACATTGAGGAACATAAAAGGAAAATGGAATTGTTAGGCGCTGGGAAGCAAGTTAGGCAACAACCACGTGGTGAGAGTAGAGGAAATCAAGGTGGATCTTCACAATTCAAAGGGTCTTCTCAAAGACAGTCAGGTAACAGAAATCAAAGTAACACTTCAGGGAGTCAGAGTAGAGGAGTTTGTAATTATTGTCAGAAAGAAGGGCATTCAGAAGAGAGATGTTGGAAGAAGCAGGGCAAGTGTTTGAACTGTGGTCAGTTAGGACATTTTCAGAGGGATTGCCCTAAGTATAGGATGCAAGCATCGGGAAGTGTGGTTGGGTCCTCTCCAGGTCAGAAGAGGGATTCCTCAGGCAAGCCTAAGGTTCAGGGTCGTGTTTTTGCTATTTCTCAGCAGCAGGCTTCAGAGTCCTCTAATGTGATAGGAGGTATTATTTCTGTGTCTAGTTTGAGGGCACGTACACTTATAGACCCTGGCTCATCGCATTCTTATGTGTTTTTGCATTTGCTTCTCGATTGCATAAGTCTTCTGAATCTCTGCCTTATGTGTTAGAGGTGTCAACTCCTATAGGGGAGTGTTTGGTGACCAATGAGGTGTTGCATTCTTGTGATGTGCATATACGTGAGCATGTTTTACCTGCTGATTTAGTTATCTTACCATTACAAGATTTTGATGTTATCTTGGGTATGGATTGGTTGGGTAAATATCATGCGTCTGTTGATTGTGCTAATAAGGTGGTTACATTTTCTATCCCAAATGTTCCTAAGTTTTCTTTTGAAACTGTTCCCTGGGGTAGAGAGATTCGAATTATTTCTTATATGAAGGCTAGAAAGTTGTTGAACCGGGGTTGTGCGGGGTATTTGGCTAGTGTTTTGGATACTACTAAAAGGGTTCCTGATATTGAGGATGTGCCTATTGTTAAAGAATTTTCAGATGTATTTTCTTCTGAGTATGCTATGCCTCCTGACCGGGAAATAGAGTTCTGTATTGACTTACTTCCAGGTACGGTTCCTATATCTGAGGCACCTTACAGAATGGCCCCAGCTGAATTGAAAGAGTTGAAGGTTCAGTTGCAAGAGTTACTTGATCGAGGATTCATTCGTCCTAGTGTATCCCCGTGGGGAGCTCCAGTATTGTTTGTTAAAAAGAAAGATGGGTCCTTGAGGCTGTGTATTGACTACAGAAAGCTGAATCAGGTAACTATAAAGAATAAATATCCGCTTCCTCATATTGATGATTTATTTGATCAACTTTAAGGGTCAGTTGTCTTTTCAAAACTTGACTTGAGGAGTGGGTACCATCAGTTGAAAATCCGTTCTGAAGACATTTCTAAAACTGCTTTTCGTAGTAGATATGGCCATTATGAGTTTCTTGTTATGCCTTTCAGGTTGACTAATGCTCCAGCTGTTTTTATGGATATGATGAACAGAGTCTTTAAACCTTATCTTGATACCTTCGTGGTTGTATTTATTGATGATATTCTGGTTTATTCCAAGTCCCGGGAGGAGCATGAGCAACATTTACGAATGGTTTTATCTATTCTTCGTGAGAAGCAGTTGTTTGCTAAATTCAGTAAATGTGCTTTTTAGCTCAATGAAGTATCTTTTCTGGGGCATGTGATCTCTAATAAAGGTATATCAGTTGATCCATCCAAAGTTGAGGCTATTGTGAATTGGAGGAGGCCAGAATCAGTTACAGAAATTCGAAGTTTCTTGGGGTTAGCTGGGTACTACAGAAGGTTCATTGAGGGGTTTTCTAAGATTGCAACTCCCTTGACTCAGTTGACTCGAAAGAATATTCCTTATGTGTGGGATGAAAAATGCCAAGCTAGTTTTGAAGAGTTGAAGAAGAGATTGACTACAGCTCCTATTCTCGCCCTACCTAATGGTAATGATGATTTGGTAATCTATAGTGATGCTTCTAAAGAAGGCCTCGGGTGTGTATTAATGCAGAATGGAAGGGTGATTGCATATGCTTCGAGGAAGTTGACTCCGAGTGAGCAGAATTATCCTACCCATGACATGGAGCTTGCAGCTATTGTCTTTGCATTACACAAGTGGAAACATTATCTTTATGGAGCAAAGTTTGAGATTTTCACAGATCATCAGAGTTTAAAGTATCTTTTCTCCCAGAAAGAGTTGAATAATAGACAACGAAGATGGATGGAGCTATTGAAGGATTATGATTGTACAATTTCCTATCATCCGGGCAAGGCAAATGTGGTAGCTGATGCTATTAGCCGGAAGTCTTATGTAGCTTCATTGATGGTGCGGGAATGGAAGATGTTGGAGGATGCTCGAGATTGGAGTCCTTATGAATCAAAGCATGGAGCTATTTTTGCGAACATTCAAGTATTTCCAACTTTAGTTCAACAAATAAAGGAAGCTCAGAAGGATGACCCGGATTGGTAAAGATTATGGATAAAATCAAAGATGGTAAATTTGAGGATTTCTCACTCAGTTCTGAAGGGGTATTGACTTTCAGGGGTCGTTTGTGTGTACCTAATATTGATGGGATTAAACGCCAAGTTCTTGATGAAGGCCATAAATCAAGGAATACTATTCATCCCGGGAGTACTAAAATGTATCAAAATTTGAAGCAACACTTTTGGTGGAATAATATGAAGAGAGAGATAGCGGATTATGTATCCAAGTGCTTAACATGTCAACAAGTGAAAGCTGAACATCAAAGGCCTGCAGGATTACTTCAACCATTAGAGATTCCGGAATGGAAGTGGGAACATGTTACTATGGATTTTGTGACAGGGTTACCTCGTACTCGAAGAAGGTTTGATGCGGTTTGGGTGATTGTTGATAGATTGACAAAGTCTTCTCATTTTCTACCTATTGAGATCGGTTATTCTATGGAAAAGCTTGCAACTCTGTACATTAATGAGATCGTGAGGTTACATGGAGTTCCAGTGAGCATTGTATCTGATCGTGACCCTAGATTCACATCTCGGTTTTGGCAAGCGTTTCAGAAGGCTTTGGGTTCAGAGTTGAGATTTAGTACAGCTTTTCATCCTCAAACAGATGGCCAGTCCGAGAGAACTATCCAGATTCTTGAGGATATGTTGAGGGCTTGCTCAGTTGATTTTTCAGATTCGTGGGATATTCATTTGCCTCTCGTAGAGTTTGCTTATAATAACAGTTTTCAGTCCAGTATTGGGATGGCTCCTTATGAAGCCTTGTATGGAAGGAAATGTCGATCTCCTATCTGTTGGGATGAAGTGGGAGAAGCCAAGATTTGGGGTGTTCAGATGGTTAATGATTCAGTTGAGAAGGTTAAACTTATTCGAGATCGTTTGAGTACTGCCCAGAGTAGACAGAAAAGCTACGCTGATCATCGAAGGCGAGATCTTGAGTTTGAAAAAGGTGACTTTGTGTTTTTGAAGGTTTCCCCTAAGGTTGGTATTCGAAGATATGGGAAGAAAGGCAAGCTTGCTCCGAGGTATATTGGTCCATTTGAGATTCTTGGAAGAGTGGGGGATCGAGCTTATCGTCTTGCTTTACCTCCTTCTCTTGATAAGATCCATAATGTGTTTCATGTTTCTATGCTTCGGAAGTATGTGTATGATTCTTCTCATGTTCTAGCTGAGATACCCGAGGATATTGAGCCGAGTATGTCTTATGAGGAACATCCGGTCCAAGTCATTGATTCGAAGGTGCAAGAATTGAGAAACAAAAGTATCCCTCTTGTTCGAGTTGTGTGGAGGAATCACAATGTGGAGGAATCGACTTGGGAGCTTCGGGAGGAGATCGAGAGGAAGTACCCTTGGTTGTTTGAGGGCCCCGGTAAGTAACCCTAAAATTCAGGACGAATTTTCTTTAAGGGGGAGTGATTGTAGCGACCCCAAAACCCGTTTATATTTATTTTATAATTTTGGGGAATTTTTATTTGACTTATATGTGCATTTTATGTGTTGCATCATATTTTATGATTTGCATATCATACTGGATTATTTGTGATATTTACTTAGTTAGTAAAAATAATGATTAAAGAAGTTAAATGATTAAGTTGAAACTTTAGGGTCCTTGTTGAAAATATAAGTTAAGGGGCTTAAGTGTTAACTTTGAATCTTGGGTGACCAAAATGTAAAATGGGTAAAAATATCTTTATTAAGCCATTTGATTTCTCTCTTTTCCTTCACTGTGTATTTCTCTCCTTCTGCAACATTCCTTCGTAGGTTAATAAAGAAAAAGGTAAGTTCGACCCATTTCGATTTAATTCTTTTTATTTACTTACCCGTTTTAAAAACTAATTATATAAAAATGATCAGGGCGTCGAGTAGGTCATTCCTAGCCGAACAAAACTTATTTCAGCGATATTTTTCCGGAACTAGGTAAGTTACTAATTCCCCTTTAAATGTTAAAATAGTCATATATGTTATATATGATACTCCTACTTGTTAATTTTGTGATTTGGATAATATTTGCTATACTTGTAATTTTGGGACAAAGGGAGTATATGAATTGGGTTTTGCTGAGTATGGAAATGGTTTAACAACCAAGTTGTAATCCTATGAGAGTTGCTAATGTTGTGTATTAAGTTGTGTAGTATATGTTATGTTTGTGGGACGGAAGGAGTAAAAATTGAACTAAGGAGGAATCTGGGATTTGGCCCAAATTAGGAGGAGGCGCGCGCACCCTATATAAGGAGGCGCACGCATCCATCGTTACCAACCTAGGCCAAAATTGACTGGAGAAGGGAGGCGTGCGCATCCCTTTTGATGAGGCGCGCGCACCCTTAAGTGAATCAACAATAGTGAAGTTCTGGTCCTAGGAGGCGCGCGCATCCTATGGGATGAGGCGTGCGCATCCCCCCTGTTTCCAAGGTTTGATAGTTTGTGTTATATGGGGTATAAGAGGACAAGTGTGTATGTGATCCTTGGGGTTGTTTATGACTTAAACATGAATGTGTATGACTTTTATGTCGTTAATGAAAAAGATTGGGTTGTGACTAAATGTCCTCATTATGAACTCTTTATGAGAAATCTTTCGTGTGCATCTTGTGATGTTTTGGCTTAATTCCTTCTTGGATTAAATGCCCCGGGTTTTGTTTAGCAAGTATTCATTACTGTGCTTCTTGTTAAAAGTCCAGCTGGTCTTGTTGTGGAGTCAGCCAATGGAAGAATTATAGTGGTACAAGTAAGTCCACTATAAGGTTTTCCATTGGAGCTTGTGAGTCAGGCGGTGGAAGAATTATAGTGGCACACAAGCCAAGTTCACTATAAGGTGTCCACTGTGCCTTCTAGTTTCCCCAGTCCAGATTGGCCTTGGATGGGATGAATTGCTCCCTTTGGTGAGTATTTGGGTTATGATTTTGTGTCATATTTCCCTCTCTGGTTACTTGGTTCTATTGGTTATGAATTGGTTTTCGGGATCCCAACGGCTTCAGCTATTTATGCTGTTCAGATGGTTTTCTCTGATGAGTTTCTCAGATGGTATTCTCATCAGTTCTGGTTATTGGGTAAACCTTGGCTTGGTATCCACCGGAGTGTGGGCAATGTGATATATGAGTTGATGTTATATGCTATATGCTTACTTGTTGATATTGTTTCTTTATGATCATCATATCAGCATGTAACGTAGTTGCATTTTAGTAGCTTACTGAGATTTATTCTCACCCTTTATTTGTTTACTGTTTTAGATAAAGGCGGGTCCAGGGAATAGGACACTCGGCACGGGAGGACGTTGGTTTGGGTAAGAGTTGGGACTTATTTTGTTGAAGGTTACACTATGTAAATGTAAACCCTTTGGGTAGAGTACCCGTACTTCTTATGGTTCCATCTATTTTGGTAAAAGTTGATGTATGTACATTTGTTTAAAAGTTTGTAAGCCTTCGGGCTAAGTACTTTCGCTGTGAAAGTGTTTGTAAAAGTTTGTTTCAAGTTAAGTGAAGTATTTGAACTTCAAGTGTGTTTTTGTTCCACTTTCTAAAAGGACATTTCGAAAAATTTTCAAAAAGGTTTCATAACGTCTTCCGTTCGTGTCCCGAGCGTGGGGCCAAGTAGGACCACGGGTACGGGGCGCGACAGTATGTGTGGATAAGCATGTACATTTATTATTTAATCTAGTCTCTTGGGATATGTGAATGGTCAATTCTCAAGTATAAAAAGGGAGAATGGGTCATTGTTGAAAGCATGAAGAAAACCACAAATAAGAGAGAAGTCAAGATTGTGGGTTAATGCAAGGTAGTCCATTCAAGGGGGAGAGAGTGATAGAGGAGTGAGAGGTATTATTTCACTAGGATATATTGAGAGTGGGGTGTACAAATAATTCAGGTTGGGGATAAACACGAGTGTTATATTTGTACGGTGTAATTTCTCTCAATTAGTGAAATTGGTTCTCTCCGTGGATGAAGGAGGGTTTTGCCGAACCACATAAATATCTTTGTTTCTTTCCTTGTTATTTTTGGCTTCATTTATTTTCCTGTGCCGCCATCACTTAAGTTCGTGAAGTTCCAGTGTTATTATTTCGTTCCGCTGCGCCACTTTCCCAACGAGTGGCATCAGAGCCCAAGGTTCTTTTTGGGGGTTTAAATGGAAGACGAAGTTAACGGCTTTAAAGTTCGAAGGTTTGATGGGACGGGAAGTTTTAATCTTTGGCAAAGAAGGGTAAAGGACATCCTAGTTCAACGTGGTCTCGTAAGAGCGTTCAGGGGAGCGGATGGGAAGCCGGAGAAAATGTCAGACGACGATTGGGAGGACATCGGGGAAAGATGTGTAAGTACAATTCATCATTGCATTGCTGATAATATTATTAATAATATTATGGATTAAGATTCTGCACCAGGATTGTGGGAAAAACTTGATAAGTTATATCTCGGTAAAAGTTAGACCACAAAGTTAAATCTGAAACGGGAATTGTATCTGCTGAAGATGGAAGAAGGCGGAAATCTCATGGATCACATGAATGTGTTCATTGGACTCATTGATCAACTTGGGAAAGTTGATGAGACATTTAAGGAAGAAGACAAGTCTATGTTGCTTCTTAAATCATTTTCGGATTCGTACGATAGTTTGGTCACGACAATACTATATGGTAAAGATACATTGAAAATGGAGGATGTGGAGTCAACGCTTATATCCAATGATAAGAGGAAGCGGCCAAATGGTGGAGATAACCAAGGTTCAGTTTTTGTTTCTCGTGGAGCGAATCAAAGGGGAAGGACGGACGTCAAGGGATTTGGTGGCGGTAGCAGGTCCACATCCAAGGACGGTGGAAAACGGTGCTACAATTGTAAAGAACAAGGTCACATTAAGAAGAATTGTCCTAATCGAAAAAAGAAGGGCAATAGTGATGATGATGGTTCTTCGGCAGTTGTGTTTGATGATGGAGATGTTCTCACAGTCTCCAACATTGACATTTCTTCTCAAAGTGAATGGATATTAGATTCGGGGTCATGTTACCATGTATGCTCTAAGAGGAAATATTTTGATACGTTCCAAGAAAGGAAGACAGGTTCGGTGGTGCTGCCTAATGGGTACCGATGTGCGGTCAAAGGTGTTGGAGCGGTGAAAATCAAAATGTTTGATGGAGTGGTGCGCAGTTTAAATGGTGTGATTTATGTCCCAAGGTTGCGGAAGAATTTAATATCCTTGAGCCAGTTAGACTCCAAGGACTATGCATGTTCTATTGCAGGGGGAGTTCTAAAAGTTACAGTCTACGAAAAGGTCCTACTAAAGGGAGAAGAATGTGGAGGTTTATATCGTCTTGTAGGGAGTACGATGACTAGTACTAAAACTTCGATGAAATGTTGGAAACGGCGTGCACAAGAAATGAAGGCCTTCAAGCGTGAATCGGTTGCGAGTATAGCAAATTCACAAGTGACATGTTTCCAAGAAGACGGTGGTGAGAAGGTAATTCCTTATAGTAAAAAGGTTGAATCGAAGTTTCCCTTTTGTAGACACCCCACCTTGGACCTATCACCCCGATTGCATACATAGTATTTTTACTTTACTTGTTTTTGTTAATTTCTGTTAGTTCGGTTAAGTTCGTAACTGATTCCATCAGTTTTGGACTAAACTGCACAACAGAGTTAACTTTCTAGTCCATTATGCCAAAATCGCCATTTCAAAGTCGCACGCCTCCACCCTTTGGGGCCAGAAGCGCGCGCCTCCCGCCGACTATACGGGATGCGCGCGCGTCTGGGTGTGTCAGTTACTGATTTCTGTCCAAGAATCTCTCCATTGCTCATTTTATATGATTTTTCCCGGGAAACTAATCTTTGTGACTCCGTCTTGGCACCAAAAACATCCCCTTTCAACTATAAAAACCCCTCGAATCCACCATTGAAAGGGGGCCTCTTTTGGATCTCTTTTCATCTCTCATTTACCTCTCTTGGACCTTCTTCTTAGACTTGAAACTTTTCTATACACAAATTCTCCCAACAAGAGTTCTTCGTGACAAGACTCTACACAAATTGTTCTACAACAATTTCCCTACAACAGCACCATTTTCAAGTCCAAGTTCAAAGTCCCTTTTCTAAAGGTACAGCTTTTCTATTCTCTTATTTTATTTGTGTCCTACTAGTATGCAATCTCCATAAAAAAGGATACAACCAAAAGGCCACTTCACTATTGAAGTTTGGCCAAGGTTACATCCCAACATTACAACATTAATTTAATTCCATTTCATCTCTTAATGTAATTGTTTAGCAAATATTCAACATGTAACCATTAGACACTCAATCAATAAAATCATTTAGCTTTCATTTTCCCCTTATCTTTACTTTGTAGTTGTTAGTATATTTTATCAATTGAAGGACATGTAAATATAAGAACACCAAAAGTAGCAAGACCCGCGTAAGCGGGGCGGAGTGGCTGTTTAAGTACTTTCCATTCCGTCACCTAACCCCCGAACCCCCTCATCTCAAGAATCTTTGGTTTCGTAATCAATAAAAAAAGGCTATTCTCTTAGGTTTTCTCGCGTTCCTCTAAAACGCGGGTGGCGATTCTTAAAATCAATTAGACATCCTAGGTAATTCACGCGCTCTAGCCAAGCCGTGGTTCCCCGGGGTATCTACACCTTTGGAGCCGACTGTTAATGTTGACTTGGTTTTTCAGCTGCACATAGCATTGGCGGTGATATAATGAATCAAGTGGAGTGGGACCGTATATATTGATTCGGAATTATGTGTAGCTGGTACAAGGAAAATGCCAATGCTTCATTAGTGGTTAAGTACTAACGGGGTGGATCTCTATGGATCTCCATAATGGTTCTTTGCTTCTCATATGCTCGCAAGGGGGAGATTGTTGGAAATGCTCTTCACATTGAGAACAAAGTGGGATGGACTTGCATTGGTTTTATCAATACATGCACTAAGGATAATGAGTACATTTATTCTTGGTGGTACATGTATGGAGAGGATAAATGTATGTGTGGATAAGCATGTATATTTATTATTTAATCTAGTCTCTTGGGATATGTGAATGGTCAACTCTCAAGTATAAAAAGGGAGAATGGGTCATTGTTGAAAGCATGAAGAAAACCACAAATAAGAGAGAAGTCTAGATTGTGGGTGAATGCAAGGTAGTCCATTCAAGGGGGAGAGAGTGACAGAGGAGTGAGAGGTATTATTTCACTAGGATATATTGAGAGTGAGGTGTACAAATAATTCGAGTTGGGGATAAACACGAGTGTTATATTTGTACGGTGTAATTTCTCTCAATTAGTGAAATTGGTTCTCTCCGTAGACGAAGGCAGGTTTTGCCGAACCACCTATATCTCTTTGTTTCTTTCCTTGTTATTTTTGGCTTCATTTATTTCCCGTGCCGCCATCACTTAACTTCGTGAAGTTCTAGTGTTATTCTTTCGTTCCGTTGCGCCACTTTCCCAACAAACAATTTTATGTTAAAAAAAAAAAAGCAAAAAAAATATATTTTTAGAGCAAAAATTGTTAATTTCTAAAAATATTTTTGGTTAGTTTATGAGCAAACTAACCAAAGTTAATATTTAAAAAAATAGAAACAATATCTTTTAGATTTTATTAATGATTGGAAAATATTAATTTCACAATCTTAAAATGAATGTACATTTTGGTAAGCAAAGATGTCCTAAAACAATTGTTCTTTTTTTGATGAGTTTCATAAGGCTTCTTGATTTTATGATCATAATTCATAAGGCAAAAACTTCCCTGCGACCATCTCACGGCGTGAGACGGGCCGTGAGATGGGTCGCCCCACTCATTCCCCAAAACCCGGTTTAATGCCAGCGCGCCACGTGTTTGTATATAAAAAAAACCTCTAATAATTTTAAAATGCTATATCTTGAGATTTTGAAGTCAAAAAAATATTTAAAAATACCGATGTGTTCGTCTCAACAAGACGAACAAAACTACATAGGTCATGATATGGTTTGATATTTTTTTTAAACATTTTTTAACACACAAAAAAAATTGGGTTGTTCGTCTCCTGATATGTAACAGTTTCTTATGAAGAAAGTAACAGTTTGGTCTTAAAAAAGTAATACTTTTTATTGTAAGATGTAACAGCAGTTTCGCAAATAATATAAATATTTTTTGTGGTTAGAAAATGCAACACTTTCTTATGAAGAAAGTAACAGTTTAGTCTTAAAAAAATAACACTTTTATTGTAAGATGTAACATCAATTTCGCAAAATAATATAAATAGTTTTTTTTTTGAAAAAAAAAAAGTGTTACATATGAGAAAAAAGTGTTACATTCCTCATAAAAAGTGTTACTTTTGCTGGCAAACAACAAATGGCAGGAAAAAAAATGAAAAAAAAAATAAAAAAATGAAAAGGCTGGCTGGCGATTTCTCAGAACTCACCATATAGTATCAGATCTGGAAAGTATGTCGGAGCTTTGACCGGATCTAGCCGGATTTAAGGCCTCCGTCGATTTTTTTCTCTCTCACCATAGATCGACTCAAAGATCTATATTTGAGAGAGAGAAAGAACACTACTAGAATATATTAATTTGGAGACGAGAATTTGGAGACCATGATGTTGGTCGTGAAATAGAGACGCTTTATTTATAAATAGAGACCAAGAAATGGTGGCCAAAATATGAGGCAAAAGTTAATAACAATTGGAGACCACAAAGTCGTCTCTAAGTAATTTTTTTATTTTTTCGCGACCAAACAATGGTCTCAGCAGTAAAAGCGGCAAAATGAAAATATAATAGCGGGAAACGAAAATAAATCGGGACCATCAAATGGTCGCTGTTTTTTTTTCAAAATTCGTGAATATATATATTTTTTTAATTCGGACGATCAAAGGGTTTTGAAAAGGGGGTACTGACCAAACGATCTCTCCAGTTCTTTTTCCCTAAAATTTCCGCCGGTCATCTCTCCCTTTGTGCGCGCAGTGCTCGAGCTCTCCATCGATCTCTCAATCGATCTCTAATCCGGCGATAAGGTAACACCTAACGATCTCTAATCTCCTCAGTTCTTTGTGCACACTTCATACTCTCTGATTTGGCGATACATACTGAAATTGATACTTGGATTCACACCCCAATTTTCAGGTGTGAATCCAAGTATCAATTTCATCCATTTATACTGCGCAGTGCTCGATCTCCCCCTCCATTCAAACCTAATTTCATCCATTTATTTTGTGCCCTAGGAGGATCGATTTTGATTTTAGGGAGTTGGAGACCGCAGTATTTCCCTCCCCATTTGGTAAGTGTTTGTTTCTTTAGTCTTTTTTTTTGTGATATTTTACCTGTTCAGTCAGTCACACTACATTTTGTAGGTCGGCTCCAGTAATTCTCTACCTGGTTTTTGATTTATTCTTTATATAATAAATCGACCGATGATCCAGTTAGGAAAAACAAAACTTGCTTTGGGATTCATTTTTCATAATATTCGTTCAATCTGTATTTTTCGTTGTATCAACACTTTGGAGATCTTCTTAATTTTTCCCTTCTAATTGTGTAGTTGGCCAAAATGAACCTTCCATTTGCTATTTCTCAAATTTTGTTTAATTACAATGATTAGATGCAATAAGCTGTTAATGGGGTGTGTGTGTGGGGGGGGGGGGGGGGGTTAAGGATGTAGTTGTGGTAGGGGATGGGGTTGGTGTTTGTATGCTAATTGATTTTAAATAAAAAGATACAATGAAATTAATTTTTAATTATTTTATCGTGAAATTATTCATTTTATGATAATTTATTAAGCAAACGTTGTTTTACGGTAACATCGTAACCTATTGATGTGTCATCACAAAAGCTTAGAAACCCGTTCAAGAATCTTTAATCATGTTGAGGCAACATTGAGTTACTGATTCTTGAATTGTCCGTTTGGACAATCTTAAAATGCTTGAATGTATGAATATTGTAGATATCATCTTTGTCTACTTCATATGCTTATATAATTGACAATTGAGATTTTTCGGTCGCATTTCCTATTGTTCTCTGGGTGTATACTAGACATGTGTCGTCAAATACTATCAATTTTCAATTCATAGTATTTGATTGATCATGTCTAAGTCGTGCATTTGGAGAGCCAATGGGTTATGCTGCCGAAATTTTCTCAATTGTTGATTGTATAAAGCTTTATAGATAAAGATGTTATTTGCAATTCATACAGTCTTGCATTTTGAGATGGGATAGAAGCCTTACCTTATATCTAAAGCCTAAATAAATTTATATTTATAAATAATTATAAATGTATTAATGCAGATTTGAATTTGGAGACGGTTGTGTGGTCTCTACCTTTTCCAACCCGGAGACGAATTAGTGGTCTCCATATTAAATCAGATTTCGTGACCACGTGGTGGTCCCCATTTCGAGACCATGCATTGGTCTCCATTTCGCGACAACTTGTATTTTCGAGACCATTATGTCGTTTCGAATTGGAGACCATAATCTTTGGTTATATTTAGCAACCAGATATTTGAGATCACGCATTTGGTTTCCAAAATCATTATTAGACATCATATTTAAAAGTTGGAGACCATTTTCATAGTCTCAAAACATTATTTCTCTAGTAGTGGAAAGGCGGAGGCCGCAAAAATTCTAGCTTTAGAGGCGACGGCGGATGTGACTGGAGAAAGGTGGTGGTCAAACACGCCGGAGCGACTGTGGCCGGAGCCAGAGAGAGGGAGCGGCGGCTATGTTTGTGGCGAGAGAGTTTAGAGAGAGAAAGAGAGAATCTGGAAATGAATCAAACTGGATTAAATAAGGTTTATATATGGATCCGTGTATACACGGGTCGGGTCAGGTGGGATCCGTCTCACCCCGTGAGACGGTCTCACACCGTGAGACGGTCTCACAGGAGTCTCCCCCAATTCATAATGTTTGGTTTTGATTGTGTAGATTAAAGATGTACCGACGGAGTAGACAGTTTCACCTTCTCTCTCTCCTCTCACACTTTTCTTCCATACTTAACTAAGTGTCACCATTATTTTAGTTTGAGATTTTCTCCCATTCCTTTAAGTTTAATTCACAAATTTATTGTATTATTTTTCTAATATATTATTTTAATTATTTCCAATCATTACTTCACAATTATAGCAATATTTTTTTTAATTCTTTTCATTATTATATTATGGTGAAAATATATATATATATATATTTAAATCTTTTGGAATCTTCCAAAATATTTCCTACATCTTTTTTGCAATTACCTAACCCCAGTTAATGAAATATCAAACACGACTATCCAAATTTAAAACTCAATATTTAATTAAATTCTTCAAATCTCCTTTGTCTTCTATAAGTTTAGGTCCTATACAAATGAAGAGTGGAAGAGAAGTAAACATTCGAGAATGTCATCGCATTTGTTCCTGTAGAATTTAAAGTCCCCAACAAATTGGTTTGCTTGAGCCTCAAATTCTATATGTCCGGCCATGAGCGGGGTGCGGTAGCAATTTTGTGGGACGGCAGCAAACGATATTGTGGATCATGAATGAACGTTTCATATTTGGCGAATTCTTGTTTGCGGCGGGTGTACGCCGTGCGGCGGGCGTGCCCCGCGGGTCACCCGCCCGGCCCGACCCGAACCGCCAGCCATCCTCCATTCCCATCTTGACAAGTGTCCTTTTAAAAAAAAAAAAAAACCAAAAACTTTAAAATGCTATATCTTGAGATTTATAACTCAGAAAAATAAAATAAAAATACAGTTGTGTTCGTCTCGACGAGACGAGTAAAACTACTAGGGGTGAGCAAAAAAACCGAAAAACCGAACCAAACCGTTAAAAACCGAAAAACCGACACCGAAAAAACCGGACCGAAGCCTTTTAAGCCAGTCCGGTTCACTGAGCTTTGAAAACCGAAAGTTTTCGGTCCGGTTTAGGTGTTTAGCTCGCAAAAACCGTTTACACACCGAACCGAACCGAAACCTTAAACTATGTCGTTTTTGCACTTCGTATAAATATAATCTTTTTCTGCTATTTCCCCAGCACGCCTCATTACACTTGCGATGCTCTCGCCTAAATGGACTCCATCGCCGCTGCTACGAGGAAGGAGAAGGAAGGAGAGAGAATCAACGGGGATGGCGCCGAGGAAGAAAGACTCAACCACGCCAGTCTTTCACCGCCGGCGATCGAGTAGACGGTATTCCATCTCTGATTAAAAGGTAAGTTACATTTTAAATCTCTCTCTAAACCCTACAGTCCTAAGTTTGATTCTCAATCTAAATTTGTTTCCTTCTCTTTTTCAACATTGACTGTCAATACCATAAATTGTTCTCTCTAAACTCCATTTTTAGTCTTTCTTGTAGGATTTAGATTTCTATTTCTTTTCAGTTAGGGATTGTTTTGGGTCTTCCATTCATGGAAGATTGCATTTCTTGATTCTTAACTTGAGTGTAAAAAACCGAACAAAACCGACACCGAAACCGACACCGACCAAGCCGAACCATTAACAAACCGAAGCTTGGCGGTTTTGAATTGTTTGAAACCGATATCTTTCGGTTTGGTCTCGGTTTTGGCCTAAAGCCGAGCCAAACCGAGCCGAGCTCACCCCTAAAAACTACATAGGTCATGATATGGTTTGATTTTTTTTTTTAACATTTTTTTACACATAAAAAGTTTTGAGGTGCTTGCCAGCTGAAATGTAACACTCTGTTCTGATAAAAGTAACACTTTCATCTTCAAAAAGTAACACTTTTCTACTGTCAAATGTAACATCAATTTTACAAAAAAAAAAAGTGTTACATTTGAAAAAAAAAGTGTTACATTTGAAAAAATAATGTTACATTCCTTTATAAAAAGTGTTACATTAATTTAGTCGTTAATTTTTATGTTATCTTTAATCTATTGCATCAAAATTGTGGTACATTTTTGAAAAAAAAGTGTTACATTTGAAAAACAAAAGTGTTACATTTCGTTATAAGAAGTGTTACCTTTGGTGGGAGGAAAAAAGGTTGTGGGGGCAAAAAAAAAATCGGCAAAAAAAAAAAAAATAATAAAAAAAAAAAATAGGGCATGGCTCGGCTCGGCGCCGCCGCACGCGAGACTGCCTCTTCATATTTTGTGTGTGCAATGGTGTGGTGGTTTAAACGTGGGTTGGTGGTGTTGAGATATAAAATAAGATAATGTATGTTTGTTTTTAAGGCTGGATTAGTGCAATTTATCCCTGAAAAGTGTGATTTAATTCAAATTTACTCAATTTTTAGTTTTCCTTCAATAAAATGTCAAACGAGGTTTTAAATTTTGACAAAAACTTGTGTGCACACATGCATGATCCGTCTCATCCACGCCCGACCCACGAACTGGCTCCAGGACCCAGGGGTGGAACCTGCCACGTGGCAGCCTCTCATAGGCCCATTTTTTTTTTTTTTTGCTTTATTTAAATTTTTATATTACTTTTTTTTTTTTGGTTTTTTTCGGTTTGTCAAAAGTAATAGTTACTATAACTTAATGTAATGACTGTATTCATATAAAGTAACAGTTTGTATACATAAAAGTAATACATATATACAGAAAAGTAACTGTGTTTTTTTCTATGTTTTCTTCGTTTGCCAAAAATAATATTTATTACAACTAAAATGTAACGAACGTGTTACTTATATGTAATAATATTTATAAATAATTGTAACACATATGTATAGAAAAAGTAATAATTCAACCATTTACATTTTTAGAGCTAAAAACACTTGATTAGTGTTACATGTAAAAGTATTACATTATCTATAGAAATATGTTATAATTTCTTTTATTAAAGTGTTACATTTACTTGTACAAATAATTACATTCATATATGAGTTGTTACTTTTCAAATGTTACTTTCTTTCAAAAAATTAAATCAAAATATACAATTTTACATTTTTTCAAAAGCATTATTACATTTCAGTATAAATGATAATTACATTTAGATATTGTTTGGGTTACATGTAATTATAGTTAGTATTACATTTGAAAAAATGGGTAAAACTTGCTTTTGTTTTTGTAAAACAGGTGTTACGTTTACTTATGAACAATGTTACTTTATATGTATACAGTCATTACATTAAGTTATGGTAACTATTACTTTTGGTGAACGGTTGAAAAGCCGAAAAAATAATATAAAAACTCAAAAAAAATAAAAAAAAATTGGACCTCTGGGAGGCTGCCGCGTGGCGGGTCATGCCCCATGGGTCATGGGTCGACCCGTCTCATGCATGAGACGGATCCCCTTGTTCTCATGGGAGACCACCTCTTAAATTTTTTAGCGTTCCCAAATTGATGTCCAAATTAAGGGGGTCTTTCTGTGATGGTATCCGAAATTAAGATTTTGTCAATTTAAGGTCATGAATTAAGAGTAAAGTGGGGAGTCAGAGAAAGAAAGTCTTAATTTGATTTTTTATGGTTAACAAAAACAAACTTTGACTAAACATTAGTGTCAATTTAATGATGATAATGAAATTCTAAAAATTATTATTGATAAATCACTTAATGATTCATCAATTACAAATTTTAGAATTTCACTAGAATGATTAGATCATCACCAATAGTTGGTCAAAGTTCATTTTTGTCGACCATAAAAAATCAAAAATGAGAATGTCTTTCCGAGACAGAGGGAGTATATATCTTTTATTAAGAAATAAAAAGAAATCATTTTGTGTTTTAATCATTTCCTTTTTCTTTCTGAAACAATATATATATATATATATATAGGGTCGTGCTCCTGTGAGAACCTAAATATCGTGAGAACCGTGAAAACTTGGATACATTAGGTTTTTACCTAATGTATCCAATGGTTCACTTGGATACATTGGATACATTACTTGGATACATTAGGTAAAAACTAATGTATCCAATGGTTCACTTGGATACATTACTTGGATATATTAGGTTCTTACCTAATGTATACAAGTTCTCACGGTTCTCACGATATTTAGGTTCTCATTTGAGCACCTACCTATATATATATAGTATGTTTCTCCTACGGATTGAACCGTACGCACTAGGAAAATCTTTTGTTGACTCATCAGCGGCTTTGGGTAAAACTCGTACATACCTTTTCTTTATGAGGCTTGGACTCTAGGGCCCCTAAGCGCAGATACAAACCCAAAATAGGAAATGCCAGATAAAAAATTCCTCATACACCCCTCACCAGCAAAATGAAGCAAGAAGACTAAAATGCCCTCATATCTCCTCCCCCTTACTTTTTTGGTCAAATCCTATTCAACTCTTATAACTTACACATAATTATATATAAGAGTAAAAAAAACATTTTTGAAAAAAAATAATATTATTTGGTCAAACTTGGTCAAACAGCAGTCAAACTCTTATAACTGACACATAATTAACATATACGAGTTGATTTTTTTATATATTTTTCATTTTTTTAGAAAAGAATATTAATAATATTTGGTCAAATATGGTCAAACTCGGTCAAACAACAGTCAAACTCTTATAACTGACACATAATGAACATATAAGAGTTAAAAAAATCACTTTTTTTATTTTTTAGAAAATAATAATAATTTTATTTAGTCAAATATGGTCAAAATCGGTCAAACAACAGTCAAACTCTTATAACTTACACATAATTAACATATAAGAGTAAAAAAAAAAATCACTTTTTTCATTTTTATAGAAAATAATAATAATATTATTTGGTCAAATATGGTCAAACCCGGTCAAACAACAGTCAAACTCTTATAACTTAGATATAATTAACATATAAGAGTCGAAAATTTTCATTATTTTCATTTTTTTAGAAAAAAATAAAAATATTATTTGGTCAAATTCGGTCAAACCCGGTCAAACAGCAATAAAACTATTATAACTTAAACATAATTAACATATAAAAGTTGATTTTTTTTTATTTTTTAGAAAAATATAATAATATTATTTGGTCAAATATGGTCAAACTCGATTAAACAACAGTCAAACTCTTATAACTGATACATAATTAATATATAAGAGTCGAAAATTTTAACTTTTTTCATTTTGTTAGAAAAAAATATTAATAATATTTGGTCAAATATGGTCAAACCCAGTCAAACAGCAGTCAAACTCTTATAACTTACACATAATGAACAAATAAGAGTAAAAATAATTCACTTTGTTGTTATTTTAGAAAAAATAAATAATATTATTTGGTCAAATATGGTCAAAGCCGGTCAAACAACAGTCAAACTATTATAACTTACACATATAAAAGTAAAAAAAAATCACTTTTTCCGAAAAATAAATAATATTATTTGGTCAAATATGGTCAAACTCGGTCAAACAGCAATCAAACTCTTATAACTGACACATAATTAACATATAAGAGTAAAAAAAATTCACTTTTTTAAAAACATAATAATAATTTGGTCAAATATCAAACCCGTCAAACCATATCAAACTTTATAACTTAACATAATTAACATATAAGAGCATTTTTTAAAAAATAATAATAATAACTTCTATATTTCAACAGCTATAAAAGCATATGAAATTTTCCACAAGTAAATTTGAGTCAGTGCATTACAATAGAATGATACTCCTAGTGAACAACTTTCCACAATTAAATTTCCTTTCAGATTTCTTGAGATTCTAGTGAGAGAAAGGAGGGATTGAGAATGTGTATAGACAGATGTAGATTGTAGATAGAGAAGGAGAGTAATAGGGGATTAGAATTGGAGGCGGCTAGGAAAGAAGAAGGTAATTGTAGAGAAAAAGGGGGCTGCTTATGGTTTATAGAGAGAAAGGGGGATTTAGAGAGAGAAAGTGAGGTGTGCGTCGAGGTACAGACCATCGCCGATACTCCATTACCTGCCGGCGAAATCGACGTCGATAAGAGCAAATTCCGGCCAGATCTGTAATGTTTTGGCCAGATCTCTGGGAAGAGAAAAAATGACGTCGACTGTCGCCGTCCTTCAAGTTTCGAAGATCTGAGAAGGATAAGGGAACCCGATGACAGATCTGATAGAGAGTAACGGATCTGTAGAGAGAGACGAAGTAGGCATAGTCGCCAGAGACAAATGTTTCGCCGTCGTAGAAGTTGTTGCCGTCGTAGAGGTCGTCGCCGTCGTAAAGGTCGTCGCCAGAGAATATGAGGAGGCGGTGAGTGTTTGGAAGGAGAGAAAATGAATTGTGTGTGTGTGTGTGTGTGTGTGTTTTAGAGAGAGAGAGAGAGAGAGTAAAAATGGGAAGGAGGGAGGAGAAGGGAGGGTTTTGTTTGAGGGGGTGGGGGTAATTTCAGTATATAAGTGTTTAATTTGGGCTAGGGTTGTATGGGGAATTTGGATCTCAGCCCAACTCTTTATCTGGTATTTCGTCTGGGCTGAGATTTATGTGTAATAAAATCTCGCACTAGGGGCCCTTGGGGAAAATAATTCCTTTTCTCCCCCCCCCCCCCCTCTTTCTTTCTCTCTCTCTCTCTGGATAATAGAATAACATCCTCTTCTCTCTTTCACTCTCGGATGTCAGCCCATATTCATTTATGGAGCCTTAAATTAAACACCACGCCATATTACTACATTTGATTCAGTGACTTACTGGGTAAATATCAATTATCACATTTTTACATAAAAAAAAATGGAAATTTCTTCAAGCACCAAATGAGCAAGAACCACATCAATCATAACAGAAATTCTTTCCAGATCTATTAATTTGTTCTCGTTTCTAAATGGTGTTAAAGATCAACCACTGAATATAGATTCGAAATTGAGAGAGAAGAGGAAGATCAGAGAGGGAGAGAGGAGGATATCGCCTGGGAAGGAGTTCCTGTTTTGCCGGTAGTAAAAAAAGAAACGAGCGTCGTATTTTTTCCGCTCAATCCGTACGCACCCGTCCGTAGGAGATCGGGGATATGTATATATATATATATATATATATATATATATGTATATATAATATATATATATATATATATATATATATATATATACATATATATATAAAGGTGCTCAAATGAGAACGAAAAAAAAAATGAGAACTGTGAGAATCAAGCATAATCACTGGGTTACACACAGAATCAAGACTCCAGATTACGAATACAGTGGATACACTTAGATATAGTAGCTAATTTTTAAAATACACATGGATATTGTAGTTATTTAGCTACAATATCCAAGTGCACTATTCAAAATTTAGATACTGTATATAAGTGTATCTACTGTATCTATAAATTGGATCCTTAATTTTGTATCCAATCCAATGGTTATGCTTGATTCTCACGGTTCTCATTTTAAATGGTTCTGATTGGAGAAAGACCCTATATGTGTGTGTGTGTGTGTGTGTGTGTGTATGTATATATACATATATATATATATATATATATATATATATATATATGTATATATACATACATATATATATATATATATATGTTTATTATTTCATCAAATGTTTTACTAGTTTCTTCTATCTTAAATCCTGTTACAGGTTCTTCGTCTAAGTAGTCTATAATACTGAAATCATTTTCTTCTTCTTCGAATTCATCGAATCCGATAATAATTTCTTTTTCTTCGCTATCTGTATCATATATAGGTTCTTGAAAGCTACAGCAAAAACATGAAACTGTCATCCTCCCTAACATTTCCCAACAGAAAATCCTCACAGGCTGGGCCAAGCTCTTTAAAGTTGGCTGATAAACATTTGTTCCACAAAACCGATTTATCCACAAGCCCAACAGAAATCTATTACATTCGGCCCAAATGTGTTACCCGTTTGCACAGAAGAAAGTAAAAGGTTTAGGCCCATTTTCGGGATGGACCTAACAGAAAAACAACAGTGTCTCCTTGACAATCTTTGGCACATACATACATTCCCAAATGAGTCCACAAAGAAAGTACAAATTCTAAATTCCTTAGGATTTTACTTCTTGGAAATAACTCGAAAAATGCCAGAAAACACAAATGTTCCGAAAAGATATTCACATTACATTATTTTTCGTGGCACAAAATTAGGTATTTTTAATAAATGGGAAACAGTCGTAAATCACATACAGTGCAAAGATCCGCTTTACAAAGGTTTTTATAGTTTCTCCGATGCCATGAACACGGCTAGGGGATACTTTGGGCTTGAAAACTTTTTTATAGAACTGGAACAGGTCAAAACATTTTCAGACATCACAAAAGAAAGCCCAGAACAAATTATTCAGAAACAGGAGGAAATCATTGTAAATCTCCAAAAGCACATTTTTCAAAAGGGGAAAGAGGTGGTTCACAATGATACACAGGAAACACAAGTAACACAGAAAGTTTGTGCATATTCTAGTGGGAACTTTAACAAAACAGGATTAAATTGGACTAGTTTAGATTATGAAATCCAGGCATTAATTAACGCATTAGAAAATTTTAAAATATTTTTAAATAAAGAATTTACGGTTAGAACAGATTGTGAAGCCATAGTTAAATTTATAAAAAATGATCAAAGTAAAAAAGTTAATAGGACTAGATGGATTAATCTACAAAACATAATACAAGGAAGTGGATACATTATAAACTTCGAACATATAAAAGGAAAAAATAACACTATTGCTGATATCTTATCAAGAAATCTGAACAGGTTGTTCCATTGATAAAAACAAAGAAAGAAGATTGGTACATCCTCAACAGCAAGGAAAACACACAGCAATGGATACTTAGTAGGTATTTGTTTATGAATTTCTCTTAACTCTACTAAGATTTGATTATTTAAGTGTTTAATGTAATCTAAATTCTCTGTTAATTTGGCTAAAGTTCGTTGGTTTGCAAGGTTCAAGTTAAAAAGTTCAATTGTATTGATTGATGAATTCTGAGACGCAATTATAGTAAAAAGAAAATCCTATCCCTTCGTTAATTACTTAATCCTAAAATCCTTCGAAAAATAGTCATATAGCCCTTATAACAATAATTAAACATAAAACAAACGTTTTAAGAGAATAATTGATTTAAAAGATTCTTAGACATACGTGCCTTTGTTATCTCTGCGAACCAATATTCTATTCAGAATATCACCCTTACTGATGTTTGAATATCAAGGTAAGAGTACTGGCATGTGCTGAGTTTCCAGACTATATACGTCTAAATATTAAAAATAGTTTTTGAAAATAAATCTTTAATTGTTTAAGATAAACAATGACCAATAATTTCTGGCCAATAACTCCAAAAATAATAAGCATAGCATAATTGATCCCTTTTCTTCACCTAGAAGAGTTCTTGATTTCATTGTGGACTTACATCACACTGTTACGATACCCCCTTCAAGGGTATCTTAACAAGTGGCCCTATTTTTTATGACTAAAATGCCCTTCATGCTCAACTTTAACCAAACTCAAAGCAAATGTATAAAGGGGAATAAAAGTAATCTCATCAATTAAAGAGGATCCACCCTTCATCTACCCCAATCTTCTTCCCCATTTGAACGGAAATTTTTTCTCTCTCCTTATTTACACCATTGTGCCATCGGCCAGTCCATCTTTTTCAGAATTCTCCAATCACTGTTTTTCTTCGTGAAACCATTTTCTGGCATTTTCTAATTTGTTTGCTTTAAATTTCATTCACACATACATTATACCGATCAAACATTTCCCATGATCCAATCAATATCCAAAAGCTTCCACCTCCGGCTATATCTTTGTAAGCCAATTATTTCCCAAATCTCATACTTGTGATTGGCCAATAGTTGTTGGAACAATTTTAATCCCTGAATGCCATACTCAATTCTGGAATAAGTTTGAGAAGGGAAAAGAAGAAGGCGGAAGCGTATACCTGATGAATCCATAATGATGTTGTAGGGAGAAACAAGAAGATGAAGAATTAGGGGACGGAGTTCTTCTAAATGATTGTGCCTTTCTTTCTAGTACTTCTTGCAACTAATGAAGATAATTTAGGAGAGAATAAGAGATTGATGTAGTGATTTCTAGGGCTGATGGAGAGCCCTTTATATATGAAACCAATAGGCACCTCATTTAGGGACTACACCCTTTCAACCTAAGTGATGTTATATTAACACTTTGCCCATCAAAAAAAGGTAATATTACATCCAGGAATTCTACACATTATTTCAATTCACTACACTTTATATTAACATTATAGGTATGATTTCATGTATGGAATTACTAATGACTTGTTATGCAAGCCATGTTCTAACAATCTACCACATGGGTTGCAAAACAAAGTCTTTCCTTTAAAACCATAAATATAACACAAATGACAACCCCTATGTCCGCACATTGTTGTCATCTATAAAAATCTCGTCCATTAGTCATCCAAGTATAAGGACTAAAGGGGCAGTCGTTGTAATTGATTCGCAACTAAACCCATATTAATCACGTGTACAAATCCAACTAAGTGACATAGATAAAAAAAAATGTAGATGTGTAGCATGGAATCATAATGAATATCAACATATTCTTCCAATTAGTCCAACTTAACCAAATGAGATCAAAACTTTAAAATAATAGAACAACTATTAAAAGCACAACTCAAACTCCCACTATATTAAATGTTATCAAGATTGTTACACCTATGTGAAACACTGAAGATGATGACACTTTCATAAATGGATCCTCTAATATGGAGTTTGATCCTACAAGTTGTATTTCTATTTGTTCATTTTCCTTCATAACAAGAAACTTAATGTCTATATGCTTAGACTTTGATGAACTCTTGTTGTTATAAGACTGCTGCCTGAAAGTCACAATAAACCTTAAGTGGTCTTTCGACACTTGTTGACAACTTGCAGTCCCTTAATAAACTCATGCAGCCATATAATTTAACTAATATCAGAATACCTAATGATCTCAAGATGATCCGATTTCAAATATATAGGCACGTAGTTCTTTAGTGTTTTGTAAGTATCTCATCATTGTTTTGGCTGCAACCTAATGTTCTCTTACCAGATTGATTTGGTATTGACCAAGCATCCTAACAATAAATACAAGATTTACGCATACATTAAGCTCCCTACTGCTGATGCAAAAATGATCTTTTCCATATACTTGGATTCAAAATTACCTTTTTAGGACACTGTTTGAGACTAAATTTGTCTCCTTTGAAAAAATAGGGGTGTCAAGTGGTTTACAGTTTTGCATGCTAAACTTTTGTAATACCTTTTCCATATGGGCCTTTTGTGATAATCCTAAGACACCTCGTGAGTGATCACGGTGAATTTGGATCCCTAATACAAAAGATGCCTCACCAAGATCTTTTATTTCAAAAGAAATTTCTTAGTTTCCTTAAGAAGGTTCATATTATTACTAGCAAGCAAAATATCATCCACATATAAGACCATAATTATAAATTTACTCCCACTAAACTTATGGTATACACAATCTTCACCAAGATTTATTTCAAAACCAAATGAAATAATAACTTTATTAAATTTTTAAGTACCACTTACGAGAAGCTTGTTTGAGCCTATAAATGGATTTCTTAAGTTTACAAACTAATTGATTAATTTGATCCAAATCAGTTACCATTAATGTCTCCATTAAGGAAAACAGTTTTTATATCCATTTAATGAAGCTCAAGATCAAAAGATTCTACTAGTGCCATAATGATCTTAAAAACATTTTAGAAGATACCAGAAAATATGTTTCTTTATGATCAACGCTTTCCTTTTGAGTAAAACATTTAGTGACAAGACGAGCCTTTTATCTTTTTACATTACCTTGTGAATCACTTTTGGTCTTAAAGACCTATTTACACCCAATGGGTTTCACATCTTTAGGTAATGGAACAAGATCCCAAATGTCGTTGTCACTCATAGAATTCAACTCTTTATTTATGGCATCGATCCACTTATGAGAATTAAGACTATTAATGGCTTCATGGAAGATGAGAGGCTCATCTCCCAATAAACTTAAGTGTCCTTCATTCTTGGCAATATACACCTCATAATTATCTGGAATTTCACTCCTTCTTACTCTATTGGATCTCTTTAAGGGCACCGGTTCTTCCTCAATTTGAGGTTGTTGAATTTCCTCTTTATGACCAACATTTTCATGTTGTTCAATATTTATAGGGGAGTCATTGTTTTGAATTGTATGTTCCTTTTTGAATTTCAGGTACAAGTACTTGATTTTTAATTGGAACTACTATGGGAAGAGGTATAGAAATGGATGCCTCTTCCTCTTCCTCTTCAAATTCAAAATTATTATACGTTATTTCCCATCTAAATTCAACATCCTCAAAGAACCTAGCATTTCCCGTTTCAATAAAGGTTCTAGTTTTCGGGTTGTAAAATTTATAGCCCCTAGATCTCTCGGCATACCCAACAAAATAGCTATTAATGGTTTTAGCATCCAGTTTTGCCCTTACTAGGCCTATAAGGCCTAGCTTCTTCTGGACAACCCTATACATGAAATGATTTAAGGACGGTTTCTAATTCATCCATAATTCATAAGGGTTTTTATTAGTAGCCTTAGAGGGAGCTCTATTGAGAATATAAGTTGCGGTTTTAATGTATCGCCCATAATGAGTGAGGTAATAAAGTACAAGAGATCATATTTTTTTACCATATCCTTAAGGATCTTATTATGTCTCTCAGCTACACTATACATGCAAGCCGTACCCAGCAAAGTGTAGTGAGGGGCAATCCCACACTCTTCAAAATAGCGAGCAAAAAGATCCGGACGTTGTTCCCTTGAATTGTCATTCCTACCACAGTAAACATCACCATGATTAGACCTAACGTTCTTAATAGTCTTTTCAAGTTGATTTTCAACTTCGGCCTTATAAGGCTTGAAAACGTCCATAATTGAGAATTTTCATGAAGTAAATAAATGTACCCATAAATGAGAGTAGTTGTCCATGAACGTAATAAATATTGTTGACCATTCCATGAAGAGGTAGTGAATGGCCCACAAAATTCCGTATTTATTAGTTCTATGATACTTGATGCTCTCGAGGATACTTCTTTGTTTGTAAATTTTCCTTTAAGTCATTTAATGCAAAAGTATTTTCCCGGAATATCAAGCTTGTTAAGATTCCTTTTGACACAAGCTTGTCAATTCTCCTCATGGAGATATGACCCAAACGCTTTATGCCATAAGGTATAAGAATTTTCACTTGATAACTTTCGCTTTCTACTTTGGTTTCATTATTATGGGACTTATTTATTGTTTGAATAGTGTCAAGCAAATAAAGATTACTTGACAAAGTACTAGCACCAACAACCTTGGAATAAAATAAAGATCACATCTATTATTACCAAACGAACAAGAGTAACTTTCCTTGTCTAATATTGTGATAAATATCAAATTCCATCTAAAATAATGGTACAATAAATGTATTATTTAATATAAAACAACACTTAGTACTTAAGAATAACTGACAATTCCTTATGCCTATAACTTCAACCGGATTCTCAACTTTCATATAGATGAATCTCTCATCTTCACTGAGTCTTCGGTAATTCAGGCAATCCTACATAGACATACTTATGTGAGTTGTTGCACCAAAAACCAATCACCATGTATATGTAGGAATTAAAAGCAAATTAGCCTCAGTACAAACAAGACCAAATGACATACCTTTCTTAGCATGCCAAGCGTAATACTTAGGGCAGTCGTACTTCATGTGAGTGAGGTCCTTGCAAAAGTAGTATTTATTTTCCTTATGATCATTAGATGATCCCTTAGGCTTCTTATTTCTTATAACCGCAATTTTCTTCCCTCTTCTCTTTGTCCCATGAGAAGAGGTAGATGCCAAACGTTCCTCAAGGATGTCAAGAAATGATTTAGCATCAACATCCTTGGAGACACTGTTCAAAATGGTCTCCGGGACAACTATATTCATGATCATTAGGCTCACGCGGTTGGAGCGTTTCCACTTCTCAGTATTTAAGCAATCTTCTTGAGTGCTTATATCAGAAAGAGGAAGAGGAAACGGTTCCCTTAATGCGTGATCTATGTCCATATAGCCTAAGATCATTATTAATTTATTTTTCCAAGTTTTAAAATTAGTCCCATTAAGCATCGGTACGGTACTCACATCAGTAATTATGGATGAAGCAATAAGCAAATCTGTTGGAATTTGAAAACAAGAATGAATACAAAACATAAATAAGAAACTACATAATGAATAAAAGATTAATTATATCAAATGAAATCCATCAACAAGACAATCAACATGACATCAAAACTAATCTTAGGATTGTGAGTTGACTCATAAATGATTGCCTTAGGTAACACGTAATTTGAACAATGTTTTAATCAAATGCTTAATCTTCCTTTGGGCCGACATAAGCATCTAACAAAACCAACTTAATGTTCATTTCATTTGTTACCACATGAATGCACAAGTTTAGTCAAATGTCAAGATCTTCTTTGGAAAATTCATGTCATTCACATAACAACTTACACATTCAACACTTTAACAATTTTGGGTTTAAATAACGTTAATCACTTTGGCGATGATATTATTTAAACAATGAATAAAACTGTTTAAGCATATAATTAATCAAAACGTTAAGGTTTGAAATAATGTATGTTTTGTTCCAAAGGGGAAAACAAAATAGTGCAATTTTTTTTTAAAAAATCCAAAACCTGTGAACAGTAACTGCTCGGCCGAGCATAGAGAAGTGCACGGTTGAGCACCAAATACAGAAAGTTTTGGTCCATTCGACATGAAGCGCACGGCCGTGTCCTTTTCCAAGTCTTGGGTCCGACCGGGCAAAACCAAAAATCCGCACGGATTATTCAAGAGGTCCGACCGGACTCGACCAAAGATCCGGCCGGACTATGTCATTACAGGGCACCGTTTCATGTGCTCGGCCGAGCAGATCATAAGACTCGACCGAGCAGATGGATTTTTTGCACTTTTCCTGAATTTTGTTAAAACTTTCCCATGACATGAACAACAAGTAGATCCACATTGTATGCATTAGATAACATAAAACCATGCTTTTAAGGGATAATCTTGTTTTTAAAACAATGGAATCAAATACGTAGATCCACATAATTATGCATTACACATAATCATGTTATGAAGGGATAGTCAAACTTGAACCATTGTGTTCATTGATCAAAACTTTCAAACCTTTTAATAAAAACTTTATGGATGATGAATATAAGTACTCTTAAAACAAATAGAGCATCTTAAACAACATCAAAACTTTATGATTCAACAGAATTATGAATCAAAATTAAAGCATTTTAAGGCTTTCAAAAAAAACTCAAACTCAAACCAAAATATGAGCGGGCTCTGATACCAATTGTTGGAACAATTTTAATCCCTGAATGCCATACTCAATTCTGAAATAAGTTTGAGAAGGGAGAAGAAGAAGGCGGAAGCGTATACCTGATGAATCTTTGATGATGTTGTAGGGAGAAACAAGAAGAAGAAGAATTAGGGGACGAAGTTCTTCTAAATGATTGTGCCTTTCTCTCTAGTACTTCTTGCAACTAATGAAGATAATTTAGGAGAGAATAAGAGATTGATGTAGTGATTTCTAGGGCTGATGGAGAGCCCTTTATATATGAAACCAATAAGCACCTCATTTAGGGACTACACCCTTTCAACCTAAGTGATGTTATATTAACACTTTGCCCATAAAAAATAGGTAATATTACATCCAAAAATTTTACACATTATTTTAATTCACTACACTTTATATTAATATTATAGGTATGATTTCATGTATGGAATTACTAATGACTTGTTATGGAAGCCATGTTCTAACAATAGTGACTACAAAGAATGTTTAATTTTGCTCATAAAATCTGTAGGTTCACAAGTAGATCTCAGTTCATCAACTGTTGTTACATGAGATTTAAACTGAGAAATGTTCAATTTTAGGAGATAGAATTATATAATTTTTCCACCTTCATCATTTCAACTAATATACCACGATTTCTCAGTCACATGAAACAGCCCCACCACCACACACATTATTCACCACCAACCATGTCATTCCTATGATAATCATCGCTGGCACTAAGCATGTTGCCAAATTCAGACCTTGTAATTATATCCCCAAGTACATTCTGCTTTTATACTCATATATTGTTGGTAGTGGTGCCCTAGGCACGTTTAATTAACGTTGTAATTGTTATCATTTATTTCATATCAATAAAGAGATGTTTTGATTATTATTGTTGTTCATGTTTACTTATAATAATCTCCGTCCCTAGTACTTGTTAAGCACTAGTATAAAGGCTAAATGATCATGGGATGATCATGTTAGATTTATGGGTACCTGTTTGGAACAAGGTACTGGACATGACCCGCTTTATGAGATTTATGTCATGGTCTATGTCATACATATATCTCATATTAGTTATGTCATTTGAATCCTTAGACATGAAGTTATTATAGTCTTCCACTTAATGAACATTATGTTTGACATATTCAAACGCTACTTTTAACCGAGTAGTTATAAAGGGTATGATTGGCATGATCGGATTCACGTAGGGAAGAATAATAAGCTAAATGGATTTGTCCCTCCTCAGAGAGATGTCAAGCTTGGGCCTCTCGTAGGAATGATGTTGATGAAATGTTCGGCCGGACTCAAATGAATTGATTGGATCAATGTCATTTGGATTATCAACATATTCGGAATCGAGAAAGTATTGAACAAAACAAGTTGACTCTTTGACCATGACTTGTGTTCAATGATATCGTGGACAAAAGGATTATGACATATTCTAAAGGAATGCGAACTTGTATCTAGTTATACTATTTGGGTAGGTATGACGGTTTGCTAGAACCTAATCATATCTTATGGTTTCATGTTTGAACTCATTGCCAACTTAGTATAATCCTAGAGGGTCACACACAATAGAACGAATCTTTAAAAGGACTATATTGGAATTTTGGAAATTCTGGACATTCTGGGGAAGTGGGCGACCGCACAGTATGGACTGGGCGGCCGCACACTTAGCCCATTTTTGTACCAGTTTTGTTTCAGATAGTTGTGTGACCGCACAGAGGCTTTTGGGCGGCCGCACAGTACTGTCGGGTGGCAGATTCCTAATTTGATTAGGAAACGAATTTTAGACGGATTTTGACACAAGTTTCCTATTTGGAATAGGTCATACTTGTATATAAAAGACCAAATTCGGCCAGCACTCTATGCTAATGATTTTGTGAGTCTCAAAGAGTTTGAGAGAGGGTTTATTTTGTTCTAAGACATTCTTGGTTGAAGAACAAAATAATACACAAAATAAATTCCATATAGTTCTTTTGATTGTGAAAAAGTGTTTCACAATTTGGTCTAGCAACCAAGATCAAAGAAGCTCCTTTGATATTCGTTCGAAGTGTGGATACCGCTAGAGGGTGAAAATCATCATCTTCAAAGTTCGTGTTCAAGCTTTGTGATCGTGATCAAATCTTCAAACCTCCACCAAAGACCAAGAGAATTTGATAGCCATCAAGGGTTAGTTTATTCCTTTATTCTTATGTTGTATTTGATTTAATCATATAAACGGATCCATGGCTTTGGGTTTCAAAATTTTAAATGCTATATTCCGCTGCGCATGTTTGATCGAAACCCAACAGTGGTATCAGAGCCCCGTTCATGTTGATTATATCAATACCTAGATCATGTTATGTGTATATAAATTGTTTATGTGCCTTACATGATATGAATATTGGAATATGTGATGTTTATGTGTTATGTGATTTTATGTGGTTTATTGTTTTGCAACTTTAATCGCACGATTCAATCGCAATAAATAAATTATGATGGATTCAGAATTGTTGATTATTAATTTTTGATTGGATCAAAGTTTTAATAATCGGGGAAAAACAATTTTGAGACAAAATTTTCGAACTTGAAAATTCTGCACATTCTGATGGCACTGGGCGACCGCACAAAACGCCTTGGGCGGCCGCACAGTTTTGGGCGACCGCACAAGGGTTTTTGGGCGGCCGCACAAGGTGATCAGAAGATCTGATTTTGGTTGAAAACCAGAATCTGGAATTTTTCGAAAGATTCAACAGAACCAGTCCAGACTTGCTGATCTGGAATGGGTTTTGGGTAGCTGGTTTGTGTATGGATTTTGGGGTTTGATTTTCCTATTTGTTTTAGTCTTGTGATTCCTAGATTGGTTCAAGTTTTGGATGGCTAATCTGCGTTCATCGAGATTGTGTTTCCCAAAATTGATCGCAATCAAAGTTTCAAAGATAAAACGAAGTTAGAATTATGAAGAGTTCATAATTGCTAAAATTGAGAAACAAAGTTCTTGATTCAAAGTTTGGAGATCCATGTGGAATTGTGAATGCAATTGGCCTACGTTCATCGAGACCATCTATTGCTTAGTTTCGGCCACATGGACTACTTTCTTGGTCTCTTGAATTAGTGCGGGATTGTGGTTGCCTAATGGCTTAGTTCGACCGCACTTCTTGTTGTCTTGATTTGGAGATAATGACCAAAGTTGAAATAGTATCATCCTCATAATTATAGAGAAACTAATGACACATAAATACCATGCTTAAATTAATGGGGATTAATTTAGTGGCTAAACTTGATGTGTAACATGTTTATATTATGTGCTCATAAATGTGTTATATGCTATATGTGATGAACCTTCAAAGAAAGTTTTAAGTCTTTTATTGCCATGCCATGATTAAAACACTTGTTAGTACATGAGTGATTTTAATGTAGATTCGCCCTAGCGAGGTGCATTAAATTTATTTATGTATGAGCAAGATAGATAATGTGGGCACGCCCTAGCGGGACACATTAACTATGCGTTTAAAATGGTTAGACTTAATTGGGCGTCAAAACAGTTTGGGCCTAGGCAAAGATGAGGTTTAACATGCTTTTTGAAATTGGATTTCTTAAAGAATCTCATAAAAGGAACTAAGAGTCATATGAGATATGATTGACAAGAGTTGTCTACCTAATTAATTTGATTTTGTGTAATCCGCCTTAGCGGACTTGAAATTAAATTAACGTTGGATCTTAACCCATTTAAATTATATTATACATTGGATATATATGAAGGTTATATAATTTAGTGGGAGTATTTTGTTTGAAAAATACATTATTTATCTCTTTAATGAAAATCGGTACTTATTAAATTTTGGAAATTTTTGCATATTTGTAGATAATGACTAATAACACTCAATCAATGTCGTTGCGATCAATCCTTGAGAAGGATAAGCTCGAAGAGAATGGTACCAACTTTATGGATTGGATCCGTAGCATAAGAATCGTTCTTAGGCAAGAAGATAAGTTGTACATTCTCGATGGGCCTCTCCCCGCTGAACCACCGCCTACTGCCCCTAGGGTAGAAAGAGACAATTACAAGAAACATCGTAATGATTCTAGAGATGTAAGTTGTCTCATGCTTGCTGCTATGTGTTCAAAACTCCAACAAAGTTTGGAACATTTGGAAGCTTATGAGATAGGCGTGGAGTTGAGAACCATGTTTCAAGAGCAAGCTAGGCAAGAGAGGTACAATACCATTGTTGCATTCACTACTAGTAAAATGAATGAAGGGCAACAAGTAAGTCCTCACTTTCTTAAAATGAAAGGTTATGTAGAGCACCTTGAGAAACTTGGCTATCCAATCCCATTGGAGCTAGCCACGGATCTCATTCTTAATTCATTGCCTAAAAGTTATAATCAGTTTGTGATGAATTATAACATGCATGGAATGGATAAGAATCTCTCTGAGTTGCATGGGATGCTCAAAACTGCAGAGATGAAAATTGTGGAGAAAGGTTCTCCCGTGCTCTTGGTTCATGATGGGAAGAAGGCTAGTGCCAAAGGAAAGGGTAAGGTAAAAGTTGTCAAACCCAAGATAAGCAAGGCAAAGGTTGCCAAGTCTTCTGAGGCAAAACCTGATTCACAAAAGGATGCAATCTGTTTCCATTGTCAAGAAATTGGTCATTGGAAACGTAATTGCAAGGCTTTCTTGGAAGATCAAAAAGAAGAAGAAGAGCAGCAAGGCTGCGTCGACTTCAGGTATCTATATGATAGATATTCTCCTTTCTACCACTGATTCTTGGGTATTGGATACCGGATGTGGTTTTCACATTTGTCTAAATGTGCAGGGACTAAAGAATAGGAGACTGCTTAAAGAAGGTGAAGTAGATCTACGCGTGGGGAATGGAGCAAGAGTTGCTGCATTAGCCGTAGGGACTTATGAAGTCACTTTACCTTCCGGATTAATTCTTGTTTTGAACAATTGTTATTATGTTCCGGATTTAAGCAGAAATATTATTTCAATTTCTTGTTTGGATAATGAAGGTTTTAAGTTTCTTATTGAGAATAAGAAATTTTCTATTTATTTAAATGATGTGCTTTATGGTATTGCTAATTCATTTAATGGCCTTTATATCTTGGATGTCAAGAATGAAAATAATGTCTATCATGTAAATAAGAAATCTAAACCTAATGATGTAAATCATACTTATTTGTGGCATTGCCGTCTTGATCATATTAATGAGAAGCGTATTTCAAAACTCCATGGGGACGGACTTTTGGGTTCATGTGACTTAGAGTCATATGATACTTGTGAGTCGTGTCTTCTTGGAAAAATGACTAAGACACTTTTTACCAAGTTGGGTGAAAGGGAAAGCGACTTATTGGGGTTGATACATTCCGATGTATGCGGACCATTAAGTAGCAATGCTAGGGGAGGATTTCAAATACTTCATAACCTTCACTGATGATTATAGTAGATTTGGGTATGTTTACCTAATGAAACATAAAAGTGAAGCATTTGAAATATTTAGAATATTTCAAAATGAAGTAGAAAAACAACTTGGCAAAAGTATAAAGGCACTTCGATCAGATCGAGGTGGAGAATACTTAAGTCAAGAATTTGATGATCATCTAAAGAATTGTGGAATAGTTTCACAATTGACTCCACCTGGAACACCACAATGGAATGGTGTGTCCGAGAGGAGGAATCGGACCTTGTTAGACATGGTTCGATCAATGATGAGTCAAGTTGATCTTCCAATATCCTTTTGGGGTTACGCCCTAGAAACCGCTGCTTTCACACTAAATGAAGTTCCAACTAAATCTGTTCCAAATACTCCATATGAGATGTGGAGTGGAAAGAAACCTAGTTTATCTTTCATGAGGATTTGGGGTTGCGAAGTTTATGTCAAGAGACTTATCTCTGACAAACTAGCACACAAATCTGATAAATGTATTTTCGTGGGATATCCTAAGGAAACTAAAGGATATTACTTTTACAACCGAGAGGACAACAAAGTGTTTGTTGCCCGAACTGGTGTCTTTCTAGAGAAAGAGTTTCTCTCCAAAGAAATCAGTGGGAGTAAAATAAATCTTGAAGAAATTCGAGACCCAGAAAATAACATTGAACCAATAGTGGAACAAGAACAAGAACCACAAGGAGTTGTGGAACCTGTTCAAAATACACAAGCATCTCGCAGATCTAGTAGGTTACGATCCGAGCCCGAGAGATATGGATTTCTCGTAACGTATAGTAATGAGGTAGAAATCATTGAGAATGATGAACCGTCAACCTACCAAGAGGCGATGTCTTCTCCTGATTCGGACAAGTGGCTTGGAGCCATGGAATCCGAATTGCAATCCATGCAAGACAATCAAGTTTGGAATTTGATTAATGCGCCCGAAGGTGTAAAAACCATAGGATGCAAATGGGTCTTCAAGAAGAAGACTGACATGGATGGGAAGGTGCATACTTACAAAGCTAGGCTTGTAGCGAAAGGTTATAGGAAAGTTCATGGTATTGACTATGATGAGACCTTTTCACCCGTAGCAATGATCAAGTCTATAAGAATCTTGCTTGCCATTGCCGCATATCAAGACTATGAAATATGGCAGATGGACGTCAAAACCGCTTTCCTGAATGGAAAACTCCAAGAGGATGTGTATATGACACAACCAGAAGGTTTTGAACAAGATTCTAAGGTATGCAAATTGCAAAGATCCATCTATGGATTGAAGCAAGCTTCAAGGAGTTGGAATCTCCGTTTTGATGAATCGATCAAAGAGTTTGGTTTCATCAAGAACGAAGATGAGCCTTGTGTATACAAGAAGATTAGTGGGAGCATAGTGCTATTCCTTATTTTATACGTGGATGACATATTGCTCATTGGAAACGACATTCCTACACTTCAGTCTGTGAAGACTTGGTTAGGAAAGTGCTTCGCAATGAAAGATATGGGTGAAGCCGCATATATACTTGGCATTAAGATCTATAGAGATATATCAAGGAGGCTACTTGGTTTAAGCCAAAGTACATACATTGACAAGGTCATTAGAAGATTCCGTATGGAAAATTCTAAGAGAGGCACCTTGCCCGTGTTACATGGAGTTTCTCTAAGCAAGACTCAATGTCCTAAGACAAAAGATGAGCGTGAGAAAATGAATGATGTTCCATATGCTTCGGCAATTGGGTCCATCATGTATGCCATGATTTGTACTAGGCCGGATGTGTCTTATGCTTTGAGCATGACAAGTAGATACCAATCCGACCCTGGCGAAAATCACTGGATAGCTGTAAAAGCGATTCTTAAGTACTTGAGAAGAACTAAAGACTCGTTTTTGATCTATGGAGGAATGGAATATGATCTCGTTGTAAATGCTTACACGGATGCAAGCTTCCAAACCGACAAAGATGATAGCCGATCGCAATCGGGATTTGTGTTTATGTTAAATGGTGGAGTTGTAAGCTGGAAGAGTTCCAAGCAAAGTACAACCGCTGATTCTATAACAGAAGCTGAGTATATTGCTGCATCGGATGCTGCAAAGGAAGCTGTTTGGATTAAGAAGTTCATAACTGAACTTGAAGTGGTTCCTAGTATTGCTAGTCCAATAGACCTTTATTGCGACAATAATGGTGCTATTGCTCAAGCAAAGGAACCAAGAGCACATCAGAAATCCAAACACATACTTAGGCGTTTCCATATCATTCGAGAGATCGTTGATAGGGGAGACGTAAATATATGCAGAGTACCTACTGATGACAATGTTGCGGACCCGCTAACAAAGGGACTTTCACAAGCTAAACATGATGGTCGTGTTAGGTCCATGGGTATTAGATACATGGGAGATTGGGCCTAGGGCAAGTGGGAGATTGTTGGTAGTAGTGCCCTAGGCACGTTTAATAAACGTTGTAATTGTTATCATTTATTTCATATCAATAAAGAGATGTTTTGATTATTATTGTTGTTCATGTTTACTTATAATAATCTCCGTCCCTAGTACTTGTTAAGCACTAGTATAAAGGCTAAATGATCATGGGATGATCATGTTAGATTTATGGGTACCTGTTTGGAACAAGGTACTGGACATGACCCGCTTTATGAGATTTATGTCATGGTCTATGTCATACATATATCTCATATTAGTTATGTCATTTGAATCCTTAGACATGAAGTTATTATAGTCTACCACTTGATGAACATTATGTTTGACATATTCAAACGCTACTTTTAACCGAGTAGTTATAAAGGATATGATTGGCATGATCGGATTCACGTAGGGAAGAATAATAAGCTAAATGGATTTGTCCCTCCTCGGAGAGATGTCAAGCTTGGGCCTCTCGTAGGAATGATGTTGATGAAATGTTCGGCCGGACTCAAATGAATTGATTGGATCAATGTCATTTGGATTATCAACATATTCGGAATCGAGAAAGTATTGAACAAAACAAGTTGACTCTTTGACCATGACTTGTGTTCAATGATATCGTGGACAAAAGGATTATGACATATTCTAAAGGAATGCGAACTTGTATCTAGTTATACTATTTGGGTAGGTATGACGGTTTGCTAGAACCTAATCATATCTTATGGTTTCATGTTTGAACTCATTGCCAACTTAGTATAATCCTAGAGGGTCACACACAATAGAACGAATCTTTAAAAGGACTATATTGGAATTTTGGAAATTCTGGACATTCTGGGGAAGTGGGCGACCGCACAGTATGGACTGGGCGGCCGCACACTTAGCCCATTTTTGTACCAGTTTTGTTTCAGATAGTTGTGCGACCGCACAGAGGCTTTTGGGCGGCCGCACAGTACTGTCGGGTGGCAGATTCCTAATTTGATTAGGAAACGAATTTTGGACGGATTTTGACACAAGTTTCCTATTTGGAATAGGTCATACTTGTGTATAAAAGACCAAATTCGGCCAGCACTCTATGCTAATGATTTTTGTGAGTCTCAAAGAGTTTGAGAGAGAGTTTATTTTGTTCTAAGACATTCTTGGTTGAAGAACAAAATAATACACAAAATAAATTCCATATAGTTCTTTTGATTGTGAAAAAGTGTTTCACAATTTGGTCTAGCAACCAAGATCAAAGAAGCTCCTTTGATATTCGTTCGAAGTGTGGATACCGCTAGAGGGTGAAAATCATCATCTTCAAAGTTCGTGTTCAAGCTTTGTGATCGTGATCAAATCTTCAAACCTCCACCAAAGACCAAGAGAATTTGATAGCCATCAAGGGTTAGTTTATTCCTTTATTCTTATGTTGTATTTGATTTAATCATATAAACGGATCCATGGCTTTGGGTTTCAAAATTTTAAATGCTATATTCCGCTGCGCATGTTTGATCGAAACCCAACATATATCTCTAGCATTTTAATTTTAAATTGAGGATGAGAAGTTGTGGATTTTGGAACACCGTGTTGCTTTTTAGAGGTTTACAGGGGAAAAGGGAATTGCTTTGAGGGTTGTGAAAAGAATTTTTAGCTGTAGAGGGAGATAAGTAACTGTCCAAAAGAAGATGCAATTGAAGGCGGATACTTTAGGGGCAGCAATATCCATGGCAATTGCAGCGGCCACTTTTGAGTAGGGCTGGCAAAATTTATGAATTTGTACCAATCAACTTGTGTACCAACCGTATCAATTATAATTGGTACGGCCAAATCGGTATACCGACATTGTTGGTAGGTACTACCGTATCAATTATGTATAATTGGTTGGTACACGGTACTGATATTTGATGTTGGTTGGTATACCAAGTACCAATTGTAATTTTTAATAATATTAAAAATACTATTATGTATTAAAAAATAAAGTATCTTTCAATATTATATCCCTATTCTATTCCAGAAATAAAGTTGAATGCAAAATTTCTTTCGAAGATAATTTGTATGTTTATAAATATTTGACTTTTCATATATGGGACCATTCAGTAGCTTGGATGAACAAATTTAACATGTTTTAAAAATATATATACAGTTACACTTCTCCAAGATTCTGTTAATCTAGTAGTTACAAAAAAAAAAAAAAAAAAAATCTCTTGTTCTTATATACTCCCTCCGTCCCGGCACAAGTGACACCAACTTTTGGGACACGGAGATTAAGAAAAAGGTAGATATGTGTGGTAGAAAATGAAGAGAGAGAGAGAATGAGTGGGGTAAATAGTAGTGTTGGTTGATTGAGTGGTGGAATATGAAGAGAGAGAATGAGTGAGTTTAAATGGTCGGGTTGGTTGAATATAAATATATTAAAATATTTTTATTTTGGGTAGTGTCACTTGTAGTGGGATAGACCGAAAAAGAAATAAGTGTCACTTGTGCTGGTTCGGAGGGAGTACTTGTTTCTTTTTCTCTCAGCTGATAATGTCTCAATGACGGATTTCATGCCTAGATTCATATAATTTAATATTTCTTTGTGGCCTTTACATAATAACATGTAATAGCTCAATACAAGTACAAGAATACTTATGCGGATGTCAATTTGCCTGTTGAAAAAGACTACTCTCAAGTTGTTGTTTTTTTTTTTTTTACATTACATTCTACATTTGGTATAGGCTAGCACCAACCGTACCAACCGAGTACCAATCATACCAACTATGTTGGTATACCGGCTTAGTTGGTTGGTAATGGTATATAATTTTATATACCAAGTTAAACTTGGTTGGTACATGGTATAAACAAAATGTAACTGGTATACTTACCAATCCAGCCCTACTTTTGAGAAGTCTCCGGCACCGAGCAGGTTGATTTTGGGAGGGCCGGACTCAAATAAGGAGACGTGAAGGTGTACCCATTTGTTTTGGAATTACAAGCTTGCCCCCATTTTAAATTTGGTTAAAGTTGAGCATGAAGGGCATTTTAGTCGTAAAAAATAGGGCCACTTGTTAAGATACCCTTGAAGGAGGTATCCTAACATATATATATATATATATATATATATATATATAGGTAGGTACTCAAATGAGAACCTAAATATCGTGAGAACCGTGAGAACCAATCATAACCATTATATTAGAAAACAAATCAAGGGTCCATATGTTAGATACAATTGATACACTTAGATACATTACAAAAAATTCGATATTACACTTGGATACAATAGGTTAATAAGTAGTGTATCTAAGTGTTGCACTTGTATACACTATGTTAAAAACTAATGTATCCAATTGTTTTTCGAAAATTAACTAATGTATCCAAGTGTATCCAATGTATCTAACATCTGGACCCTTAATTTTTTTTCTAATCTAATGGTTATGATTGGTTCTCACGGTTCTCATATAAAATGGTTCTCACAGGAGCGCGACCCTATGTATATATAGACACACACACACATATATATATGTGTGTGTGTGTGTGTGGGTATCCTAACAACATAGTTGGTGGAAATTGCAAAAATACCACCGCTTCCATATCAGCAGCTCATGTAGCTGCTTTAATCCGAGCTGCTCAATCCTTTCTAATCCATTGGCAGAAAATGGTTCTCATTGGTTCTCATTTGAGCATATATATATATATATATATATATATATATATATATATATATATATAGGGTCGCGCTCCTGTGAGAACCATTTTATATGAGAACCGTGAGAACCAATCATAACCATTAGATTAGAAAAAAAATCAAGGGTCCAGATGTTAGATACATTGGATACACTTGGATACATTAGTTAATTTTCGAAAAACAATTGTATACATTAGTTTTTAACATAGTGTATTCAAGTGCAACACTTAGATACAATACTTATTAACCTATTGTATCCAAGTGTAATATCGAAATTTTTATAATGTATCTAAGTGTATCAATTGTATATAACATATGGACCCTTGATTTTTTTTTCTAATCTAATGGTTATGATTGGTTCTCACTGTTCTCACGATATTGAAGTTCTCATTTGAGCACCTATCTACCTATATATATATATATATATATATATATATATATATATATATATATATATATATATATATTGATACCATTTAGGGGGGTATAAGGCAGATTTTAGCGGTCTCTGTTAACCATAAATTTACATTTAAATTTAACATGATGAACTAAGAAAAGTTTAAAAGAAAGATAGTTTAGTTACAGTAGGTTGTAGCGAGCGGAGAGGATGTAGCGGTTGGGTCGTCTATTAACAGCGGAGAAATACTCTTTTTTTTTATTTTTTATATAGGGCTATAATATGAAGTACTGAAGGATTTTGAAGGAGTTTAAGTAATATAACTAGGAGAATCGGAAGGGGGTTTTTAAGCTGCCATTAAGAAAGATTGCTTTATAAAATTGCTCTCGTTTTTTGAACTCGTACCTACAAATGAGAAAGGCGAGGGCTTTTATAGCCTTCGAAATACAAACCTAGAAAGCCGGTTTTGTAACCGGTTACCTAATCGAGAAATGACTTAAATGCAATAATTTACAAAAGTCAAAAAAGCTAAAGTAAAGGCTGCAATAATTTACAAAAAGCAGAAATAATTCAAAAAGTAGATGCTTGGTGTCGGCCGCCTGACGTCACTGCTTACGTTTTTCTTCATCCAACTGTCTCTTCTAGAAGTCTCGATAATTGCTGTCAATTGTTGGGATTGTGTCTCCGTCTGATTGTGCATCTTGCATAATGTCGTCACATGGCCATGGTTCACATGGATATGGCCATGTATTTTCTTCATCCGTGTTATTGATGTATTTTTATTTTAATGTATCTCCTTCACCCATGAATGGGAGAAGCATGTTCCAATTATCTCTTGCCCAAATCTGGACATAATGTCCTTCTGCCATTAATTTGAAAATTGCCAAGGAAAGTGGCTGGAATGTCTGGGGTTTTTTATGCTTCTTTATGAAACTGTTATGGAATTCTGTGATCTTGTCGACATCTTGTTCATGAAGCCAAGAAAGGCTTGAGAAGTCGATGTGTTCTTCAATTTTGACCGCCGTTGCTAACAGAGCTTGATCTTTGGATTTGGTGCTGATGAATATTCTTTTTCTTGCAGGTCTATATGTGTAACTATCAGCTTCTGGGAAGGATGCAAAAATTTTACATCCAGCTTTTTGTTCATAGGAGTGAGTAGCGATGTTGCCAGCTACCAATGTGAACTTTTCTCCAAATGTATTTAGAATTCTTTCTATAGTGGGTGTGAAACGGAACTCAATGTAATCAATCATACCATAGTGGTAAAATTGAGTAATAAGTTCTTCTGGCATGTCTGTTTTAAAGAGATCGATCTGTAATAATAATACCCCTGTGTCTTTCCCTTCATTGTCTACCCTTTCGACAACTTTCACTCCTGTGAATTTTAATTCTTTAAAAACGATTTGAACTATTTTTTGTGTAGTTTGTATAATATCAAAGGAAAACCTGTACAAATTTTTTCGGAAATAATATCATTGAGGCCTTCAATCCTTTCCAGGACTGGTTTTAAAGTCTGCCTCCATGGAATGTCAAGAATTCGTGCTTTAAAGCTGTCGTAATCCCTGTAAATAGGCTCCGTTGTGCTTTTTAATTTATTTTGAAGGATTTCCACTTCCTGTTTTAACTTTTCATTTTCTCTATGTAACTGTGTTACTTGTGTTTCCTGTGTAGTATTGTGAACCACCTCTTTCCCCTTTTGAAAAATGTGCTTTTGGAGATTTACAATGATTTCCTCCTGTTTCTGAATAATTTGTTCCGGGCTTTCTTTTGTAATGTCTGAAAATGTTTTGATTTGTTCAGTTCGATAAAAAAGTTTTCAAGCCCAAAGTATCCCCTAGCCGTGTTCATGGCATCGGAGAAACTATAAAAACCTTTGTAAAGCGGATCTTTGCACTGTATGTGATTTACGACTGTTTCCCATTTATTAAAAATACCTATTTTTGTGCCACGAAAAATAATGTAATGGGAATATCTTTTCGGAACATTTGTGTTTTCTGGCATTTTTCGAGTTATTTCCAAGAAGTAAAATCCTAAGGAATTTAGAATTTGTACTTTCTTTGTGGACTCATTTGGGAATGTATGTATGTGCCAAAAATTGTCAAGGAGACACTGTTGTTTTTCTGTTAGGTCCATCCCGAAAATGGGCCTAAACCTTTTACTATCGTCTGTGCAAACGGGTAATACATTTGGGCTGAATGTAATAGATATATATATATATATATATATATATATATATATATATATATATATATATATATATATATATATGGTCTTGCTCAAATAAGAACCATTTAAAATTATAATCATGAGAACCATCATAACCATTGGATTAGATACAAAATCAAGGATACAAATTATTGATATAGTAAATACACTTGGATACAATACCTAAATTTTAAATATTTCACTTGTATACAGTAGCTAAATAACTACTGTATCCATGTGTATTTTAAAAATTAGCTACTGTATCCAAGTGTACCTACTATATCTATAATTTAGACGCATGATTTTATGTCTAATCTAGTGATTATGCTTGGTTCTCACAGTTCTCATTTTATTTTGCTTCACATTTTATTTTGGATATTTCCAGAGGTTCAGCATTCAGGAATTCATTGTCTTCGTTGGCCACACTGTTGCTAAACGCAGACCGCCTCAACGCCAATATGTCGAACACGAAGATGCATTTCAATCGTCCTCATATATATTTATATTTTCCATTTGTTTTTTTTTTTCTGAATTGTTATCTTTTCGATTTATTTTGCTGTCAATAGTTTTATGTTTGTCTCTACATATATATGTATATATATATACATATATATATATACATATATATATATACATATATATGTGTGAATATATATGTGTGTGTGTGTGTGTGTGTGTATATATATATATATATGTGTGTGTGTATATATATGTGTGTGTTTATATATATATATATATATGTATATATACATATATATATATGTGTGTTTAGATATATATATATGTATATATGTGTGTGTGTGTATGTATATACATATATATATATATGTGTGTGTGTGTGTATATATATGTGTATGTAAATGTGTAATTGTGATTTGATTTGTGTGTTTATGTGTGTATGATTGTATTTATTGTTTGGTGAAGTTAAGGTTTTGTGGCGAAACCAGAGTCACAGCACGTTGTTTAGTGAATTTGATGGTGGGCGCAGTGCACTATCCCTAGAAAGACTAGGGTAAGTTTTCAATGACAGATGTGGAGTGATTATATCGTGGTTCTTGACGGGCGGGCCGGGGAGGGGGGGGAACATGTGTGGAGCTTTTTACTGCTTCTGTTGTTTTAAAGTTAAAATGGTCTCTGTGCTTTAGGATTTATGGATGATCATTATCCAGTTCGAAGTGTGTTTTTCCTTCTCATCGAGTTTAAATGGTCTCTGTGCTTTGAGCTTTATGGATGATCATTATCCAGTTCGAAGTGCGTTTTCCCTTCACAATATTAAAATTTTGTGCATAAATAGACAAATGTATCATATCCTACTTAGTTATGTAGTCCATTCTTTTAGCAGATTGTTGGCATTGATGATGGATTTTGAAGTTATTTCTTCAGAATTATTAAGAGCCTAATAATGACAACCATTATCTTTTCTGATTATCCTCTTGGTGCCGTCCGTTTAATATTTTTGTAGGTTGCATAACAATTGATGGTTTTACATGAAGAATACATGCATAGAAATCACTAATTGAAGGTTTCGTGCTATTTTACGTTAGGAGCGTTGCTGAGCTTCCACATGAGTTATTAAACGTTACTATTATGCCCATTTCTCCTCAAGTCCAACCTGCTTGTTGACATCAAACATTTGTAGATTTGTGGTTACATGTAAACTATGGTTATCAATCTGTCCAAATGTTATTACTAAAATTCCAATTTTTCTTGAAACTGATGCTATCCTTACTCATTCCTCGAGTTTCAGGAGCGGTGAATTAAGATGCAATAGAATCAGCAGAGAAAAGTGAAAGCTGCATTACCACCATTGTTAGTTAAGCGACATAGGTAGAAATTACTTTGTTATATTTTCCTTAGGATTTTAAAGAAATAAAAATGAATGCAATGTGGTAAATTTTTCTCCGAATCTTTTATAACCCTAGCGCAACAATATTCAGTAATTTGTTTCTAATAATTTATTTACCAATATGGGGAGTGTGATATCTCTTGACACTACAAAGTTCTCAAAAGAATCTATATTACAATAGGAGTCACTAATAACTGAATCATAAGAGAGGTCATGATCTTTTATCAACCACCATAAAGAGTGGCTGAGATTATTCCCCACTTTCATCATCACAAACCGAGAAAAATTGCCAGAAACATCAAACCGACTAAGATTTTCCCAAAATTGATCTGAGTGGCCGAGATTATTCCCCATTTTCAATTTGTCAGTATTCTATTTTTCTGAAACTAAAAGATTCAATAGGAGTCAAGAATAACCAACTCATAAACAAAGGTCAAGATCATTTCTCAACTACCATATAGAGTGGTTGGGATTTAATGTTGTAATCTTTATACCCTAATCAACTGCACATGATCACTCTTTCTCAAATCCAAAATCAACTGCCCACGACTCCTCAAATAAGAAACGGAAGTCGAATTCTTCTCCTAACCTAATCAGTTTGAGCAGACGCAATTCAGCGATTTATCGTCGGTTTTGGGTTTCGCTAACAACGGCCGTTGCCGAAGCTTTCACTGTCTACCGGAAAAGGAGACCAAGTTTGATGTGAGTAATTTTCCCCTTTCAAGGGTTTCAAAAACTTTACAATGCACGTAGCCCTTCGCAGAGCCATGGTCGTCACTAGGGATGGCAACGGGTCCGGTTCGGGCTGGGTTTGCTTATACCCGAACCCGACCCGCATACATGTTAGGTTTATTCCGCAAGTGCACGGGTGTATGTAGTATAGATAGTGCAAGAGCGAGTCGATCCCACGAGGACAACTTTACTTACAAAATATTTTTTTGCTTAGAATAAGAAAATAAAGAAAAGAGAATGATTGGGGGTTATAAAATTGTTTTGTCACTGAACTAGATATATATTGCAAAATACTCTAACTTTGAATGAAAACTCTTATGAAGAAATACTTCCCGGGATTGGGATTCGAAAAATCAAACGTTCACCAAGTTAATCATGCTCTTTTGATTAAATGTTCATTTTTTAACAAGGATGGTACGCTATTCATGTTACTTTCTCATTGGTCAAGCTAAGTAACAAATGTATTTTAATACTAACACGGCCTTTCTCTCGAGGGTTCCGTACATTAGTAAAAACCCATTAAGTTCATGAAAAATCCACGTACTTCCACTCAAGGAGCACCCCTAGGCCATTAACCTACTCTCGTGATTAATGAAACCCAGTCTATTCATATGGTTCCGTTAGTCAAGATTCCACTCTCGCTCCATCTCTTGACTAACTAAGATTCATACAAATCATGGAGCTCATCATGGTTGTAGGTGTTTTAGTACAATATGAAGAGATTGTTTAAGATGAAGAGAAGAAAAATAGAGCATAATTAAAATTGATGAACATATGGTGTTGAATTCCAACCCCGAGAAAAAGGGAGAATTACTCACAAGCCATTTGTGAAATCAAAACATGAATAAGATAAAAATAATAAGGAGAGATGAGAAACACTTATTAAGATTTGGATGAAGACAAAGGGCTGAGAATAACTCTGTAAGAATATTTATTGTTTTTCCTCAAGAACACCTCCAAAAAGATATAAAATAATAATATTTGAGACTAAAATTTAGTAGAGTAATGTTACAATAAATTCTCCCTCCTTAAACTACTGGTTTCTAGTCTTTTATATAGGCCATGGAGGAAGAGATGTGCTTTTTCCCGGAAGGTTTCTTGAAAAGGTGCCTTTTGGAGAAATCTGAAAAGTTGCTGAACAGGGGGTGCTCGGCCGAGTCAAGGAAAAGTGCTCGGCCGAGCAAGCCTTTGAAAATAAATCTGCCTTTCTGATTCCCTATGCTCGGCCGAGTCAAGGGTGGTGCTCGGAGCACCTGGGCGGGTCTTGAACATGGTCCGGGCTGGTTTGACTTGGTTAAATTGTTCCATCTTCAACCTTTTTGCTCCGATTCACTATATGAGTCATATTTTAACCCGAAAGACCTGTTTTAACCACAAAGTAACACCAAGCATCATATCCAAATAAAAGATGTAAATAGAGATAAAAAATTGACTAAATAAAGCTAGGAATTGGGATAAAAAAGTATGTAAAATATATCATTAAAGACTATAAAATAGTCGTTTATCAACTCCCCCACACTTAAACCTTGCTTGTCCCTAAGCAAGTTAGAAATTGGAAAAAGGGAAGAGAAGAATAAATGACCATACAAGAATAAGTAAAATAAATAACATGCTCTCTTTAAAAGAATAAAAATATGCCTTGATAAAAATTCTTCCTACTTATTTTTCCGTCCCTTCTATAATTCAAGAATTTTGCTCAATAGAAACTAGGATTATATTGGGAAATAGATAGAAAATTATAAGTTTCATAAAGCAAGAATAAAATTTATTAAGTAGAAGCATATTGAAATAGCCAAATGAACTTTTGGATCACAAGTATGGTTTTGAAATAAATTCACTCTTTAGAGTGCTTTGTGAAGAATTGCTTCATGCTTGAAATTCATCATTTGAACATTGACTTTTATTCCTTAACTAAGATACTCATAAGTTGTTATGCACCTTGAATCACAAAAAATGGAGGCGGAGGATGGTAGTGGAAAAGGCTAGAGATTATATTAGTTATACGTGGCAATTGATTATCTTGACTTGAATTGTTCCACTCTATAATGATTTATTCATTTAGATATTCGAGTGGGCAATTCACAAGAGATTTAAGTTGATTAATAGCCTTGAAAGTGGAAATGGAAAGATGGTTTTAGGTGAAGGTTTTTGTGATTCGGGAATGCATAACAATCATTCATATCTTAAAAGGAGTAAAAATAAAGGTTTTTGTGATGTATAAACAAGAATGTTTTTAAATTTTCACAAGTTAATGTAACCTAACTTAAATGACCCAAAAATCATTAAAAAAAAAAAAAAGTAATGCTTGTACTTAATAAAGTTTATAAATTTTGTACTTATACATAAAAAATTTCATTTATTCCCAATATATTCCTAACTTCTTTTTATCAAAATTCTCAAAAGATAAAAGTTTCTAAAGAAATAAATAAGAAAAAGTTTTATAAGGATAATTTGATGATGATAAAAAGAGATTATTTTTTTTTTTTTATTTTTTTTTTGAGAATAAAAGAAAGAGATTCTACCCCCTCCCCCACACTTAAATCAAACATTGTCCTCAATGTTTTAAAATAGGACAACTTTAAAAAGAAAAAATTGGGGAGGAGAAGAATAAGAAGAGTAAAATAATAATATATAACAACAAAAAAAATAATCCATCGGTTACCATCCCGATGATGCTTGTTTAAGGTCATTAGCTCGACCCCTTTCTTATAATTGGAATGGCTAATGAATGGTATCGTGACGGCCTATTGTCTTTGACAATCCGCCATTCCATGCCCATTGGAATGATTGAGCTTCTGCGATCTATGCACATACGACACCCCGGTTTGCTTTCCTTCTTTGGTATCTTACCCTTTGGCATGGATTTTTCAATCTTGTCTCTAGTAGGGCACTTATTTCTAATTTCACATTCCTTGCTCATAGATTCTAACATGTTAACACTAGAGAAAGGTTCTTAAGATTTGGATTTTTTATTAATTTAAAATTCACTTTCTCATTCCCTACGTTTAAAGAAAGTTTACCATTTTTAACATCAATGATTGCCCCCGCGGTGGCAAGAAATGGTCTACCTAAGATAACGGGAATGTTATTGTCTTCTTCCATCTCAAGAACTAAAAAGTCGACCGGGATTGTTAATTTCCCAACTCGACAAGGGATGTCTTCCATAATACCTACCGGAGTCTTAATGAAACGGTCCGCTAATTGTAAAGTTATTGTGGTGGGTTTGATTTCCCCCACACCTATTCTCTTACTAACTGATAGCGGAATGAGGCTAACACTTGCCCCAAGATCGAGTAATGCGTTCTCAACATTGAAATTACCTATGTTGCAAGGGATAGAGAAAGTGCCGGGATCTTTTAATTTTGGAGGTAGTTTACTTTGTAAAACGGCACTTACCTCTTCCGTTAGTGCAACAGACTCAAACTCCTCAAGTCTCCTCTTATTTGAAAGAATTTCTTTTAAAAATTTTGTGTAAGAGGGCATTTGTTTTAAAACATCAATAAAAGGAACATTGATGTAAATTGATTTTAAAACTTCTAAAAATTTTGAAAATTGTTTATCGAGATTTGCCCTCGCCAACCTTTGAGGGTAAGGTATTGGCGGATCAAAATTCCTAGATGGTTTCGGGATTCCGTCCCCTTCTCAACTTCCTTATTAGTTTTAAAAATTTGAGGAGTCGGACTATGGTTCTTATCACTAAGGTTTTCTTCTTTTTCACTCCCGCTATTTATCGCATTAGCATGCTCATTAGGCCTTTGCGTTTGACCGGGAAGGCTCCCTTGTGGTCTAGACGAAGCATTGGCTTGTTGAGCAATTTGGTTCTCTAGCATTTTACTATGTGCGGCTAGATTATCGAACCTACTATTTAATGCCTTTAAACTTTCCATAACTTCATTGTTGATCTTATCTTGAGTATTTTTATTTTCGACCATGAAGTCCATTATAAGATCTAACTTAGATTTAGGGGGAGGGAAAGAATTATTATTGTTGAAATTTGATGTGAATCCTGGTGCTTGATTAGAAGAAGGTTGAGTGTTTAAAACATTATTGCTCTTATAGGAAAAATTGGGGTGATTTTTCCATTCGGGATTAAATGTATTTGAATACATACCCCCATTTTTCCCATAAAGTTTGCAAAATTTGCTTGCTCACTAGGGGTAGTGTCAAGCAATTCACAACCTTGGGTACTATGTGAGTTAGACCCACATAGTTCACAAAAAACGTTCACATTGGCCACGGGATTCATATTAATATTTTCAATTTTTTTAGAATCGTGTCAACCTTAGAAGAGAGAAGAGTAACAGCATCGATAGTGTACTTACCTGGAGTCCCTTGTGGTTGCTCCCTTTCATTGGACCATTGATAATGGTTTAAAGCTATATTCTCGATCAAGTCATAGGCTTCGTCCACCGTTTTATTCATTAATGCCCCTCCTGCTGCGGCATCTATGGTCTCCCTTGTCTTGAACATGAGACCGTTGTAGAATGTGTGCATGATCAACCACTTTTCAAGCCCGTGGTGAGGGCACATTCTCAAGAGTTCCTTATAACGTTCCCAAGCATCATAGAGTGACTCATTTCCGTTTTGACTAAAATTTGTGATCTTAGTCCGAATTTGGGCAGTCTTGCTTGGAGGGAAGAAACGCCCAAGGAAAGCTTCCTGAACTTGGTCCCAAGTTGTTAATGAATTGTGGGGGACCGAGTTCAACCATTGTTTCGCCTTATCCCTTAATGAGAATGGGAAAAGGCGCATCCGAATAGCCTCCGGAGTGACACCGAGAACTCGGGTGGTGTCACAATACTCCCAGAAGGATTGGATGTGAAGGTGGGGATCTTCAAGTGCCGAGCCACCGAATTGGTTATTCATAACCATATGCAAAAGTTGTGGGTTGATCTCAAAGTGGGCTGCGTCGGCATTTGGTATGATGATGGGTGTCCTAGTCCCCGGGGTACTTGGATTGACAAAGTCCCGAAGGGTCCTAGGTAAGGGTGTAGCGGGATCTCCTTCTCCGTTATGTGCCATGTTTCCTTCTAGCACTTCTCTAAGTCTTCTTAACCTTTCGTGAAAGGTTCTTTCAGGTTCCGGATCAAACTCTTCAAGTATGATTCGGGCTCTTTTCATATACTCCGAGAGTACCTAAAGAAAAAAAATTCAAAGACACAAATTCTTCGAAGGGATGTTAAATAATAAAAATAAATAAAATTAAAACTAAAGACTTAAAAACACAAAGCAAAAAATTCAGAAAGTAAACCGTTGTCCCCGGCAACGGCGCCAAAAACTTGTTAGGTTTATTCCGCAAGTGCACGGGTGCATGTAGTATAGATAGTGCAAGAGCGAGTCGATCCCACGAGGACAACTTTACTTACAAAATATTTTTTTGCTTAGAATAAGAAAATAAAGAAAAGAGAATGATTGGGGGTTATAAAATTGTTTTGTCACTGAACTAGATATATATTGCAAAATACTCTAACTTTGAATGAAAACTCTTATGAAGAAATACTTCCCGGGATTGGGATTCGAACAATCAAACGTTCACCAAGTTAATCATTCTCTTTTGATTAAATGTTCATTTTTTAACAAGGATGGTACGCTATTCATGTTACTTTCTCATTGGTCAAGCTAAGTAACAAATGTATTTTAATACTAACACGGCCTTTCTCTTGAGGGTTCCGTACATTAGTAAAAACCCATTAAGTTCATGAAAAATCCACGTACTTCCACTCAAGGAGCACCCCTAGGCCATTAACCTACTCTCGTGATTAATGAAACCCAGTCTATTCATATGGTTCCGTTAGTCAAGATTCCACTCTCGCTCCATCTCTTGACTAACTAAGATTCATACAAATCATGGAGCTCATCATGGTTGTAGGCGTTTTAGTACAATATGAAGAGATTGTTTAAGATGAAGAGAAGAAAAATAAAGCATAATTAAAGTTGATGAACATATGGTGTTGAATTCCAACCCCGAGAAAAAGGGAGAATTACTCACAAGCCATTTGTGAAATCAAAACATGAACAAGATAAAAATAATAAGGAGAGATGAGAAACACTTATTAAGATTTGGATGAAGACAAAGGGCTGAGAATAACTCTGTAAGAATATTTATTGCTTTTCCTCAAGAACACCTCCAAAAAGATATAAAATAATAATATTTGAGAGTAAAATTTAGTAGAGTAATGTTACAATAAATTCTCCCTCCTTAAACTACTGGTTTCTAGTCTTTTATATAGGCCATGGAGGAAGAGATGTGCTTTTTCCCGGAAGGTTTCTTGAAAAGGTGCCTTTTGGAGAAATCTGAAAAGTTGCTGAACAGGGGGTGCTCGGCCGAGTCAAGGAAAAGTGCTCGGCCGAGCAAGCCTTTGAAAATAAATCTGCCTTTCTGATTCCCTATGCTCGGCCGAGTCAAGGGTGGTGCTCGGCCGAGCACCTGGGCGGGTCTTGAACATGGTCCGGGCTGGTTTGACTTGGTTAAATTGTTCCATCTTCAACCTTTTTGCTCCGATTCACTATATGAGTCATATTTTAACCCGAAAGACCTGTTTTAACCACAAAGTAACACCAAGCATCATATCCAAATAAAAGATGTAAATAGAGATAAAAAATTGACTAAATAAAGCTAGGAATTGGGATAAAAAAGTATGTAAAATATATCATAAAAGACTATAAAATAGTCGTTTATCAATACACTACACACTGTACCGAACCTGCCCTGCCCGTCAGTGCTTAAACCAGTTTCCGTCCCGACCCGTAGTTCCTCTCTTGCCCAACACAGTAGCAGCAAATTTTCTAAAAAATCACCCAGTAACAATAAAAAATCAACGAAGATCGAGATGTGAGGGTGAGAAAAGAGAAGAAATGTAAACCTTCAACAACCTCACTGTTGTTTAACGCCCAACATAAGCGCCGCCGCCAAAATCGAATTTGGTGTGGTGTACGAGAAAGATAGAGAGATGAGTGAAGGAGAATGGGAGGCGGCATATTAAGACGAGACGGCGATCTCCATGGGAAGAAGAAAGGAGGAACGAAGGATGGAAGGGTGACGCGAATGAGCGGCATCATCGTTGGTCAACTGAATTTGGGGTAAAACGGAAAAGAAGGATATAAAAGAGAGAGAGAGAGATGCGGCGCGGAAGTAGGGTTTGGAATAGGTAAACAAATCACTAGTTGCTTAGGTTAATACTAGGATATTTATGACATTAACAAAACATAAAAGGACATTACAGGAAATCAACAAAATAAGTCTATTTATCTACTTCACGGGTCGGGCCGGGTTTGGCCAGGTTATGTACTAGTATATTTTTGCTTTTTTTTAGTTTTTTTTTTTTTTTGGTATTTTTTCGATTTGCCAAAGGTAATAGTTACTATAATTAACTAAATGTAACAAACGTGTTTCTTATATGTAATAGTTTGTATACATAAAAGTAATACATATACAGAAAAGTAACAGTGTTTTTTTTTCATATTTTCTTCATTTGCCAAAAGTAATACTTATTGTAAATAAAATGCAACGAACGTGTTACTTAACTGTAACAGTGTTTATACATAATTGTAACACATATGTATAGAAAAGTAATAATTCAACCTTTTACACTTTAGAACTAAAAGCACTTGTGTTACTAACAATGTAAAATAAGAAAGTAACAATTTTTATAAGCGAATGCTACATTTTACTTGTATAATAATATTGTAAAACAGTTACGTTTATTTGTATAATAGTATATCCATATGTTTTCAAATAATAAGTTACAATGAGTTCAATTTATCATGATACATGTAAAAGTATTACATTATCTATAGAAATCTGTTACACTATCATCTACTAAAGTGTTACATTTATTTGTACAAATAATTACATTCATGTATATACAGTGGCGAAGCCAAGATTTTCCAATAAGGGGGTCAAGGTTGCTTGGGGATAAGTATTATTGTTGGGGTTTTCAAATTTAGTATACAAGGGAGGTCGAATAGTGCATTTTTTTCTCAAATTTAAGGGGGTCAAAAAAATGAATAAATTCATCATTTTTTTTGTAGTAAATGTCATTTTCTAAAATTTTGAAGGTACTAAAATTGACACATTTCAAAATTCAAGGAGGTCGAATGACCCCTTTCCCTTTGCCCTAGCCTCACCACTGTGTATATAAGTTGTTATTTTTCAAATGTTACTTTCTTTCAAAAAATATAATCAAAATACTCAAAAAAAAAAAAAAGATCGTTGAAAAACACTATTACATTTCAGTATAACAATAATTACATTTAGTTATTGTTAGTGTTACACGTATTTATAGTTAGTATTACAGTTGAAAGATGAATAAAATGAGCTTTTTTTTTTTTTTTTTTGTAAAATTGGTATTACGTTTACTTATAAACAATGTTACTTTATAAGTAACACAGTTTTTATATTTAGTTATACTAAGTATTACTTTGGCAAACGAAAAAAACAGTTTAAAAAAAAAGCGAATTTGTTTTTCCTGGATTTTTTTTGGCTAATTAGTCGCTGCCATGTGACAGATTTTGATTGGAGCATGGGTTGAGATCCTACGAATGTTGTACACGGATCATGGGTCGACCCGTCTCTTCTATTAGACGGATCTAGGTGTTCTCACAAGAGACCACCTCTTAATAAATATACTCCCTCCGTCCCATTTAAAGCTTCACCATTTTGGTGATGACACACAAATTAAGAAAAGAGATGAGTGTAAAAAGGATTATGAGAGGAAAGAAGTTAGTGGGTATGACAAGTGAGACCTATAATTTAAATATGTGAGAGGGAAAAGTTAGTGGGTATGACAAGTGGGCCCCATAATTTAAGTATGGGAGATGAAGAAGTGAGTGGGTGTGACAAGTGGAGCCTGCATATTTTACCATTTTAGAAAATGATGAAGCTTTTAACGGGACACCAATTTGGATAAATGTGAAGCCTCAAATGGCAGGGCCGTTCTTAGCCTTTTGTAGGCCCGGGGCGAAATCAGATGAAGAGACCCCTAGTAATCAACAATTTTTGTACGACGCTACATTGTTATTTTTTACCATCAATTATATATATATTGTACTTCAATTATTTTTAATCATAAGTTTGCAGAGTCTTTCTTCAGAACAAATTTATCAATAGCACCTTTTTGTGATTCTTTAAATTGCTCTACCAATTTTCTTTTTTTCTTATCTGACATCCAAGTAGATGTTTTTGGGCAACTTTCTCAAATAAAATCAAACGAAATTGTAATACAAAAGGAGTATAAACACATGGGTTTTGTAGGCAGATGAAACTGGATAGTTGGAAGAACAAATCAAACTTAATTTGTCTTGTGTCTACACCAAAACATGAAGAAGAAAAAAAGATTAGACTAAATAAATGATGCACGGTCTAAATATTATTGTTGAGACTCCCTCTGTCTCAACATCAATGTCTAGAAAAATTACAAAAATTCTATCAATCAAGAGCAATTTTTTAAATTCTTTAGATATTCATTTTGAGACGGACGGAGTATTATTATATAACAGTTAAAGCCTTCAATAAATTGTAAGAACAAACTTGAAATTTTGTCAATCAATTGCAAATCAAAAATTTAAGAACAACTGAAAAGAACATTTTTTTAGAAAAAAAAAATCCAAACAACAAACTTAAAATATTGAATTTCACACATCAGCATATGCATTACTTTGAAGAAATTGATGTTGCAATTAGCGGAGGAAGCCGTTGGAGATCGACAAATCGTTGATTATTCTTCGTCCGTGAAGGCGTGAAACTGTGAAGGATTAAGAAAGGAAGACCAGAAGGGGTTGACTGAGAGTGCGGATTGCGGAGGAGGATGAGACGTGTGCGATTGTGAAGACTCAAAGGATTAACGTATTGTATTTGCAATTAAATGGGTGAAGAATTCTAATAGACGGGACGGTTACACAATCTTCATGTGCTTTTTAATTGATTCTTTAATTAAGTCTATTTTTTTTTAGCAATTAAATTATATTTACCATAGTTAAATTAAAAAAAAATACATACTATATATATACACTATAACCTAGGAAAAAATGGGCCCCCTAAAATTATGGGCCCTAGACAGTTGCCCTCACTTATTTGGGTCGGGCCTGTCAAACGGGACGGAGGGAGTATATGAAGATCAAAGTTGGAGAATCTAAAATATGATTGTTCTTACAGCAAAGATCACAGAAACTAAAGACCACGAGCGACGCGCGTTGCTGTTTGGTTAGGCGCGGACTGCGCGTAACATGGGCATGCGTGCGTAAAATGAAAATACTGATAATGGTAATGCTAGGGCAAAAAAAAAATTCGCAAAATGATGGATACAAAATGAGGTGACAATATTTTATTGGCTACATCGATAGTGGACTCAACACACTCTAATTGAAAATACAGATAAAATCATAACACATCATTTTATCGACCGAATTTTGCGATACTTTTTTTATTACTTTATATTTACCCTATAAATAAACTGCAAAAACTTTTCCTCACATTCACACGCTAAGGGGCAAATGTGGAAACTAAAATAACAAACTTACTTAAATAGTTCACCGAACCTACCCCTGGCACCACCGTTGACGGTCTTTTCTCCGCTTAAAAGTCAAAGCCAACCAAGCCAATGCCCTTTTCTTGACCTTTATTTCTTCACACCTCAAATAATAAAACGCTCATTCAATTCTATAGCACCATTACACGCTTCCTTTTACCATTTCAATCTTTATTATTCAATGGTCAATTTTTCAACAATTCTCTTTTCTAACAACCCTTCTTCACAATATATAGTCTTCTTTATTTCAATATTTAATCTTATTCAACTAAATTCTTCAACCGCGTAACAAAGACAAACAACTTCTATATAAACCCATTAAACCCACTTGGCCTTCTCATTCAAATTCGTCCTTAAAAACTTTTAAACACAAACAAAGAGAACAATATAATCAAGATTTGATTTTTATTTTTCCTTACAAATCAAGAAGACTAATCATGATTTCTTCATGGAGAAGGAGGAGAGCTACAAAGCATGGAAACAACAACAAGAAGAAGCAAGATAACTTCTTGGAAGAATATTCCTCAAGCATGGAGGAGCTAGAGTTGACCGTGCCAAGAAATTTCCGGTGCCCGATATCACTTGAAATGATGAAAGATCCGGTGACAATGTCCACCGGAATAACCTACGACCGGGAGAGCATCGAGAAGTGGATTGAAGCCGGTAACATTACTTGTCCCGTTACAAACCAAATCTTGAAAAATCTAGAGCCTATCCCGAATCACACCATTCGAAAAATGATTCAAGATTGGTGTGTGGACAACAAGAATTATGGGATCGAGAGGATTCCCACGCCTAGAATCCCCGTTACCTCGTATCAAGTCAAAGAGATTCTCAAAAAACTAGAAACTTTTAGAGAGAAAGGCGACCGAGAAGGCGTCATAGAGATGGTGATGAAGGTTAAGGCAATGGTAAAAGAGAGTGATAGGAACAAGAGATGTGTAGTTGAGAATGGGGTCGGTAAAGCTCTCTCTACCACGTTTGAGGCGTTTTCATGGGCTCCTATTAGTGAAAATGTTGTTGTTTTAGAAGGGCTTCTTTCGGGCCTTGTGTTGATGATGCCATTTGATCATGAGGCTAACTCTTGTCTCGGATCAACGCGATCGTTAGCTAGTTTGATTTGGATTTTGGGACATGGAGATCTATCCGGGAGAAGGAACGCGGTTTTGGTACTAAAACATGTTATTTCTTCATGTCATGGAAATTATAGTAAGGTTGATGAAATATGTGAGATTGAAGGAGGGATTGAAGCATTTGTTAAAGTGATTAAAAACCCTATTTGCCCTACAACTACTAAAGCATCATTGGTATCCATATACTACATGGTCTCAACTCCATCAAATTCAAGAAACAAGATCATTTCAAGATTACTCAACATGGGTATGGTCTCAATGCTACTCGAAATGCTCGTGGACTGCGATAAAAGCTTATGCGAGAAGGCCTTAGCGGTTTTGGATGGCATTTGTAGCAATGAACAAGGAAGAGAGAAGGCTTATGAGAACTCGCTAACTATTCCGGTTTTCGTGAAGAAAATACTTCGAGTATCGGATTTGGCTACGGAGTTTTCGGTTTCGATCCTTTGGAAGCTTGCAAAGAATGATGAGAAGATGGAAGGCGAAGAAGGTGTTATTGTTGAAGCTCTTCAAGTAGGGGCTTTTCAAAAGCTATTGTTGTTGTTACAAGTTGGGTCAAGTGAGAGAACTAAAGAGAAGGCAAGTGAGTTTTTGAAGTTGTTGAATCTGCATAGGGATAGGTTGGAATGTATAGATTCTATGGATTTCAAGAATCTCAGAAGGCCTTTTTGATCATTCTAGCCAGCATACAAAGAAAGTAAATTTAGAGATTAGTAGTTTAATTTAACACTTCTACAATATTCAATTTATGTACAAAACTGGACATGAATACTAATGTTACATTTATTTATTTTACATATTTGGTATTTTGGTAGTCCTTTTGAATTAAAAATAAAAGATTATATAGGTTTAAAATTATAAAATAAGTGGTCCTTTTGATTTAACATAGATTTAGAAAACTCATCTATATTGACTCTCCAAAAATATAAAAGAAAAGGAGTACTCCCTTTGTCTCGAAATAAATATCGCATTTTTTCATATGTTAGTGCGAAGAAAATTTCAACATAATTTAATTATCTTAATAAAAAATAAAAAATTATGATTGATAATATTTATAATGATGTATAACAATAAGTTTTGTAATTTTATTACGATAAGTAAATTAACTTACAATTATTGTTAAAATTACTTTGTACTAACATACGAAAAAGTGCAACATTTATTCTGAATAAAAAAGGGGAAGTATATATAAATGTTCTATACTCCCTCCGTCCCATTTAAAGCTTCACCATTTTGGTGATGACACACAAATTAAGGAAAGAGGTGAGTGTAAGAAGGGTTGTGAGAGGGAAGAAGTTAGTGGGTATGACAAGTGGGGCCTACAATATAAATATGTGAGGAGAAAGTTAGTGGGTATGACAAGTGGGCCCCATAATTTAAGTATGTGAGATGAAGAAGTGAGTGTATATGACAAGTGGGACCTACATTTTTTACCATTTTAAGAAATGATAAAGCTTTTAACAAGACACCCATTTGGGTAAAAGGTGAAGCTTCAAATGGACGGAGGGAGTATAAAGAAAGTGTCGGAAGGGCGGTCAAGTCTAGGGTTGCAGGTGGTCAAAAAGGCGGTCAGATACTGAAGGTGTTCACAAATGGACAAGAGAAACCGTCAATCAGAGTTGGTCGTCATCCTATGCGGAAGAGGAGAGAAAAATCATGGGCAAAAGGGCGGCTGGAGAGGAGAGAAAGAGAAAGTATAGTGTGACGGTCGGAGAGGAATGGGGGTTTGGAATTATTAGAACGGGGTCATCATCCCTTTAAAACGCCTTGTTAAAGGGTGAGGTTAGCCAATCTATATAATTGATCATTTTTTTCTTTAAGTTGATGTGGGACAAATATGAGGCTTAACACGCCCCCATACGTGTAGGCCATCATATGCTCTACACGTGGACCATTAATATGCCAGCATGATATCAATTCAAACCCAACAAGGGCACCCAACACGGGTTAACTCAAATCCAACACGGGCTAATTCAAACACATCATCAACTTGGGCCGGCTCAGATACCATATTAGAATTGAGTCCTCATCCCCTTAAAAGGCCTTGTTAAGGGGTAAGGTTAGTCAATATATATAGTTGATTAATTATTTTCTCCAAGTTGATGTGAGACATATATGAGGCTTAACATTAAACGGGTAGAGGTGTGGACTCAAGTGCACGTCCATGCGTGTTAAAGATCACGGCCATGCAAGTTGGTGTCCCATGATCTGGACATTTGCATTGAACGACACGACCGCGCCGAAATAAAGGCAGTAACAAAGGCAGCGTCAGCGTCAGGACTCTTGTGTGCATATATTTTGTGATGATTTGTCAATATAGTAGGAGATCTTGTTTAGTTTAATTGGCTGTATAAATATTAGGGCTTGATTTGATGAAGAAATAAGATCAATATTTCTTGAATTTTTTTATCGCACCAGAGTCGTTCTGATATAGAGGGAAGAAACACTATGAGCGACACGGCAGAGGCTGGAAAAGCTGCGGGCGGTTCAGGCAAGGATGCAATGGCGGTATCCCCATACTTCTTGCATCCATACGACAATTGGGGTATGATAATTTCTCATATTCAGTTGAAAGGAACCGAGAATGAGGCATGATCATCTTTCCGAGATAGGAATGCGACGTGCACTTATTGCAAGCAGAGTGGACATGAGGCGAGAGAGTGTTTTAAATTGATTGGTTATCCGGATTGGTGGGGAGAAAAGGCGCATGTCAGAAAAGGGACTCGAGGTAGACGGGGAGGAAATAATTTTGGGCGTGACAATGGGGGGGACACGTGCAAATATACCACGAGCAAACAATGCGGAGATACGGGAAAGAAACACAAACAAAGGAGAAGCGACACAATGTGCAAACATGACCGAGGTGATCAACAGCATGAATTTGCTACGATTGAGAAACGAACATGTGGCCATGCTTAAGAATCTCCTGAACACTAACAAATCTGAAAAACTTGCGGGTAAGATGCACAATTGGTTACATGACACAGGAGCATCGCATCAAATGCAAGAGACATCAAACTTCTCCGTGACATAACGGAGATCACTCCTTGGTTGGGATGCCAAATGGAAAACGTGTTTTTCCCTAAGAAATAAGGAAAAAAGTGTTTTTAAAGAGAGGCGGTGGCATTTTCGTAAATAAATTGATACCTGTTTTAAAATAGGCGGTGACATTTTTGTAAATAACTGAAACTTGTTTTAAAAGCGCGCGGTGGTGTTTTTGTAAATAACTGGAAGTTATTTAACATGATGGACTGTTAACGCACGACTAACAATCTTGAACACTAACACTGTCTTTTTTAACATAAGCACTCACACTTCTTGACACTTTCACTGACACTTAGTAAAACTTCTAACATTAATGTTTATCAATGTCATTGTAAGCGACTGACACTTTGAACATCACTTCTGACACTTATTAGAAGAGTCAGTGTCATCTATATAATATTAGAAAGCAGAAACATTTAGAGCTCTCTCATTGTGCCACCTCATAATGATGACTCATAATACCACTTGGCACATTTCTACAATTCTATTGGTCAGCATATTTTGATGCTTTCAACAAAAAAAAAAAAAAAAAAAAAAAAACTTATAAAAAATTCGGCTGGCTTGCACTAAAAATATAGTGAATTTGAAATTTAAATTTCAAATTTGGAAGCTTATTAAGGAATGGATGTAATTGATTAAACCATATCCTAAGTTAGCTAGAAATTCAAATATTTGAATTTATTGATTACAGAATTAAACTTCATTCAAAGAGATTTAAAGGTATGATTAATTTACCCTTTATATACTTAACTTTTTTTTATATATAATTTAAAGGAATATTTTTGAATACCAATTCTTATCAAACTCCAATCGAATTTCATTAGTTAAAAATATGTTAATTAAGGAAAGGATTGTAGTATAATTTGGAATTAAGAAAAGGATTGTATTATATAAATTTAAAAAAAAAAAAAAAAAAAGGAAATGATTGTATTGTAATTTGAATTTGAATTTGAAATTGAAATTAGAATTCAAATTCATATACGTTTTATTTAAGGGAATTATTTAACTACTAATTCTTACCTAAATTTAAGCACACAAGAATTTCAAATTGTTTGACTTTAGAATTTTATCTCATTAGACTTTAAAATTGATCAATATACTTAATCTTCCCTTCAAAAAAAAATAAAAAAAATATTAATCTTCAAGCCCAAATTATCCGGCCAAAATATTTACTTTTTCCATTGATAATCTTAATTCAAATCACATCTCTCTATATATACACACACTGTATTCTTTTTCCTCACGACTCCATCAATGTGTTTTTTTTTTTTTTTTAATTCTCGGTCTTTGTGTATTTTTAATATCCCTTTATGTATGTTGCAGGTTGAATCTTGAGTTGAAGAGAATTTGAATACATGGTGAATGACCAATTCGATAAATATTATTGGAAAATATTAAAATTCTCTTTGCTATTTGGTTATTCTCTCATTTACAATTTGTTGTACATATCCTTATAATATTGTGAAAAATGTTTCTGGAGATGATTTAGATCAACCTTGCTACTTAGTTATTTCTTTATGTTCAATTTCTTTTGAATGTTAAAGGAAAGCTCTAATGATATTTGTTGATGATCTATATCAGGATCAATTGATCTGCGATGAAAAATGTAACTCCTTCTCCCATTTTGATTTTTGTTTCTTTGTTGCTCATTTTGCAAATTCAACTGAAGAATATAATTCTAGAAAAAATTACTCCATTTTTGAAAGAATAGATGTATTATTGAATTTTTTTGTTAATCCGAATGAATGAATTAATACCCGCAAAAAAGATTTACTGGCATGGGTTCCTTTTATGGTTTGTCTTTTAATTTTTTCGAGTATTACTTTAGCATTTGCTAAAAAAAAAAAAGGTAAATTGCACTTTACTGCCACTAAGTTTACATGAAGTTGCAATGTAGGACCTAATGTTTCAATTTTTGCAATTTCGTGCACTATGTTCACATATTGTTGCAATCCGGGGTAAATATGGATGGCAATTGACAAAGTCTAACGAAATTATCGGAAAGTGTATCGACTATCTTTTAAATTTGATTTTTCAGCCCCTAGAGTTTAATAATTTAATGAAAATGCATCATAGCAATAAATTCTAATAAACAAAGCAATATAAATAGTAGTAACACATAGTAAATGATTTAAGGAAGGTGGGGATATATTTGTTCCTTATTTTTATTTTTAATTTTTGTTCCTTTGAGTCTTATTCGTTTCTTCAAATATCAAGTACTACATTATTTGTATGTTTTCATGTGGCATATTAGATTATTGATTTTTTTAGTTTTTTTTTTTTTTTTTTTTTGTAAAGTTTCTCTATTTTTCAAACATATTACTCCCTCCGTCCCAGACTAAGGTTCTTACTTTCCTTTTTGGTTTGTCTCAGACTAAGGTTCTTAGTTGTTTTATTACCTAAAATGGACCGTGAGACTCACTTGTCATTCTCACAATAAAAACCCTCTACCCACTTTATCTCTCATACTTTCTCTTAATTACTTTTTTATACTCACAACATTTATTTTTTTCTTAATCTCAGTGTAAAGTCAAACTAAGAACCTTAGTCCGGGACGGAGGAAGTATATTATTATTTTCAAAATCATTTAGTGTGTAATTATTTAATAATGCGTTAGTTTTTTTTAAAAAAAAAAATGATTGTTCCAACATATTTTCATATAGGAGTAAAAAGTATCAAACTTTAGGGGCTGAAATTGAAATTTTAAAAGATGCCCGTTACAATTCCATCCATTTTTTCCCTGGATTGCAACAAATTGTGAACATAGTGTACTAAATTTCAAAAATTGGAACATTAAGTCTTACATTGCAACTTCATATGAACTTAGTGGCAGTAAAGTGCTATTTCCCCCCAAAAAAAATATACTCCCTCCGTACCAGAAAAATAGTTCATCTTTTTTCGTTGTTACTACGAGGGAACTTTGAGCAGATATAAATGCTACTTATAATTATGTTAATGTGAATCTAAAAAATTGATATCAATAGTATTTATAATGGTGTATCAAGAACAATTTCAAAAAATTTATTACTAGAATAATTAAAAATAACATTAATTATTACTCAAAGTTCCTTCGTAAAACCCATTAAAATAGGGGGACTATCATTCGGGGACAGATGGAGTATATCATTGTAACATATTGTTGAACGTAACTATTAGTATTCCTCTTTAATCGGAGCATTATTTTTTATTTAGCGAGATTTTTTATTTACAAAAGATATTATACTTTTATTTACTAGGTCGAGTTATATGGAAATAAAAAAATTTATATATCTTCATAAAATTTAAAATTACTTATAAACATAGGGAGAAGCTATTGCCACTATACATTTTCTCATCCATTACATCATCTTTAATTATTTTAAGTTTATTGTTTTTTTTTAAACAGAGTAAATCACTTGCATTCATAATGAAACAATGATGGCACTCCACAGATGTCGGAGACTCACCAAAATATCAATAATAATACCATCTCTTAACATACAACAATGATCTTTCCAAACAAAATTTTGAAATGTACGATTCCACTCCAAGAAAAACTTGGACACTGCTTTACTTTGGCATTCAAAAAATCCCACCATTGATAATATATTGCGTTGAGCACTAGATAAATTTGAGAATCCGGGTTGACAAAGAAACACCCGCCAAATATCTCAAAATCCGTGAAACATCCCTTTATAGCAAGAAAATGTTGGAACAATTTTCATAACCCCTGAATGCCACGCTCATTTTAGAATAAGATTGAGGAAAAAGATGAAGTGGAAGCGATTAAGAACAATTACCTATTGAATCCATATGAATGTTGTAGGGAGAAATGAAGAACAAGAAGAAGAACAAAATAGGGAGAGTGTCTTCTAAGTGATAATGTCTCTTTTTCTCTCAAAGTCTTCTAACAGTATGAAGATAAATTTAGATGAGAAAGCAAGAATTCATTAGTCTCTAAGGGTTGATGGAACACCCTTTATATAGGAGACTTGGTGACATTTCACTTAGGGACCACACCCTTTCAAGATAAGTGATATTATATTACCCTTTTGCCCATCACAATTAGGTAATTATATATCCAGGAATTCTACACATTTCATTATAAACTATACTTTATAATTAACATTATAATCATAATTTTATGAATGAAGTCTAAATGACTTGTGTTGCAAGCCATGTCCCAACAATCTCACACTTGGGTTGCAAAACAAAGTCCTTCCTTTAAATCATGAATATAACACAAATGACAACCCTAATGTGCGCACTTTATTGTTATTTATAACAATCTCGTCCATTAGCCATACAAGTATAGGACTAAAGGGGCAGTCGTTGTAATTGATTCGCAACTAAACCCACAATAATCACGTATACAAATCCAACTAAATGACATAGATCAAAAGTATAGATGTGTAGCATGGAATCATAATGAATATATACATATTCTTCCAACTAGTCCAACTTAACCAAATGAGATAAAAAATAATAGAACAATTAATGAAGCACAACACAAAACTCCCACTAAATTAAATGCTATCAAATTGTTACACCCATATGAGCAACATGCTCGTGAAACACTAGAGATGATAACGTTTCATAAATGGATCTGTTAAATTATGGAGTTTGTTCTAATAAGTTGTATTTCTCTGTTCATTTTGTACTATTTTCTTTATAACAAGATACTTAATGTCTAAATCCATAAACCTTTTGTTAGAGTACGGAACTGCTACCTGATAGTCATATCTTAATTGGTCTTTCGACACTTGTTTTGACAAATCACAGTCCATTAAAACTTATGTAGCCATGTAATTTTAACAAATATCGGAATACCAAATGATCTCAAGATTATCCGATTAAAAATAGGCATGTAAATCTTTGTATTTTGTAAATACTAAATCATTCTTTTGGCTACTACTTAATGTTCTTTCTGGATTGCTTTGGTATTGACCAAGCATCCCAACATTGAATGCAAGACTTACGCATTTATTAAGCTTTCTTACTGCTGATGCAAAGAGTGATATTTTCTATATACTTGGATTCATAATTAACTTTAGGACACTGTTTGAGACTAAGCATGTCTCCTTTAAAATTAGGGGTATCAAGTGGTTTATAGTTGTGCATGCTATACCTTTTGTAATACCTTTTCTATATAGGCCTTTTGTGATAATCCCAAAATACTCCGTGAATACTCACAGTGAACTTGGATTCCTAATACAAAAAGATGCCTCACCAAGAATTTTCATTCCAAAGAAATTTCTTAGTTTCCTTATTAAGGTTTAAAACATTACTAGCTAGCAAATATTACCCACATATAAGACCAAAATTATAATTTTTACTCCCACTGAACTTATGGTATACACAATATTCACCAAGATTCGCTTCAAAACCAAATGAAAGAATTACTTGATTAAATTTTAAATACCATTTGACGAGAAGCTTGCTTAAGCCCATAAATGAATTTCTCCATATAGATAGTTTGCTTAATGTCCCCATTAAGAAAAGCTCTCTTTAATATCCATTTGATGTGGCTTAAGACACAAATTGCTACTAGTGCCATAATGGTTCTAAAAGAGATTTAGAAGATACCGAAAAAGGTGTTTTCTTTATAATCAATGTCTTCTTTTTGAGTAAAATCTTTAGCAACTTAGATGGGCTTAATATATTTCCATATTACCTTGTGAATCCTTTTGGTCTTAAAGACTAATTTAATCCCAATAGGTTTCACATCTTTAGGTAATAGGACAAGATCCCAAACCTTGTTATCTTTATAGATTTTAACTCTTCATTTATGACATTAATTCACTTTTTGAGAATTAGGACTATTAATGGTTTGATGGAAGGTGAGAAGCTCATCTCCCACTAAACCTAAGCGTCCTTCATTATAGGCAAGATACACTTTATAATTATCCGGAATAACACTTCTTCTTACTCTATTGGTCTCATTAAGGGCACCGGTTCTTCCTTATTTTGAGATTGTTGAATTTCCTTTTATGACCAACATTTCCATGTTGTTCAATATTTATGGGGAATCATTATTTTGAATTGTATGTTCCTCTTGAATTTCAAGTACAAAATTTGAAATTCAATTGGAACTTATGGAAGAGGTGAAGAAATGGATGCCTCTTCTTTTCCAAATTCAAAATATTACACCTATTCTCCCACTAAATTCAACATCCTCAAATAACCTAGCTTTTCTCGTTTCAAAATGTTCAAATTTTTGGGTTGTAAAATTTATATATCCCCTAGATCTCTCGGCTTACCTCATGAATAAATACTAACAATCTTATATCTAACTTGCCCTTAGTAGACTTATAAGGTCTACCCTTATGTTAGACAACCCCATAAATGAAGATGATTTAAGAACGTGTTCCTTATTCGTCCCAAAATCATAAAGGGTTTTTATTAGTAGCTTAGAGGGAGCTTTAATGAGAATAAGGGTTGCGGTTTTAATGTATCGCCCATAATGAGTGAGGTAAAAAAAGCACAAAACATGCTTATTACCATTTCCTTAAGGATTTTATCATGTCTCTTGTGTACATCATTCATGCTAGGCGTACCCGGCTTAATGTAGATGGAGACAATCACACACTCTTCAAAATAGCGAGTAAAAAGGACCTAGACGTTGTTCCTTTTAACAATCATTCCAACCATGATATACTCTATCATGATTGGACCTAATGTTCTTAATAGTCTTTCAAAGTTGATTTCCAACTTTGACATCATAAGACTTGAAAACGTCCATAACTTGAGTCTTTGCATGAAGTAATAAATGCATCCATATTGAGAGTAGTCATTTATAAACGTAATAACTATTGTTGACCTTTCCACGAAGGAATAATGAATGGCCCACAATGTTCATATATATTAGTTTTAAAGACACTTGATACTCTCGAGAATACTATTCTTTTAATGTTTGTAAATTTCCTTTAAGGCATTTAATGCAAAAGTATTTTCCAAAATATCAAGTTTGTTTAAGATTTTCTTTAACATAAGCTTATCAATTTTTCTCTTGGAAATATGACCCAAATGCCTATGCCTTAATGAAAAAATAAAATAAAATTTACTTGATAACTTTTGCTTTCTAGTTTTGGTTTCATTATTAAGGGACACATTTATTGTTTGAATAATGTCAAGTGAAGAAAGAATACTTGACAAAGTACTAGTGCCAACAACCTTTGAAATTAAAATAGATATCACACTTATTATTAATGAACAAGAGTGACCTTCCTTGTCCAATATTGTGATAAATATCATAATTCCATTTAAATGATGGTACAATAAATATATTATTTAATACAAAATAATACTTAGTACTTAACAATAATTTAAATGATCCTTATGCCTATAACTCTAACCGGATTCTTAGTTTCCATATAGATGAATTTCTTCATCTTTACTAGGTCTTCGGTAATTTAGGCAATCCTACTTGAACATCCTTATGTGATTGGTTGCACCAAAATCCAATCACCATGTAAATGTAGGAACTGAAACCAAATTAGCCTTAATACAATACAAACAAGACCAAATGATATACCTCTCACGCCAAGCGTGAGACTTAGGATAATCGAACTTCATGTTAGTAAGGTCCTTGCAAAAGAAACATTTATTTTCTTTATGATCATGAGATGATCCCTTAAGCTTCTTTTTACTTGTAACCACAGTTTCTTTCCCTCTTCTCTTGTCCCATGAGAAAAGGTAGATGCTAAATGAGTACCTTTAGTTCTAAATTATTCTTAACTTATCTTCTTCTTGTGTCATAAGTGAAAGTAATTCATTAATATTTCACTTGTCCTTTTGACATTGACATGTCACTTCAAAGCAACCAAACCAAGGAAGAAAGATTAAAACTAAATGCACAAGAATATCATCCGATATCCTTAACTTAAGTGCCTTTTCGTTTCGTCAATAGATGAACTATTTCTAAAATGTACTCCCTTAAATTCCCGGTACCCTTTATACCTTATGGAAACAAGTTTCCTCAGGGGTATCAAGGAATGTTTGTAGCATCAATATCCTCGGAGACACCATCCAAAAGGTCTCCGGGACAATATTCTTTATGATCATTAGGCTTACTCGGTTAGAGCGTGTCACTTCTCAGCACTCAAGCAATAAGAAGAGAAACGGATCCCTTAATGCGAGTTCTATATAGCCCAAGATTATAATTATTTGTTTTCGAAGTTTTATAATTAGTCCCACATTGCAACGGTACTCATAGCAGTAATTACAGATGAAGCAATAAACAAATTTGTTGGAATTTTGAGAACAAGAATGAATACAAAACATAAATAAGAAACTACACAATAAATAATGATTAATTATATCAATGAAATCCATCAACAAGACAAATCAACATGACATCAAAACTAATCTTTGGATTGCGAGTTGACTCATAAATGATTGCCTTAGGCAACAAGTAATTTGAACTTATATTTTAATAAATACTTAATCTTCTTTTGGGCCGACATAAGTACCTAAGAAAATAACCTAATTTTTATTTTACTTGTTACCACATGAATGCCCAAGTTTAGTCAAATGTCAAGATCTTCGTTGGAAAATTCAAGTCATTCACATATCAACTTAAACATCTAACAATTTACAATTTTAGGGTTTAAATAACGTAAATCACTTAGGCGACAATATTATTTAAACAATGAATAAAATTGTCAAAGCATATAATTAATCAAGGCCTTAGGGTTTGAAAAAATGTATGTTTTGTTCAAAAGAGGAACAAAATTGTGCAACATCTTTGAAAAAGCAAAAACCTGTGAATAGTGTGCATGCGCGACCGGGCAACTTATAATACCCGACCGGGCAGAACATAAGACCCGACCGGGCTAAGCCATCGTTTCATGCATGCTTTGCTGCACTTTTCCAAATTTTGTCCCAAAAAATGATGAACAACAAGTAGATCCACATGGTATGTTCTTTACAACATAAAACCATGTTATTTAGGGATAATCTTGCTTTAAAACAATGGAATCAAGTATGTAGATCCACATGGTATGCACTAGACATAAAACCATGTTATGAAGGGATAGTCACACTTGAACCATTGTGTTCATTCAACAAAACTTTTCAAACCATTTTCTTAAATTCAGATGATGATTATCAGTACTCTATGAATGAATTAGAGTCCCTAATCAACATCAAAACTTAATGATTCAACAGGGCAAATGAATCAAAATGAAAGTACAAACTTTCTAAAAGAATAACTCAAACTTAAACCAAAATGAACCAGGCTCTGATACCAATTGTTGAAACAATTTTCATAACCCCTGAATGCCACGCTCATTTCAGAATAAGATTGAGGAAAAAGATGAAGCGGAAGCGATTAAGAACAATTACCTGTTGAATCCATATGAATGTTGTAGGGAGAAATGAAGAACAAGAAGAAGAACAAAATAGGGAGAGTGTCTTCTAAGTGATAATGTCTCTTTTTCTCTCAAAGTCTTCTAACAGTATGAAGATAAATTTAGATGAGAAAGCAAGAATTCATTAGTCTCTAAGGGTTGATGGAACACCCTTTATATAGGAGACTTGGTGACATTTCACTTAGGGACCACACCCTTTCAAGATAAGTGATATTATATTACCCTTTTGCCCATCACAATTAGGTAATTATATATTCAGGAATTCTACACATTTCATTATAAACTATACTTTATAATTAACATTATAATCATAATTTTATGAATGGAAGTCTAAATGACTTGTGTTGCAAGCCATGTCCCAACAGAAAAATGGCAACATCTTCATTGTGCAAGAATGCAAGAGTCGTCCCAATTATAAAACAACAACAACACAAACAAGAAGATAAACAACGGCTCTCACAAGGAGAGAATACAACGGCTCTCACTTAGGAGAGAATCTTATTATACATTATATTATATAGAAAAACAACAAGACAATTGTTTATATAATTTCAATATTGAAATTATAAACAATTGTGCTGTTGAAAGATTGACAAAATGAAGAAGATTAAGATTAAACTAATTAAAAATAGAAGAAAAAATTGAAGAATAGGAAGAGAAAGGAAAATAGAGAAGAAAGGCTGAGAGAGAGAGTTAAGTTTATTGTTGATTAGGAAAAACTTGCCCTTGAAAAGCTTGCCAAATATAAAAATAGACGGAATTATCCAAATCACCCATCAAATGTATCTTGTATCTCATTAATAAAAAACGAATAATATTAACTGTTCATCTCCATATACTAAATTAAAGTCAATAAAAATAAAAAAGATTTATTTTTTATTTAGTAAAACGGATAATGATAACATTTCTTTTGAAATAAATAATTTAAAAAGAGGTTACAACAATGCACAACATTAACATTGTAAAAGGAAATGTCAGAGCTAAAAAAAACTCGAGTTCTAAGTGAGTAATTCGTCAAATGAGTATGATTTTATAAGTCAAAAGCTACAACAATGTAGTTTCATATACTCATGGAAATGAACATAAAAGAAATAATAAAATTAATTACATTTAACTTTCTGACTTATCATTTTGAGACCAAAGTTTTGCTGTTATTGTTGTTATACCATTTTGGCTAAAAAAAAAAAAAAAAAAACTCAATCAAAAAGAAATTTCACAGTCTTTCTCTGTCAATTATCACCAACAACATTGCACGGAGCTATCACAACCAAGCACATATCTTCTTTTCGAGATTGCTTAATGGAGTTTGTGTAATGTTGTTTTAAACTAAATTCACGAATAGCTTGGGAGTAATAGTAGTGATATGACACTAAGGAAGAAATAATTTTGCATTCCTTCTTAAATTAGGATATGTCATGTATATTAAACTATTCTTTAAGTTGTATCAGAATAAAATCAATATTACATATTTTCCTTAATTTTGAAATTAGATATAGATAATATTATTCCAAGACATGTTCGAAATCTTATTAATTGATGCTAATAGTAGTGATACGATTATAATTTGTTACTTTCATCCCTAAATTAACATTATATTTTGTGTTTTTGGCGCTAAAAAATTTTAATTTTTATTTTGACAACCTAATTAAATTGAGAATTAAACTTAATTGTTTTTGTATTACCTTCATGATATTTAAAGATAGTTAAAAGTGATTATTTATTTAGGACTATTTTTTATTTAAAAGTTGACTCCAATTTACAGATAACATTTTGAAAGGATGAACGGGACCAGGGAGTAAAAAGCTTTCATGGTTTTTTGACTTTGGTGTAACACATTTGAATTTCTATCAAAAGTATTATATTTATGATATTGTGTTCCTACATTGCAGCACATAAGATGTCTGGAATCAAACTTGGCAAGTACTGTCAGATGATATCATTTACAAGCATCAGAAGAATTTTAACAATCCTGGTAAATCTTTTGTTATGTTTGATTTAATTTTTTAATGAAATATATTAAAGTTTATTTGATTTGTCACGTTTTTTATATTATTTTTTAAACTGATGTAAATTAATTATATTTCGATTATTTTTTTAATGTGAATCTTTTCATATTGCAGGGTTGAAACTCAGTGACGAGCAAGTAAAAAAAATGTATTGGCTGAAATTGATAAGTTACTGGCAGCAAATTGCAGTGGTCTCCGAAATTTTAAAGATATGCCTCGACCAAGCACTTCTGTCATTTCTGATACGGAGAATATGCTAATATTAGATGAAATGTCATATGACGTTGAGGAGATGCAGGCTGAGCACTCCAGATTACATAAATGTTTGAATGAAGAACAAAGGATGGTTTATGAAAAGATTATGACTGCTGTTGATATAGGCGATGGTGGAGTGTTCTTTTTGTATGGGTATAGTGGCACGGGGAAGACCTTCATATGAAAGACTTTGTGCTCGGCATTGCAAAGCAGGAGGGACATAGTTGTTCCGGTTGCTTCTATCGGTATTGCTTCCTTGCTTCTTCCGAGCGGTAGGACTGCTCACTCCAGATTTGGCGTACCTATCCAGGTGAACGAAAGCTCAACTTGCAGCAAGATTAAACCTGGTTCTGATGTGTGTGGTCTCCTAAAGAAAACGAAGCTCATAATTTGGGATGAGGCTCCAATAACCCACAAGCACTGCTTTGAGGCTCTTTATAGGAGCTTGAGGGATATTATGCGTACTTCTGCTGGTCGATGCTCTAATAAACCCTTCGGTGGATTAGTTGTTGTGTTTGGAAGAGATTTCAGGCAAATATTGCATGTTGTGCCTAAAGGAATCCGACATGATATTGTACATGTTGCCATTAGTTCATCTAAACTTTGGAATTCGTGTGAGGTTCTAAAACTGACAAAAAAAAAAAATATGAGATTGCAGGTTCTAAAACTAACAAAAAATATGAGATTGCAACTATTATTCAAAACACGTATCCTGACATATTACATAATATGGGTATTGATGGTTTTTTTCAGGATATAGTAATTTTGGCACCAACTAATGAGATAGTAGATACTATCAATGATTATGTGATGTCACTGTTGCCCGGTGAAGAAGTGTTGTATATGAGTTCAGATAGCATCAGCAAGGAGGACGGAGATATTGCTGGCCACGAGGATGTATTTTCTGTTGGTTTCTTAATACGATTAAATGCTCGGGCTTGCCGAACCATTCCATAAGTCTGAAGGTTGGGTGCATAGTCATGCTACTCAGAAACATTGATCAAGCTTCGGAATTATGCAACGGAACGAGACTGATAGTTACAAATCTGGGAAAATACATAGTTGAAGCAAGAATACTCTCTGAAAAGAATACTGGCATGAAGGTGTTTGTGCCTAAAATGATGTTGAGCCCATCCGATTTGACAAAATTTCCAGTTAAATTCCAACGTATACAGTTCCCATTGAATGTTTGCTTCGCTATGACTATAAATAAGAGTCAGGGACAGTTCCCATTGATTATGGTTTACTGAATCAAAGACAGAACATGCCCTATGAAACATCTGCGAATATGATTGGGTTTGCTAAAGTGAATGTTTGGTTTCATCCTGCAGATTTTCTGAGATCATAATTGATTTGGAAAACGAGAGCTTGATTTGGGGAGTGGTCTGTGGAGCTGTTGCGCTTCAGGTAGAATGAATGAGAAATATTCTTAAATTGATACTCCATCCCAAAATGATCAAGGACAAATTTAAACATCCATGTTGGGGGGGCACATTTGCAATTCTTTTGCATTTGTGATGGACCTTTGATGCTAAATTATTTCCTTTGTCAGTGGTTCTGTGTAATGCTTCTCATCACTACTCCCTCCGTCCCATTTCAATGGGCACAAAGTGGCTCTCGCACGGGAATTAAGAAAAGTATAAATGTTGTGAGTATGAAAAGTGAGTGGGAGAGAGAAAGTGTAAAAGTTGTGAGTGTAAAAGTAAAGTAAGAGAGATAATGAGTGGGATAAATAGTAAATATTCTTTCCATTTTTTGGTAGTGTGCCCATTGTAATGGGACACCCAAAAGGGAAGTTTGTGCATGTTGTAATGGGACGGAGGGAGTATTTCTTTACATCACAGGCAGTTTTCTCTCGACAGAGGAGGACGTTGCTAACTCAATTTGGGACGAAAGAGTATGAATTATAATTTAGCACTGTGTCCACGAAGTCTTAATGGATGTTTCACTTTCATTGTAAGTCTGAGGGCTTCAAATATCTTCTTTTTTCCGTTTCTTTTCTTCTTTTTTTGTGTGTGTGGCTGTGGGTGTGAATAGGATGGGATGATATGCGCATATATCATATTTACATTGTTTAAGTGAATGCTTCATGTATGTATGGTTTTTTACATGGAGCTCTTGGGTTAGATGAAAAGATAGTGGGCAGTGTGTATTGGAATAAGTTGGGTTATAAGAAAACAACATTCATTGTCAAGCTCATCCTCATCTTGATGTTAACACCATCGTTGGACTTTATATAGTAATGTAGATCATGGGGGGGGGGGGTTTATTAATGAAAAATGTCAAATTTGAAGATCATTAAGGGACGGAGGGAGTATTTTTTTTATTCTTAGCATTACTATGCTCCCGTCGAATCTCGACGGGTTACTCACTAGTTGCTTATAAATACCAGTAAACATGTGTGACACTTAGTAACATTAGCACTAACATATATTAAAAGTGTCGGTTTCTATCTATATAATATATAAAAGCAAAAACATTTCAAGCCTTCTCATTAAGCCACGTGGAATTATGACGTGGAAATCCACGTGGCATTATTCTATAGGCAAATGTATATAATACTTATTTCAGGAAATGATTTAGTTTTTTAAAACTGATTTTTTTTTAAATCAAATATTTTCTGAGCTTAAATTACGAAAATATGATTACTTAATTTTAGTAGGCTAAAGATAATGGATATCTTAAATTAAAATATTAGAAATTATAATCATTCAGTTAGTTGAATTTTAAGATATGGCTAAAGATAAGAAATGTGATGTAGCAGTATATCTCGGTGAAGAAAATCGAGCCACATATTTTGCAAAAATAAAAATAAAAATAAAAATAAAAATAAAAATGAAGGATTCTATAAATAAAGTATGTTTGATGTTTTAAATTACTAATTGATGCGGACACTAACGCGTTGAAGTTTTTGGAGTAATTTCAGCGAGTGCGCCGAAACCGTCATAACTTTTGACTCCGGATGAACCGCGGAACGCACCGCATATCAAATCGAACGTCGGAGCGAGACGGACAAAAGTCGTTATCTTTAATTTGGACGTAGATGTTGTCAACTTTGCATGCATATTCATTTTTATATGAGAATTTGTATTTTTTGTTATTTAGTGAAAAAAAATTAAAGTTAATAATTAATGGTAAAAATCTACACATCTATATAATATATAAAAGCAAAAACATTTCAAGCCTTCTCATTAAGCCACGTGGAATTATGACGTGGAAATCCACGTGGCATTATTCTATAGGCAAATGTATATAATACTTATTTCAGGAAATGATTTAGTTTTTTAAAACTGATTTTTTTTTTAAATCAAATATTTTCTGAGCTTAAATTACGAAAATATGATTACTTAATTTTAGTAGGCTAAAGATAATGGATATCTTAAATTAAAATATTAGAAATTATAATCATTCAGTTAGTTGAATTTTAAGATATGGCTAAAGATAAGAAATGTGATGTAGCAGTATATCTCGGTGAAGAAAATCGAGCCACATATTTTGCAAAAATAAAAATAAAAAAAAAATAACAATGAAGGATTCTATAAATAAAGTATGTTTAATGTTTTAAATTACTAATTGATGCGGACACTAACGCGTTGAAGTTTTTGGAGTAATTTCTGCGAGTGCGCCGAAACCGTCATAACTTTTGACTCCGGATGAACCGCGGAACGCACCGCATATCAAATCGAACGTCGGAGCGAGACGGACAAAAGTCGTTATCTTTAATTTGGACGTAGATGTTGTCAACTTTGCATGCATATTCATTTTTATATGAGAATTTGTATTTTTTTGTTATTTAGTGAAAAAAAATTAAAGTTAATAATTAATGGTAAAAATCTACACATCTATATAATATATAAAAGCAAAAGCATTTCAAGCCTTCTCATTAAGCCACGTGGAATTATGACGTGGAAATCCACGTGGCATTATTCTATAGGCAAATGTATATAATACTTATTTCAGGAAATGATTTAGTTTTTTAAAATTGATTTTTTTTTTAAATCAAATATTTTCTGAGCTTAAATTACGAAAATATGATTACTTAATTTTAGTAGGCTAAAGATAATGGATATCTTAAATTAAAATATTAGAAATTATAATCATTCAGTTAGTTGAATTTTAAGATATGGCTAAAGATAAGAAATGTGATGTAGCAGTATATCTCGGTGAAGAAAATCGAGCCACATATTTTGCAAAAATAAAAATAAAAATAAAAATAAAAATGAAGGATTCTATAAATAAAGTATGTTTGATGTTTTAAATTACTAATTGATGCGGACACTAACGCGTTGAAGTTTTTGGAGTAATTTCAGCGAGTGCGCCGAAACCGTCATAACTTTTGACTCCGGATGAACCGCGGAACGCACCGCATATCAAATCGAACGTCGGAGCGAGACGGACAAAAGTCGTTATCTTTAATTTGGACGTAGATGTTGTCAACTTTGCATGCATATTCATTTTTATATGAGAATTTGTATTTTTGTTATTTAGGGAAAAAAAATTAAAGTTAATAATTAATGGTAAAAATCTACACATCTATATAATATATAAAAGCAAAAACATTTCAAGCTTTCTCATTAAGCCACGTGGAATTATGACGTGGAAATCCACGTGGCATTATTCTATAGGCAAATGTATATAATACTTATTTCAGGAAATGATTTAGTTTTTTAAAACTGATTTTTTTTTAAATCAAATATTTCTGAGCTTAAATTACGAAAATATGATTACTTAATTTTAGTAGGCTAAAGATAACGGATATCTTAAATTAAAATATTAGAAATTATAATCATTCAGTTAGTTGATTTTAAGATATGGCTAAAGATAGAAATGTGATGTAGCAGTATATCTCGGTGAAGAAAATCGAGCCACATATTTTGCAAAAATAAAAATAAAAATAAAAATAACAATGAAGGATTCTATAAATAAAGTATGTTTGATGTTTTAAATTACTAATTGATGCGGACACTAACGCGTTGAAGTTTTTGGAGTAATTTCAGCGAGTGCCCGAAACCGTCATAACTTTTGACTCCGGATGAACCGCGGAACGCACCGCATATCAAATCGAACGTCGGAGCGAGACGGACAAAGTCGTTATCTTTAATTTGGACGTAGATGTTGTCAACTTTGCATGCATATTCATTTTTATATGAGAATTTGTATTTTTTTGTTATTTAGTGAAAAAAATTAAAGTTAATAATTAATGGTAAAAATCTACACATCTATATAATATATAAAAGCAAAAACATTTCAAGCCTTCTCATTAAGCCACGTTGAATTATGACGTGGAAATCCACGTGGCATTATTCTATAGGCAAATGTATATAATACTTATTTCAGGAAATGATTTAGTTTTTTAAAACTGAATTTTTTTTTAAATCAAATATTTTCTGAGCTTAAATTACGAAAATATGATTACTTAATTTTAGTAGGCTAAATATAATGGATATCTTAAATTAAAATATTAGAAATTATAATCATTCAGTTAGTTGAATTTTAAGATATGGCTAAAGATAAGAAATGTGATGTAGCAGTATATCTCGGTGAAGAAAATCGAGCCACATATTTTGCAAAAATAAAAATAAAAATAAAAATAACAATGAAGGATTCTATAAATAAAGTATGTTTGATGTTTTAAATTACTAATTGATGCGGACACTAACGCGTTGAAGTTTTTGGAGTAATTTCAGCGAGTGCGCCGAAACCGTCATAACTTTTGACTCCGGATGAACCGCGGAACGCACCGCATATCAAATCGAACGTCGGAGCGAGACGGACAAAAGTCGTTATCTTTAATTTGGACGTAGATGTTGTCAACTTTGCATGCATATTCATTTTTATATGAGAATTTGTATTTTTTGTTATTTAGTGAAAAAAAATTAAAGTTAATAATTAATGGTAAAAATCTACACATCTATATAATATATAAAAGCAAAAACATTTCAAGCCTTCTCATTAAGCCACGTGGAATTATGACGTGGAAATCTACGTGGCATTATCTATAGGCAAATGTATATAATACTTATTTCAGGAAATGATTTAGTTTTTTAAAACTGATTTTTTTTTTAAATCAAATATTTTCTGAGCTTAAATTACGAAAATATGATTACTTAATTTTAGTAGGCTAAAGATAATGGATATCTTAAATTAAAATATTAGAAATTATAATCATTCAGTTAGTTGAATTTTAAGATATGGCTAAAGATAAGAAATGTGATGTAGCAGTATATCTCGGTGAAGAAAATCGAGCCACATATTTTGCAAAAATAAAAATAAAAATAAAAATAACAATGAAGGATTCTATAAATAAAGTATGTTTGATGTTTTAAATTACTAATTGATGCGGACACTAACGCGTTGAAGTTTTGGAGTAATTTCAGCGAGTGCGCCGAAACCGTCATAACTTTTGACTCGATGAACCGCGGAACGTCGTTATCTTAATTTGGACGTAGATGTTGTCAACTTTGCATGCATATTCATTTTTATATGAGAATTTGTATTTTTTTGTTATTTAGTGAAAAAAAATTAAGTTAATAATTAATGGTAAAAATCTACACATCTATATAATATATAAAAGCAAAAACATTTCAAGCCTTCTCATTAAGCCACGTGGAATTATGACGTGGAAATCCACGTGGCATTATTCTATAGGCAAATGTTATATAATACTTATTTCAGGAAATGATTTAGTTTTTAAACTGATTTTGTTTTTTAAATCAAATATTTTCTGAGCTTAAATTACGAAAATATGATACTTAAATTTAGTAGGCTAAAGATAATGGAATCTTAAATTAAAATATTAGAAATTATAATCATTCAGTTAGTTGAATTTTAAGATATGGCTAAAGATAAGAAATGTGATGTAGCAGTATATCTCGGTGAAGAAAATCGAGCCACATATTTGCAAAAATAAAAATAAAAATAAAAATAATAATGAAGGATTCTATAAATAAAGTATGTTATGTTTTAAATTACTAATTGATGCGGACACTAACGCGTTGAAGTTTTGGAGTAATTTCAGCGAGTGCGCCGAAAACCGTCATAACTTTTGACTCGGATGAACGCGGAACGCACCGCATATCAAATCGAACGTCGGAGCGAGACGACAAAAGTCGTTATCTTTAATTTGGACGTAGATGTTGTCAACTTTGCATGCATATTCATTTTTATATGAGGAATTGTATGTTTTTTGTTATTTAGTGAAAAAAAAATTAAAGTTAATAATTAATGGCAAAAATCTACACATCTATATAATATATAAAAGCAAAAACATTTCAAGCCTTCTCATTAATCCACGTGAATTATGACGTGGAAATCCACGTGGCATTATTCTATAGGCAAATGTATATAATACTTATTTCAGGAAATGATTTAGTTTTTAAACTGATTTGTTTTTTAAATCAAATATTTTCTGAGCTTAAATTACGAAAAATATGATTACTTAATTTTAGTAGGCTAAAGATAATGGATATCTTAAATTAAAATATTAGAAATTATAATCATTCAGTTAGTTGAATTTTAAGATATGGCTAAAGATAAGAAATGTGATGTAGCAGTATTCTCGGTGAAGAAATCGAGCCACATATTTGCAAAATAAAAATAAAAATAAAAAGAATAATGAAGATTCTATAAATAAGTATGTTTGATGTTTAAATTACTATTGATGCGGACACTAACGCGTTGAAGTTTTGGAGTAATTTCAGCGAGTGCGCCGAAAACGTCATAACTTTTGACTCGGATGAACCGCGGAAACGCAACGCATATCAAATCGAACGTCGGAGCGAGACGGACAAAAGTCGTTATCTTTAATTTGGACGTAGATGTTGTCAACTTTGCATGCATATTCATTTTTATATGAGAATTTGTATTTTTTGTTATTTAGCGAAAAAAAATTAAAGTTAATAATTAATGGTAAAAATCTACACATCTATATAATATATAAAAGCAAAAACATTTCAAGCCTTCTCATTAAAGCCACGTGGAATTATGACGTGGAAATCCACGTGGCATTATTCTATAGGCAAATGTATATAATACTTATTTCAGGAAATGATTTAGTTTTTTAAAACTGATTTTTTTTTAAATCAAATATTTTCTGAGCTAAATTACGAAAATATGATTACTTATTTTAGTAGGCTAAAGATAATGGATATCTTAAATTAAAATATTAGAAATTATAATCATTCAGTAGTTGAATTTAAGATATGGCTAAAGATAAGAAATGTGATGTAGCAGTATATCTCGGTGAAGAAAATCGAGCCACATATTTTGAAAAAATAAAAATAAAAATAAAAATAACAATGAAGGATTCTATAATAAAGTATGTTTGATGTTTTAAATTACTAATTGATGCGGACACTAACGCGTTGAAGTTTTTGGAGTAATTTCAGCGAGTGCGCCGAAACCGTCATAACTTTTGACTCCGGATGAACCGCGGAACGCACCGCATATCAAATCGAACTCGGAGCGAGACGAAAAAAGTCGTTATCTTTAATTTGGACGTAGATGTTGTCAACTTTGCATGCATATTCATTTTATATGAGAAATTTGTATTTTTTTGTTATTTAGTGAAAAAAAATAAAGTTAATAATTAATGGTAAAAATTACACTTCTATATAATATATAAAAGCAAAAACATTTCAAGCCTTCTCATTAAGCCACGTGGAATTATGACGTGGAAATCCATGTGGCATTATTCTATAGGCAAATGTATATAATACTTATTTCAGGAAATGATTTAGTTTTTAAAAACTGATTTTTTTTTTAAATCAAATATTTTCTGAGCTTAAATTACGAAATATGATTACTTAATTTTAGTAGGCTAAAGATAATGGATATCTTAAATTAAAATATTAGAAATTATAATCATTCAGTTAGTTGAATTTTAAGATATGGCTAAAGATAAGAAATGTGATGTAGCAGTATATCTCGGTGAAGAAAATCGAGCCACATATTTTGCAAAAATAAACATAAAATTAAAAATAAAAATAAAAATGAAGGATCTATAAAATAAAGTATGTTTGATGCTTTTAAATTACTAATTGATGCGACACTACGCGTTGAAGTTTTTGGAGTAATTTCAGCGAGTGCGCCGAAACCGTCATAACTTTTGACTCCGGATGAACCGCGGAACGCACCGCATATCAAATCGAACGTCGGAGCGAGACGGACAAAAGTCGTTATCTTTAATTTGGACGTAGATGTTGTCAACTTTGCATGCATATTCATTTTTATATGAGAATTTGTATTTTCTTATTTAGTGAAAAAAAAATTAAAGTTAATAATTAATGGTAAAAATCTACACATCTATATAATATATAAAAGCAAAAACATTTCAAGCCTTCTCATTAAGACACGTGGAATTATGACGTGGAAAATCCACGTGGCATTATTCTATAGGCAAATGTATATATACTTATTTCAGGAAATGATTTAGTTTTTTAAAACTGTTTTTTTTTTAAATCAAATATTTTCTGAGATTAAATTACGAAAATATGATTACTTAATTTTAGTAGGCTAAAGATAATGGATATCTTAAATTAAAATATTAGAAATTATAATCATTCAGTTAGTTGGAATTTTAAGATATGCTAAAGATAAGAAATGTGATGTAGCAGTATATCTCGGTGAAGAAAATCGAGCCACATATTTTGCAAAAATAAAATAAAATAAAAATAGCAATGAAGGATTCTATAAATAAAAGTATGTTTGATGTTTTAAATTACTAATGGATGCGGACACTAACGCGTTGAAGTTTTTGGAGTAATTTCAGCGAGTGCGCCGAAACCGTCATAACTTTTGACTCCGGATGAACGCGGAACGCACCGCATATCAAATCGAACGTCGGAGCGAGACGGACAAAAGTCGTTATCTTAATTGGACGTAGATGTTGTCAACTTTGCATGCATATTCATTTTTATATGAGAATTTGTATTTTTTGTATTAGTGAAAAAAAATTAAAGTTAATAATTAATGGTAAAAATCTACACATCTATAATAATATATAAAGCAAAAACATTTCAACCTTCTCATTAAGCCACGTGGAATTATGACGTGGAAATCCACGTGGCATTATTCTATAGGCAAATGTATATAATACTTATTTCAGGAAATGATTTAGTTTTTTAAAACTGATTTTTTTTTTAAATCAAATATTTTCTGAGCTTAAATTACGAAAAATATGATTACTTAATTTTAGTAGGCTAAAGATAATGGATATCTTAAATTAAAATATTAGAAATTATAATCATTCAGTTAGTTGAATTTTAAGATATGGGCTAAAGATAAGAAATGTGATGTAGCAGTATATCTCGGTGAAGAAAATCGAGCCACATATTTTGCAAAAATAAAAAAAAATAAAAATAAAAATAAAAATGAAGGATTCTATAATAAAGTATGTTTGATGTTTTAAATTACTAATTGATGCGGACACTAACGCGTTGAAGTTTTTGGAGTAATTTCAGCGAGTGCGCCGAAACGTCATAAACTTTTGACTCCGGATGAACCGCGGAACGCACCGCATATCAAATCGACGTCGGAGCGAGACGGACAAAGTCGTTATCTTAATTTGGACGTAGATGTTGTCAACTTTGCATGCATATCATTTTTATATAGAGAATTTGTATTTTTGTTATTTAGTGAAAAAAAATTAAAGTTAATAATTAATGGTAAAAATCTACACATCTATATAATATATAAAAGCAAAAACATTTCAAGCCTTCTCATTAAGCCACGTGGAATTATGACGTGGAAATCCACGTGGCATTATTCTATAGGCAAATGTATATAATACTTATTTCAGGAAATGATTTAGTTTTTTAAATGATTTTTTTTTTAAATCAAATATTTTTCTGAGCTTAAATTACGAAAATATGATTACTTAATTTTAGTAGGCTAAAGATAATGGATATCTTAAATTAAAAATATTAGAAATTATAATCATTCAGTTAGTTGAATTTTAAGATATGGCTAAGATAAGAAATGTGATGTAGCAGTATATCTCGGTGAAGAAAATCGAGCCACATATTTTGCAAAAATAAAAATAAAAATAAAAATAAAATGAAGGATTTATAATAAAGTAATTGATGTTTTAAATTACTAATTGATGGGACACTAACGCGTTGAAGTTTTTGGAGTAATTTCAGCGAGTGCGCCGAAACCGTCATAACTTTTGACTCCGGATGACCGCGGAACGCACCGCATATCAAATCGAACGTCGGAGCGAGACGGAAAAAAGTCGTTATCTTTAATTTGGACGTAGATGTTGTAACTTTGCATGCATATTCATTTTATATGAGAATTGTATTTTTTTGTTATTAGTGAAAAAAAATTAAAGTTAATAATTAATGGTAAAAATCTACACTTCTATATAATATATAAAAGCAAAAACATTTCAAGCCTTCTCATTAAGCCACGTGGAATTATGACGTGGAAATCCATGTGGCATTATTCCTATAGGCAAATGTATATAATACTTATTTCAGGAAATGATTTAGTTTTTTTAAAACTGATTTTTTTTTTAAACAATATTTTCTGAGCTTAAATTACGAAAATATGATTACTTAATTTTAGTAGGCTAAAGATAATGGATATCTTAAATTAAATATTAGAAATTATAATCATTCAGTTAGTTGAATTTTAAGATATGGCCTAAAGATAAGAAATGTGATGTAGCAGTATATCTCGGTGAAGAAAACGAGCCACATATTTTGCAAAATAAAATAAAA